>CM024468.2:15025383-15348144 GCA_014182885.2 Eucalyptus caleyi | reverse complement strand
TTTTGGTCAGTCTCAGCAAGATTGTTGACCGCGTGCAGCTCCACTACTTCGTGTCTCCTCCAGCAGCATTGAAGACTTACCGAAGCTGCTCCTCACGTCCGCGTCTTCAACTTCGGTCCAAAGCCAGTGAAGCAGCGCCGAACGAAGCCGCCACTACCTCCTGCACCCGCGCATCCAACCGAAGACTACAAAGCTTCTTCGTGTCTTCACTTGCTGGTCAACATCTCCTTCCACTGAAGAAGCCGCACGTCCGAGGGACTTCAGCGACTTGAAGACCCTAGCGAAGACCACTCATCTTCGGTCTTCCTTCGTGCCTTCAAATCAGTTCACCGAAGGCAGCATCAACCGGTCAACTGACCGAATACCACACGACCAGCTGCCCCGAAGATTTCCACGAAGCCAGTGGTTGATCACCCTTCGCAACTTCTCTCTATCTCTTGCGGATCGTCCCCAACAGCGTCCCAGTTCGGCCACGAATCCGCACGCCCCTGCTCCACCGCTTCTGCCGTTTGTTGACTGAAGACCTTCAACCCTCCACGCGTCCGAGTCCGTTCTTGGCCTGGTCAACAGCGGCAGCAACCGAAGTTGCTTGGTTGACCGCAAAAGCCCCACCCGTGCACAGATCCGTCGCCAGCAGCTGCTTCTCACGTTCCCTCTCTAGCACCATCACCGACGCAGCTTCAGTCAGTCCAAATTCAGCCCAGCAGTGGGCCATTGAAGCCCATGAATTGATTTCAATAGAACCAGCAGCTTCTTTGGGCCTTCTTTCTTCAGCCATGAAGCCTGCGAAGTCTTTGTCCAGCAGCCCATCAACAGAATTTTACTGAGGCCCATCTCCTGCAGTCTTCAAGCCCAGTCCAATCTAAGTGAATTAATTGGTCAAGCCCATTTCAGCAGGCCCAATCCAACTTGGGTCTGGCCCAAAAGCAAGAACAAATCTCAGTTGGGCTGAGATTTGTCGGCCTAATTCAAGGCCCGGTCCAAGTCCGTGGGAGTCATTGCGAGCCCGCTTCGCCTCGCCTGTCGCGTCGCCGCTGATCGATCTCCGCTGGCTGAGCTTTACTCACAACGCTTATTGGGCTGGGCTTAATTACGCCAGGCTTTGCTGGGGATGATTATACGACTTGACCAGCTGCTGGATTAGTGTTGAAGAATTAAATTAAAATGACACGGATGACAAGCAGCTAAGAGTTTATACAATGCTAATTTGTTGAGTGTCAGCTTCATTATTTATCAACGTATCTCTGATTTTCTCACCTGCTTGGCTCCAATAAGGCAATATGGGCCTAAATTGGATTTTTAATGTTTATTTATTTATTTTCGAAATTTATTTAGTTAATTAATCATTTTTCCGGAAATTCAACTGGGATGGCCTAGGACCGGAATTTCGTGGTTGACGCCGTCGTGGTGCAAATTGCTTTATTTACTGGAGCTTCACCAATTTTATGGAATTGATTTAAATTGTGAAATTTGAGGAATTGTCCCAAATTGCTTGTTATTGAGTATTTGATTGGAATTAATGGAAGATGAAGATATGCGCCGCATTTAGACGTTGATGGGCTATATAGTAGGGAGAATGACAGTAGCTAAATGGTAACGTTATCACGGGTACTCAATCGTGCACGACGTTATCGGACATACGCGGCTTCCGACGGGGTGAGATCACCTGGCGAAAACGTCGCCTTTAACGCACGTAAACGACTTATGTACAAACGTGGCTCTAAGTGGTTATGCATCACGAAAAACGACGCCTTAAAGAACTCACGATGTCAGTCTATAGCCGATGTCACCTGGCGAAAACGGCGCCTAGAAAGGACACGTGGCTCGCGATCGAGATATCACCTGGCGAAAACGCGCCTACTTGTTAACGCACTGCTGTGATCGGTATGTCATAAAACGACGCCGAGAAACACATGTGATTTGGTGAATGAGTACACCACTGGGAAATCACGAGACGAGAGGAAATGACCTAGAGAGGTCTACTGATAGCGTAATCGACTTACCGATCGGCACAAATTGACGGATGTCGAATTGTTTGAATATCTCGTGTTTAACCTTGAATTGCATATTGAACTGGTGGCCAAGGTGTCATCTCACTTGTGTTGTGCTTAGCAAACCGTATTTGCGTATTAATACTAATCGAGTCAGAAAGGATTGACTGGCATTACGTGGCCTCCATTGGTTCAATAACCATTTCAGACCCTGAGGAGAAGCTAAAGAAGAGGAACTGAAGGGGAGAAAGACTTTTGAAGAAGAAGATGATCCGAGAAGGATCTTGAATATAACCCGATGTGGACTGAGATCCCATCCCTTTTGTAAACCTTTAATCTTAGCAAGATAGGTGTGAGACAAGTATGTTGTGGATAGTATTGTAAATATGCTATGAGTTGCTATTGTTAATGAAAGTGTGGTTGTGAATTTCAATATGAAAAATATGGCCTACTTTCCTATCCTATCCCTTTTATTATGCGAAGATTTATAATCGCTTCCGTACGCGCTTAAATAAAAAAAAAAAAAAGGGTCGGCGATACATAGTCCCTGGATATCGCATTCAAAAAATCGACCAAGTGGAAGGATGTCGCGTTCGGCGATCGGGCGTGACGGTTTCCAAGTTGATGTTTTGATGTCATTTCCATAAGACACTCCATTGTGATGTCATTTCTCTATATAGTTTTTGTTACTTGAAATGTGTTTGATTCCGACTGGTTTTGACATCTCTCTCAACTCTTGGCATGTGTGTGTAATATAGTGAGAAGCTTTGAAATATTGAGGATAATGTGTTTCTTTGACGATCGAAATTTCAGATTTGATGGAAGTTATCTTTACATAGTCTCTTCCCATTTTCAATTTACTATAGGTGCTTCTAAGTGGCAACATAGGATTATCTTTGTCTAATTTGTTTTCGCCTTTTTATCTTTTGACACCATCGCATATTTCCTATTAATCTCAGCATTTGATTGATTTCACTGTTCAATTGTTGTCTGAAATCCCTTTCTTTACGGAAGAAATGTAAAGGTTTTGAATATCGTGTCATAGAGTGAAATGAGAAAAGAGTGACTCCTATGGAACCATCAGGTAGTTCTTTAACTTTATTCATTTTTTCGACCAAAAAAAAAAAAAAAAAAAAAAAAAGCTTTGTTCATTTCACGGAACATGTTTGATGGAACCAGAAAAAAATATGATCCACTCTTTAAGTTTTTTATAACACTAATATTCATGCAGATCTCTGAGTCCAATAAATATCAGATGAATGGCACTCTCATGAAAGGATGAGAAGCAACTCGAGTGAAAAAACCCCTCGTCTCTACCCTCTGAAAGCTGATTACTTCATTAATATCATTACGTAGAGTTTTCGATACTTCATCTCTTTTCATTTTTTGCAAGTGTACCAAAAAAGCTCGTGTCAAGTACGACAATCCAAAGTTTACATCAACGCAAATAATATAGAAGAAATAAAGCAATTATTTATAAGTTGCTCATGAACGTTGTGTTGAATGCATTTTCCAATTTTGCACTTGATTGATAGAAGAATAGTTCCGAGTAGTAAATCTCTAACCAAGTTGAATCCGATCAATTTCATTCATATTCTTATAAATTAGCAAAAAGTAAATTTCTATGTTTTGTTGTTGGGATTTACACATCATTACCATGCCAAAGATCATGTGGGTTCAACTGACATTGTAGATCAATTTATAGGTCTCAAAATCGTAAGTTGGAGTTAAAGTGGACCGTAAAATGTATTGTAGGAATTTAGAAAGTACACAGGAAGATGGACACTCATTCGTACTGAAATAAGTGCCTCATCACTAAATTCTGTTTTACATTATGAATTTTGCCGGCGCTTTCGAGGCTAATGAATGCTTTTTGTCATTTCTCTTCAAGGGAGAACGTTTTTCTTGAAGTCGATACTTCAATAGGGAAGGGGCCTTTGTTCTCTGGAGTTCTAGCTCTTCCATTCTTCGTCACAGAAGCTGAAAAATATTGGGAAGAGGAAATGATTAGGGCGATCCTTGGTCTATTTCAGCAATAGGCTATCTACATACTTGGGGAGTTTTGTTTGTTCATAGAGAAAAAGCTGTGGGCACATCTTTAGCTTTAGCTGTAGAAGTAATAATGCCCAATAAATAACTCAGTACTTTCCTAACAAAATGGATTTATTATCATTTTATTGAAGAATGCCACCGTGAGATTTGCTTAGCAATCGGCATAAGTTAGACAAAAAATATTGGTGATTTTCAATACTTTTTTCTGTTATTCGAGTAGTCAATGATTTGAAAATTACATCAAATATTATAAGATATACTTAAAAGTTATTCATGCAGTCAATAAATATTTTGGTCATTATTGGAAGATCTTTTTTCATGTACTTAGAAAACTAATTAAATTTTTTAAAAGAAAAAAAAAATAGCCGCTATAAAGCATTGATAACATTTTTGTTAGGCAAAAGTAGATATTCAAAATTTTCAAAACATTTTGTTTGACCAAATTTAACATAAGAAAAGGTTTATTATATTCATTACGACAAGGACCAACTAATTATAAAATCAAAATTTTCATTGATCAAAAAGATCAATTCTCTTTGTACCTTGTTTTGGATAATCGACGAGGGTTGAATCGAATTGCTTGTACATTTGTTATTCCAGTGCCTAGATTGGGTTTGGCATGGAAGTATTCGATCGGCGTCGGTGCGGGTGGGCCACAGAGGATGTCGACTTTGAAGTGAAGGTGGGTGAAAGGATCGCGCAGCTGATCATTGAGAAGATCATGACTCCCGATGTTGCGGAGGTCGAGGACCTGGACTTGACTCTGAGACGTGAGGGCGGGTTTGGGTCGACCAGGTGTAAGGCCCATGTGCTAGGTTTCGGTTGCAACTTTGTTCTCTGTAAGTTTGTTTTCATTGGGGATGAGGTTGTGCCTGGGATGCACGCAGGTCTGGTAGGAGCATTTTCTTGGTGAGAAATTTTGTTGAACAATTGGTGGGTAAATATTTGCTAATTGCTATGTGTTCAGCCACGCTTTTGAAGTATCTCCTTGTGCTCTGCCTCTCTCTGTTTAATTGTGAAGTATCCCACTTTTCAAGTTGCTAGTTTGCTGGGGTGAGCCTTGCAACAAGTAATTAACTAGTTGATTACTGGCTTACGTATCAGTCCTAGGTGATTGTATTGGGCAACTAAATAAGGGGATTCTCAGTGTTTTTACATGAACTTCTTAGTCTGTGATGACAGAGAAAAGGCATATTGTTTAAGTTAAGTAGTTTTATTTTGTTTTATCATCTTTTCAGGGTTTAGTGAAGTCGGTAATCGGTGCTCCACTTTGTTTTTATTCTGTTTAGTAGATTTGTTTTAGGATTTGAGTTCTCTTGTATAGGGATGAATTCTTTTTGTTTTAGATGGATAGTTATTTCCTTGGTGCCTTACTTATTATACCTTTTACACAACAATGAAACAGGGGAGAAAAGAAGTTGAGATTGGGTGCCAGAGGAGTGAGTCAAAATACTAATCAACTGAAGATGAACGATAAGTATGAGTTGTACCTCTCCATTCCAATAAGAGTTTCTTGTGGATTTTCTCCCTTGCATGAACACAGCATGTATCAGGTTTGCTGGTGGCGAAAGGAATATTAAACAAGCGGGAGCCAAGATTATTGTGTTCAGTGGTCTACTGATTCTTGGGGCATGAATTTTTGTCTTCCTAGCTCAAAGCACTCTTTGCCTTCCTCGTCAAGTGCTTGAGTCAAAATTATTTGATGACACTGATACTTGGATATTCATACCTGTTAAGTTGTTTTTCCTGTATATAGTTGCTCCCAAACTTTCTTGTAACGAAGGAAGTATCTTACACTCCTTTGATATGAGGGAATCAGATTGTCAAGATTAACCGATGTCCAGATATTTGCCTTTTTATCTCTGCTTTTGGGTGATAAGCTGGGGGAAATTTTGCTCTCCATTGGGTGTATTTCATTGTTATGCTATGCTGAATGCTGATAAGTTCCTCTGGATTAGTCAGAGCATTATGACTGATGGCTATTTATTATACCTGTACCAGATTTTTACCTTCCTGATTGTTATTAGGATTGCTAACTGTATAGGAGGCAATTAAAAAGATGCAAGTTGGTCACATCGACAATCATTCCCAGATTGGATTAGGAGTAAGATCATTGGAGATGTAGGATGGGATTCCTAATCCCAGTCCACCTACTTTGCCTATTTAATTAGGACTCAACCTCATAGTAAATCAAATTAGGCCCCATTTCTCATCGTGCATGACCAATTGTACGTCTGAAACAATATCTAAAGGCTGAACCTGCTTATTGGGGCTAACTTTGGGGATTGAACTGTGAGGGGATTATAAATAAAATTGAGGTGTTGCCCTCATCCTGAATTAGATTGGATGGAAGATTTAATTGGTGGTTGTGGCAAGGCTGAAAATACTTTCTATGCAGACTTGGGAGAGTCCATATGCTTCCACCTGGATTAAAATTAACCTTTTATTGCTGGAGTTGGATGTGAGCTCTACTTTCATGAGAGCTTCGGTTGGGGCATATGGGAGGTCCGCTGTGCCTCCACAACCAGCAGTGCAGCACAATGCCATCACCTTTGTGCTGCAACCATCTCTTCTTGCTATGGAATTTTTTTGTTTTTTTTAGGTCATAGTATATAGCTCTTCACCTTGTCTATTTCTTTCACCCTCCTCTCTTCTTCTTTTCAATGCCATCATCTGGCTTTTTTTTCATTTTGTTTTCTTCTTTTCTTTTGCCATCATCAGCAGTGCAGTCTTATGATTATTGATCCAAAGTGTGGTCCAGTTTCAAACATTTGGGATCGATCTTAACAACAGTTACCTTAAGGGTTTTATTTATATGGACGTATACTATTGCCTCCCATATGTGTACTGATTAGATCTTATACTGTCGTTTTGTGTAGTCGTAATATGCCATCATGTATGACTATTTGAAAAATGAATCTCATTGGCATATCTATACGGGTATTGGTTCTTGGCAAGCTCTAGAGATGCTAGAACTCAGGCCTGGTGCTCATGCTGTTTGCAAGTTTTTTCAATTGGCTGGGATCCTCGTGATTGTATTTGTATTGCACCTTGCTATTACCCCTTTAATTCCTTTCTTTACTCTATTTTCTTCCTAGATGAATATTTTTCTTGCTGTTAATTAGATAGTTCAACTGAAAGTTGTAATTGTGCTCCAGAGATAATCAAGTAATGAATTATTTTGATGGTGACACTTAACTCTGTTGCTGCTAGGAAGGTGAAAATGTGAAATCAAACTCTATTGCGGCTCATGTTCGTGAGCAATCTGTTTTGGTTTCGTGGTTTCTATAGCTAGTTTCATTATGCAGTTATATGTCGAAATTGAGAAGAGTGCGGTTGATAAAGAAACTGGCAAAAAGCAAAGGAAGAAGGTCTTATAGTAGAAGCTGCTGATTTAATAGAAGAAATTGCAGGAGCTAGAAGTTGAATTCTGGGGTCTTTGATCTTGTAATTGGTTTTCCCTTGTCCAATATTACGAGTGGTCTGAATTGCTGTGGAAAATTTACGGAGAAAATTGCCTTTATTCTTGAACATGTACGGGATTTCTGTATTGCTTTTAGCCTTTTATGCTCTCTTACTATGATCAGTTTTCTGATGGATGCTTTTGCAGGTTCTTTTAAGCTTAGATCGCCAGGACTATGTCCAGGCACAGATCCAGAAAATCAGCCCCCGGTGTCTGATCCAGATCCTTCCAAAGAGAAGCAAAAGCCTAAAGAAGGGGAAAGTATTGTGGAAGAAGCGCCAGCTGATATTCCGTCACTTCTGGAGCTCAAACGGATATAATAAGAACTCATGATATGGTGAATTGGTGCTTTACTTATTCTAATGTTGTATCTACTATTCTTAACTAGAATTTTTTTGCCGATCAAGCACTTCCTGGTATTCAGATTGTGGTTCAAGCCATGGTTTTATTCATCTGTCGCATTCTCTTTTCCTTTCTGTCTTTACTGCAAACTCTGATGTTAGAACTGTACTTAATGGATTTGAACACACATCTTACCTTGCATTCATGTGGTTAACGATGTAATTATTACTCTCATTACAGTGGTTTGCTGTATGGCGATATATGAGATTCCATCAGCAAAGGGGGAAACCCAGAGTTGTGGATACCAGTGAAGCTCTTTCATATGAGGCTATGTCAAGTCTTCACTGGATTTTTCAAGGCACAGCTATTCATTCCGTGATTTAATTAGTCGCAGGTTCTAAGGAAAATCTGTTGGTATTAGTTCGGTTACCACATGATCGGTTACAGTCAAGCTTTTGCAATACTTTAGAAGATACAAATATCTCAGAAATTCCCAAATCAGGTACATCTTTGAATTGCTTCTAGTATTTGATTGTACATTTTCTTGCAATAGATCGATAATCTGCCATGGAATTTGGTTGGCCGTACCTTTATTATTTTAATGCAGGTTGCAGCTGAAACAATTGGTCACAATGGAGGTTATCCAATTAACTGCTCTTTGAAGTAATTTCAGAGATAAATTTGAGAATGAGAAAACCATGCTCGAAGGTGCACTTGTTGAGAAGGCAGCAGAAGATCTTAGACAGAGAATAAGCAAATATGTAATTTCAAAACTGTCGTTTTTTTACCCTTGCTTTCTTTAGATCATCATGCTGATGTGACTTACTCTATTTTCTGCATAATGTTATTGTCTTTTTGAAGTATTACTCGAGGATTACCTTGAGGAAACTTGCATAGCTGTTATGCCTCAGCATCCAGGTTGATCATGTCGAACATTTATTTATTTCTCTTATCAATGTCAATCTTTATGACTGATTCCTAGACCCCTCATTTAACCCTGGGCAGCCTCTCTGCCCCTAATACCTGCAGGTTATGGTTGCTGGATTTGGATGCAAGTTCCAAAAAATTGGTTTTTTCTGAATATTTTAGCTACCAATGTCAATGTTTGGCATTGTGAAACCACTTCTTGTCCCATGGAGCCTGCAATTCTGATGCGCTTTAGAAGTGTGGGAGGAACTCTGCTATGATTCACCATTTCTAGTGTTACAAAAGTATATCTCGTGATTAGAGCTTTCTTAATTTGCTCCGAAATCTATGTAGCTGAATCACTCAACAAAAGGAACTTTGTTTTGGGGTTCTGTTACCACTGTTGTAGAGAGCTTTAATCATTCATATGCCTCAATCTATTAAATCATCACAATTATCTGCTAGGGAGACAGCATAGTAGTCATTATACAAGCCTGTATGATATTCAATCAACATGACTTGTTAGTTCTATGACCATTTTAGGAAGCTGAGAAGCATCTCTCCAAAATGGTTGTTTCCAAGTCCCTAGTGGGAAAGATAGACCTGCTGATGGGAGTTGTCTGTTTGCAGACAGCAAAGGAGAGCAATGATATCTTGAACTCGTGGCCTACAAATTTGGAAAAGCTCCTTGATCTTGTTGACGAAAGCTGCCACCGAATCCACAAGCAAACTGTGGTTCATATGGCTGCTTTGAGAGCTTGGAGATGTTCTTAGTTGAATAAATGACCTCTCTCCCCTTGAGCCTCCCTCGCTCTTACCAAAAGAGAAAAGCTGAAGAGTGCAGTTTCACGTTGTCCTCTGAAGTGGGGACTTAAGATATCATAGAACTCTCGTGTAGCTGTCTTAAATTTGATAGCATATTTTGTAGGTGGACCAGATCTGGGCCTTGAAATGACACAGAATACACTTTTTGCTTAGGAATCTATTTTGGTCTTTTCATCTTTCCTCTTCCCCCTCCTTGTAATTGAAGATTTTTGACTATCAGGGTCCAGAACTTGTACCAATAGAATTAGTAACAGAACAAGATGTGCACTCATTACATCAAAAGTGAGCGCCTTGTTACCAAATTCTGTTTCTCTGTACAAATTCTGCTGGTGTTAAGTGTTTTTCTAACATCAGGGATAACATTAGCTCTCAAAAGTAAAGGCGAGTGAATGTTATTTTGTATTTCATTTCACATTTGAATTTTGTTCAGTAGAGAGCCTGCTTCCTTTGGACTTAATCTTGACCGTTGGCAGTTCTAAAAGCCTCTTTTTAGGGAGCTTATATATTGTCGATGGACTTAGCTTTTCTCTAGGATGATGTGACGTCATTTCAAAAGACACTATTGTGATATCATTTCTTTCTAAACTTTTAGTACCGAATGTGTTTCAATGTCAACAAGTTGACATTTCTCTCTACTCTTGGCATGTATGTGGGTAATAATACAGTAATAAGAAGCTATATTGAGGGATAATGTGTTTGTTTTACAACTCTGTTAAGATTTGGACTTCTGGCTGAGGAATAGAAACCATCACATTTTGCCTATAAATCTCGGCATTTGATTAAATTGATCAATCATCCGTTGTCTCAAATCCCCTTTCTTTACAAGAAGATGTTAAGGTTTTAAACATTGGGTCTCAGAGCAAAGTGGGGCAAAATGAGTCCTATAGAAAGCATCATATGGTACTCGAACTTTTATGGGACAAATTTAACTGATGAATGAAAAAAAATTTGTGTGTGCCTGCGGGGAAGGGGGTGTTTGAATGAATTAGGAATTTAAAATGTTTGTGCTGATGATAGGTGTCAAATATTTATTTGATTTAACGTTGCCCGTGATTAGATAGCACATTGATAGATAAGCATCGCTATTAATACCTAAATTTTGGCGGCCCAATTAGTTGTTTATTGCATAAAAAAATTGGGATTAATTTTTAACATCTAAATAAAAATATTAGGAGTAGATTGCATAGCATATGATTTTAGGAGCACTTATTATTTAGTTGTTTTTTTTATTGCATTTGCACTGGATCGGTGATAGATGAATCTGAACTTTAATTTAGCGAGTCCAGCCCCATGTTAGTAATTTCATGTTATTGCCAAGATTTGATAGTAAATAGTCGGTCAAGATTATGGAATGTGAGGAGAAGTTGTAGGAGATGTGGAGCCCAATAGAGAGGGAGGCGATTTCTCTGGAGGTCAGCACTGGAACAAGCTCCGGCACTCCTCCAAGGCACGCCTCGTGCCCGACGCAGCACTGCCTGTCTCCTTGCCGCCGCAGTTCATCATCCAGTTTTGATCCAGTCTGATCTGGTGAATTTCCGGCAACAATGAAGCACCACTCGGCGAGTCCTTTGCACGCCACGGCAACCTCCCCGTGGTCTCTTGATTAATTCTTTGCAGGTTTCCGGCAAAATTACAAGCACTTGGCGAGCCCATCGAGCGAACTACCCGCCAGGCCACTACGCTTCCCGCTGTTGTCCCGTTTCTTTAAACCCGACACCACCGCCTGCTGTTTTGTCTGTCATGCTCGATTGTTCTTTCACAGGCTGTCCAGAACAAACCAACGCCCCTGCATCAATCCAGGCGAGTGCAAGACAGCTCCTGTAACGATGAATCTTCATCATCATTAGCGGATTTAATGATGCTTTATGAATGACGCTTTTTATAGGTTCCAACGTTATGGTTGGCGTTGGTGACTTATCAGCCCAGCAAATCTCTGAGAAGCTTTGCAGCCCTTTAGCCGTGTTCACTCAAGTTCATCCGCGACGACTCCCTGCCATTTGTTGTCCTCCTTTGCTGCCTGCTTGTTATAGTTTCGTCCATAGTCGGCGAACCCACTCCCGTTGCAAATGTGAAGTCCGGTAAAGCCTCAACACCCGCTAGCAATGACGTTGCTGCTGCTGCTGTTGCTGGTTTTCCGAACCACCACGTGAACATGACCGTCAGCCCCCCACCGAGCTGAGAAGCCCCCTGAGCACCACCCCACGGTCGTCACACCACGTCGGGGTCACCATCATTGAGCCAAAGCACCATGATCAATCCACTGTGATCCACAACCGCGATTCCCGTATCTATTCGTCTGAATTCAAATTTGGAACGTTGATATTTGAAATAGGTAAGGATCTTGCATGATATCGATTTGAATATTTCGTTATCTAATTTGATTGATTTTTGTTATCTTTGTCAGTATTGTCATATCCAAAAAAAATTTCAAGTATCGGTGAAGTAGAATAATTTCCTAATTTCCACAGTCCGATTTCATGCTCGAATACAACTCGCGATCGCATAGAAAATCAGTCAATCCGATCTCACGCTTTGAGATACGACTCGCGATCATGCACGGAAAGCACATGATTTGATTTGTTTTGACCTATTATCTTATTTTTCATTTAGTTGGTGATGGAGTTTAGGATTAAAATGATAAAGTCAAATATGCACGAATTCACATTAGTATTATGATGCAGTTAATTTTTTTTTCTCAATAATTTTGAATGAATAGGTCTCTCTCTATATAATATATTTAAAAATATTCATGTTCAAAAGACCTAGTGAAGTCACAGCAAGACTTGCCGAAAGCAACGCGTGGGGGCTGGAATCGAAAAGTGGCCAAATAAGGTCGACCGTGTTTAATTGTAAGATGAAAATTATGAAAGTTATAAGCCGCTAAATTTAGATGCCACACACTTCTTATGGATGAAATCTTATAAATTTCTTAGGTAATATTATGCTAATTATTTGGAAATTGCATGCTTGGGTTTCCAAACTAAGTTAATAATTTTATTTTTGAATTAAAAAAAAAAAGAGATTTTGACAAAGGGTTGGGCTTAAACCAGCTCTCACTTGGTGTAATTAATTTGTTTTGAGTCAGTTTAGGTTGATTTGGGCTAAAAACACTCTTAAGCTAGTCTAAATTTTTTTTATCGAATATGATTTGATATGATAAGATATGAAATCTAAGAATTTTACTATATCCTATTCACTTTTTGGTGATTATAGTAATAAAATAAGATATATTCACATCATATCATGTACAATATCTCGTATAAATGGCATATTAATATAAATAAATCAAAAATTTTACAAACGAAAATGTTTAAAAATATTCCAGAACACTCTTATTTACTCTATTTTATTTGCTTGTTTATTTTATTTTCCTCTCTTTTTTATGAATTTCTTTTTTATTTTTTTACCCTTCCATCATTCTCTAATAAAATTTTATTAAAAAATACTAAAATACCTAAAATATGTAATAAATATAAATAAATATTTATTTTTATATATTAAATTTATATTAAAAATAGACTTAAATTCAACTATTCAAATACAGATAAGATTAAATTTAAAATAACTATTTTTTTTTTTTGTTTTGAGTTTCTTATATTAGAATTCGAATATTAATTATATTGAAATATAATTTTAATTTTGTTAATTTAAGAAATTTGTTATTTGAGAAAAATAACTTTCCTATTATGAATGTTAAAAACCCTATTCACTTTTTATCTTACCTCTCTCAATCTATATCCCCTTTTATATCTGTCTTTATCCTATCTTGAATAGTACCAACTGTAGGATAAGATAAATTTTATTATGTCATGAATTTATCTTGACCGCAAACGCGGCCTTAGTTTATATGCTATTGTGTCTAGAAGCTGGGTAATTTTGATCATATTTCTTCATAGAAGTGTGTGCTTTTGTAATCTAAGAAGTTTTTTTTTTTTTTGGTTGAAACCGTAATCTAAGAAGTTAGTGAGTCATAATGTTGTAAAACGTACTCGTGCTTTGTAGAATCATCAACTGAGCTTCATGTAAGAGTACCATTCTCTAGACGGTAAAATCTCAAGGATTACTCAGCCTTGTCGTGAGAGGAATAGGTTAAGTGGGAGTTCGATTCACTACAAATCCGTTTTGCATCTCTTCAATTCCTCTAACTCCTTTACTATCATTTGGATAAAAGGTACTGCATCCGCATGATAGTTTTCCTCCTACAGCAATACACGATACACGTTATTCCTGAAAAAAAATTAATTTTCTTAAAACAACCAATTCACCCTCTTACACCGGCATATTACTGTACAAGTTTTCCACGAAAAAGTTTCAATTTTCGTAAAACAATCATCTTACCGCCTCTCAATTGTTGCGTTAATCATTTCATTAATCTCTTTATACCCTATTTGTATTTGTTAACAAGAGCAATGAAAAACCTATCTCACTAACCAAAATGAATCTCTTAAATAATCCTTTCTAGATGACCATCTTAGTAAGTGAGAAATGACTAAAGTCACATGATAATATGCTTTTCTTCTGGCCTAATTAAAGGGAACTCACATACCATCATTGACATTTAATGGCATTAGAATTTAATAATTATCCCGTCTAACATTATAAAGGACAATGAAAAAAAATTGAGGAAACTTCTTTGAAGCTTCTTGCAGTTGGAGCTACCGATTGAAAAGAGCAATGCCTATGGCTTTAAAGAAAAGCTTCAACCTTCAAAAATGTTAGGAAGGACTTCGGT
The DNA here is from genome assembly GCA_014182885.2 of Eucalyptus caleyi. Lineage (NCBI taxonomy): Eukaryota > Viridiplantae > Streptophyta > Magnoliopsida > Myrtales > Myrtaceae > Eucalyptus > Eucalyptus caleyi. Next base: position 15,333,833 of record CM024468.2, on the reverse strand, counting down.
TAACACAGAAATGTTATAATTAAAGAGAAATGACTAGTTAACAGTTTTTAATCTACGGTGAGAATAAAAATCTGTTCTAGACCACAAAAACCAAATAACAAATAATCATAAATTGTAGTGGGAAGTCACTAGAAACTTGCTGAAAGCAGCAAACACGAGGGTGCCGGAATCGAAAAGTGGCCAAAATGAGGTCAACTGTCTTTAATTTTAAGACGAATGTTATGAAAGTTATGAGCCGTTAAGGTAGGTGGCACACACTTCTTATGAATGAGATTTTATAAATTTCTCAGGTAATATTATGTTAATAATTTGGTAACTGCATGCGTAGGTTTCGAAACTAATGCTTAGGTTTCGAAACTAAGTTACTAATTTTACTTTTGAATTAAAAATAAATAAAAAGAAGAAATTTTGACATAGGGTTGGGCTTAAACCAGCTCTCACCTTATGTATTTAATATGGTTTGAGTCAATTTAGGTTGTTCAAACTTGAAACACTCAGTCTATATGCTCTTGTGTCTAGAATCTGGGTAATTCTGATCGTATTTCTTTGTAGAAGTCTGCACTTTCATAATCTAGGAAGTTAGTAAGTCAATAGTGTTGTAAGAGATACTCGTGTTTTGTAGGAATCATCTACTGAGTAGCATCCTTTACAAACTGTAAAATGTCGAGGGTTACTCAGCCTTCTTGCGAGAGGAGTAGGTCAGGTGGAAGTTCAAGCCACTATAAATCTGTTTTGCATCTCTTCGATCTCTCTAATTCCTTTATTATCATGACAGAAAGGTACTGCTTCTGCATAACTGTTTTCTTCCTACACCAATACACAATACACGTTCTTCATGAAAAAAAAAAATTAGTTTTCTTAGAACAACCAATTCACCCTCCTACAGCAGCATATTACTTCACATCTTTTCCACGAAAAAGTTTCAATGTTCTTAAAACAATCAATTCAACTCCCCTCAATCGTTGCATTAATCGTTTCATTAATCTCTTTTGTTAATAAGAGCAATGAAAGATCTATCTCACTGACCAAAATGAATCTCTTAAATAATCCTTTCTTTGATGACCATCTTAGTAAGTGGGAAATTACCAAAATCATATGACAATATCTTTTGTTCTGGGCTAATTTAAGGGAACTCATATGGCACATAGCATGATTGACATTTAATAGCACTAGAATTAATGATGATCTCGTCTAACATTATAAAGGACAATGCAAAAAAAAAAATTAAGGAGGAAACCTCTTTGAAGCTTCTTGTAGTTGGAGCTACCGGTTGAAAAGAACAATGCCTGTAGCTTAAAAGAAAAGCTTCAACCTTCAGAAATGTTAGGAAGGACTTCGGTTAACACATAAATGCTTTAATTAATTAATGAATCTATGTTTCAGAGCATTTTAATCTCACATAATTAAAAAAGGGAAATTTGATTGGGCTGAACCTAGCTCTGGAGAATCAATTGGGTAGAGAGCTAGAGAGGGAAAATATAAGCCAGCCGCTTGTATAAGATAGTCAGGCATAGAGTCCGATTGCTTGATTACTTGAAGGCCCATTAAGCACTACACTTCGATTTAGAGCAGTTTTAAATATGAAAATATCCAACTTCTCAACCAACTATGCAAACTCTTAGAAGGGATTGAGCTTACAGTTTATGTTGGCGTAATTCATACGAGGCTCAAAATATATTTTACCTTTGTGTCACCTTCTATAAAGTTGGCAAACCAGATATTTTTCAAATATTATTCCCTGGCATTGGTAAAAAATGGACATTTTTTTTTTATTAGAGAGATGTGCAGATATCTATGGTTTCCTTTCATATTCCAATTTCAAATCCACTCAGAGCACAACCCATGGAAGGTTCACAAGAAGTGGAAGATGCTCTCACTTTATCATCTTTTTTTTAAAATAATTTCTACCGAGAAGAAGGCAGAACTAAGGCTCATTTTTAGTCATCATCCACAGCACTCGCGCATCCATTTCCTGCGGAACTTGCGTCTTGATTTTGTTCATCTTCCCAAAATATTTAGTCGCCAATTCTCTTTTGTGGGCCTGATCCCATAGCTTTCGTACATTCTTGAACATCGGAGAATCACAAAAACATTCAGGTCCGTATATCCATAAAACGGAATAATGTGACCACAGCGAGAAGGTAATGGGGATTTCGAGAAAGCTCACTTGAAAATCCACCGGAAGTTTCTTGCATCTTATGGGAGCAAATTCATGGCCACTTCATGACCCTTTCTGGTGTGGTTTGACAAGTGATTTTCGTGAACAATGTCTCGAAATTAAAACTGAAATCAGCTAAATGTGTAACAGTTAAAAAAATATAGCACTTGAATAGATCTGTTATCACCCAAAATAAACCCAACATTCATTTCATCATTTAAATAGGCAATGTGAGATAATAATTTCACTAGCGGAGTTTACGCAACAACGTATATTAATTTAACAATCAATGTTTAGGCAATGACCCATATTTGATTTTTATTTTTAGCAAGCATTTCCATTCCATAAATGAAGTGATATTCTATTTGTTCATGTAAATTGTTATCTAAATATAATTGCTATCTCTTTATGTAAAAATCCTCTTTTGAAAATCTCGAAAGTCTATTGATTGATGTGGGACAAGTTGCAAACAGTTTCCTAAAATGATTCAATCAACAAATGAATAGAGTTTAGCAAGACATTTATCAAAATGAATAGATAAATATCAGCCTGCTACGAGCAAGAGCTATGGACAATCTAACATAAATTATGTTGACAAGATTTTTTGTACGAGAGCCACAGGTTTTAGTTACAGATACCACTGAGATGCTGAAAATCAATTTGTCCAAGCCTTTAAGTTAGCTTTGGAGTTGTTCTTGTCAATCCTCCACAACCTCTACCGAAATTCACTACAAAATTCTAGAGATTCTCTGCTCAATCACACCAATTTCCCAAACTCCTCGCATATCTTGCGCTTCACATTACTTTACCCTCTCGTTTTAGCATGCATTAACGTAATTGTGGCGTCCAGGTCGCTTCACCTTCGGCTTCCTATTACATTTCCTCGACCATTCCATCTATTAATGGAAAAGCAAGTCAAGTCAAGTCGTGCTGGATTCCAAAGTTCAATCAAAGCACCTATTACGTGGCACGCACCTTTCGCATGATGCTGACGAAATTACAGGTTCAGGCGCGCACAGTAGAAAAAGCAAGGATTAGGAGCATCTTTATTGCAAGTGGGTTTTCTTTCCCACGAAGGTAAGTAAAGTCAAGAAGCACCTGCACAGGTTCCCTGCACCTTCCACATAATGCCGTGAATATTACGCGTGCAACGACTCAGCATTCTTGGAACACTCTGCAATCAGTATTCTTCAAGCATGTACAGTAAGGACAAACGAGGCTTAATACTGTGCAAAGGACAAATGCACTTTGGTGGAGAAGCCTTTCGCTGAAAATGTTAATATGAAATAAAAAGCTAAGCACCAAATGAAATAAAAAAAAAAAAGTAACTGGTATTCACTAAATAATTAGTCGACAGTGCAAAGAATCCACTAGCCAAGAATTTCTAAATGTGACACCAAATGTATAAACTGGCAACTCCACCAACTTAGGAGGAACCAACTATACTATCTTGTGAGTCCATGAAATGGAAAGAGAAGATTGGCGGAGTCACCTCATGTAAGTAATTAGATGGATTTAACATAACGCTAGTTGTTGATTGTGCAAATAAGATCGTCATAATTTTCTTAACTTACTCGAGTGAGGACATATAAAACCTTTCATATTTACTATCTATCGACTATTAGTTGCCTCAATAATTCTCGTATACGGTAGATTCTCCAATCATTACTGATATATCAAATGTCCGAATATGCTTGTAGCTCGATCCAAATCTGGAAACAGTCTCACCCAAATCTAGTCTTTCGTGCAATGTGTGCACTAATCTTCGGCCGACCTCACTCCGAGCATCAGCATTGGTCGTTGGTTTTCTTTTCAATTTTTCATTTACTTTGAAAAGCAAGTCATGTCAAGGTGCAACTGCATAGGTAGGTTCAACGCACCTTCCGCATAATGGTGCGGAAATTACGCCTGCAATGGTGCCCTTTGCTTTTTTTTTCTAGTTATTTTAATAATAGAAAAATCAAGTCAAGTTGAAGTCGTGCTTACTTTAGGAAAAAGCGCCTGCATAGGCTCTACGCCCCTTCCGCGCCATGCCGTGGAAATTATGCATGCAATAATTACGCTTTTCGTGCAGCATGCATCGATGTCGCAACGGTTCGATTAGTTGAAGATTCTTGGACGGTTGGATGGCAAGAACTCAGCATTGTTCAAACACACGCAATAGAGAGCGTTGTGATGTCATTTCTCTAACTTGCTGTCGCCGGATGTGTTCGATATTGACTAGTTTTGACATTTCTCTCAACTCTTGGCATGTATGTGAGTAATACAGTGAGAAGCTTGAAATATTGAGGATGATGTGTTTCTTCCATGACTCTTATCAAATTTCAGATTTGCCGGAATTTCTCAGTACATAGTCTCTTCTCATTTTCAATTTACTATCGGTGCTTCCAAGCGGCAACTTAAGATGATTTCTTTGTCTAATTTGTTTTTGCTTTTATCTTCTAGCTGGCAAAGCATAGAAACCATCACATATTTCCTATGAATCTCAACATTTAATTGTCTTCATCAATCATTTGTTGTTTGAAATCCCTTTTCCTTATGGAGGAAGATGTGGAGGGTTTCAATATCTGCCATAGAGTGAAATGGGAAAAGAGTGACTCCTATGAAAGCCATCAAATAATTCTTGAACTTTAATTCGTTTCTTGGAAAATATTTAAATTGAACATTAAAAATATTGTTCACTCGTTAAGTTTTCGATTACGCTTTTATAGAGATTTCCGAGTCTAGTAAGTATCGATGTATCGCAGACCCTCGTGGAAGTATGAGAAGCAACTCAAATGAAAAGTCATCGTTTCTTCTTCACTCCAAAAGCTGATTACTTCATTGATGTCAGTGTGCAAAGCTTTGAATACTTCATTTCTTTTCATGTTTTGCGAGTTAAGTGAACAAAAAGGCTCATGTTGAATACAATAGTCCGAAATTTACATCAACACAAATAGTATAAAAGAAAATATGCATGAATATGAATTAATTGATGAGGAACGTCATGCGGATATGTCTTCAATTATACACTTGTGTTGATAGAATGTTTGTACCTATGAGTAAAGAAGTGAGTACATGGTGTTAGGAGGTTTTATAAGCTAAGCTGGTTGTCAGAACAGCAAAAGTAAGCTAATAGTATATAGCTACAATACACTAGGTGTGAACTTAATCACTCCTTAGTGTTGTGTTTAATGCAATTCCTCTCCATTTAATAGCTTTAGTTTTTCAAATCACATCTTGTAATACTAAATAAGCTGATATTGAATCTTCCTCTATTGTGCTACGAAAAATTATATTTCGGTGGAGAACTTGTTGGCCGAGAATGTCAACAGAAATAAAACGTCTGACAAAAGATAACATAAAAGGAAAAAAAAAGTACCATTGAATTATTATTCGACTACGGAGAATTATTGGCTGAGAATTTATTAACGCGACACTAAAAGAATAAAATTTACATAAAATGTTAAAAAAATATTAATTTAAGGGGAGAGATAAAAGTGGCTTGGGTGGAGGATATCCACTTGATAATTTTTAAGCAAAAAGTAGTATGGAGAAATCTAGTTTAAGGAGATTATTTTGAAAAAGATTTATTTTGGAGTTACTTTTCTAGACGAATAAAAAAAGGTAATGCGTCATGCCGACTTTTAATAACAAAATCCTCTATAACCCCCGATTTATACGCTCTTGTCATGGGCTCATGTACATTAGCAGCATATAAGAGAATGAAAGCAAGTCAAGACAGTGATGGATCTCTCCAGTTCCATTGAAAGCACGTAGACATGTTCCAAGTACCTTCCCCGTAATATGCTGAGAATCGGTGGAGATCACGGCAGAAGCATGTGAGTATTGCTCGTCGGTTCACTTTTCTACTTTTTCTTAGTTATATAAAAAGCAAGTCAAGTCATGATGCTGCCGAGTATTGCGTGTCTCCAAGTCATGATGCTGCTTCGACCCACAAAACGAAAAAGTCATGAAGCTGCGGAAACTGCGCGTGCAATGATTGTTCTCTCTGTGGCATGCCTCACAGCATTTCGATTGGCATGAAGAGTCCTGGACCACTGGATGGCAAGAACTCAGACATCATTTGAGCACGCATATTAGAGAATGTTGCGTATTCGTAATCCGACTTCAAAGGCTAAAAATCGGTGGAGATCCCAGGGTTCTGCTGTTTGAGCATTCCTCTAGTAATCAACGACGCCTTCCTCTTTTTTCTGTTTTTTGTTCTGATTGCTCCATTATCTTCTGATGATTTGTCTGAGAGTTTCTATTTCCGTTTGAATGTAGCTTCGTGTTTGGCCACTGAGAGACATTTCTGCTAGTCCTAGATCTGGGATTTTGCATCTCTCCCCTGTTTCCTCCTCTATCAATCTCTTTTACGATCCTTTCAAGATGGAAAGAAGAAAATTCACACATTCAGAAGATTCGATGTACAAGGTGTCTTCCTCGTCGACGACCCCACATGTAGGTGATTATGAAGGCAGAACCAGAAGGTTGAAAGGAAATGATTACGAAGTGTTTTTGAGCTTTATAGGGAAGCCACTCGCAAAGGTTTCACTGATTATCTCTATACTAGCCTTGTCGAGAAAGGAATTCATGTGTTTAGAGACGACAATGAGCTTCCTGTTGGTGAGAAGATTGGTCCGGAGCTTCTTTGCAGCATTAGGCAGTCCACAATTTTGATCCCGATTATCTCCGAGAACTACGCTTCCAGCAAATGGTGCCTTCGCGAGCTGGCTCAAATGTTGAAGTGCAAGAGAAGCAGACAACAAATAGTGTGGCCTATCTTTTACAAAGTGAAACCCTCGCAAGTGCGCCATCTTGAGGGGAGTTTCGAAAAGGCTATCAAGGCACATAAAGAGAATGGGGATGAAATGGTTTTGAAGGAATGGAAAAAAGCGCTCAAAGAAGTGAAGAAATGGGAAGAAGCTCTCAAAGAAGTTGGTTCTTTGAAAGGATTGGAATCGGATAAGATTCATGATGGGTACACTATTCTTCACCAAATCATTGTTTAATTTCTCATAAATAAATCTTTCGTGAAAAAGAACATAAATGTGGTCGTCCTATACTGAAATTAATTGTTATTGCGGCAGGCATGAAGGAGCATTTGTTAAAACTATTGTCACAAACGTTATGGGCGAGTTAAAAAGACTTTTTCTGCTAAATGTTCCCAAGCAGTTGGTGGGAATTGATGATCGTATCAATGACATTATGAGCTCGATAGATGATAAATTATATGACACGAATATTATTGGACTTTATGGAATGGGCAGCATTGGTAAGACGACTCTTGGAAAGGTGTTATACAACAAGCTCTCTAGTCGTTTTGAGTCTCGTAGCTTTGTGGAAAATATTCGAGAAACATATCAGCGCCATGGTATTAAATGCATACTGAACAAACTCATTTATGATATAATAGGAAGTTCAAGTCACGTGTCTAGCGTTGACGAGGGAATAGGTGTCATCGAATCTCTATTTACAAGAAAGAAATTCTTAGTTCTACTTGATGACATGGATGGTAGTACTACTCAGTTAAATGCTTTGGTCAAAGACGGTAGTTGGATTGGAGTAGGAAGTATAGTCATCATTACAACCAGAGACAAGAGGATTCTCGATAAGGCTAAGGCAAGCTACATGTACCCACTCAATGAGTTGTCTATAGATCAATCATTGATCTTATTTAGTAGACATGCATTTCGAAAGGATTATCCTCCGAGTGATTATAAGGTTCTCTCTCGTGATATCATATCTACTACCGGGGGGCTTCCATTAGCCCTTGAAGTTATAGGTTCATGCTTATGTGGAATGATAAGAGAAGTATGGGAAGATACATTAGAAAAATTAAAAAAGGTACCCGATAAGGAAGTACAAGAGACATTGAAGATAAGTTATGAAGCATTAGAGAATGAGCAGAAACAAATATTTTTGGATATTGCATGCTTTTTCATTGGATCATCAAAACAAAATCCAACTTACATGTGGGATGCTTGTGGTTTATTTCCGAAGAGGGGGATTGAAGTGTTGAGTCTTATGTCCTTAATTAAAATTAACGGAGGTGGTAAGCTAATGATGCATGATCAATTGAGAGATCTTGGAAGGGAAATTGTTCGTCTGAAAAATCCAAATGAGCCTCAAGAGCGTAGTAGATTGTGGATCTATGAGGAAGCCCTAGATGTGCTTGATAACAATGAGGTAAGAGTTTTCTTTACTTGTCTTAGTTGGTGAATGTGGGTGCATCTTCCCTTTCTTGTTTGAAATAAAAATAACTGTCACTCTTTGAGTCCCCAAAACTTGTTGCATCTACTAGCAAAGGAGCTCTTTTGATTAATTGCAGTATTTGCCTGATTCAAGATCATAATTGAGAAGCAATTTCTTGGTTATGGACGATCGATATATATCTTTACATGGTAGTATCGTGATGAGGATACTCTCCTTTTGGTAACTTCAATGCAAAAACAAGACTACAAAAGCAGAATGTTTGACAGCTTTTCTCATACTCAACTCACAACGATCTTTAGAGAGAGAAACTCTAGAGAGAGAAGCTCTGGAATATATTACTTGTGAATGAGATGAGTACAATGAGGGGGAGGAGACTCTTGTATATACAAATACAAGGCAAATCGTATCCATAGATCTCTCCTCAATCTAACGATGGAGATTGGATTTCCTCAACTACCAACTACCCACATTTATTACATATGAATACAATTACCGTATCGCCTGCCCTCAGGAGTATTCTAGAAGACTCAAGAAACCTTAGGACTCGAGGATACAAGCCGAGGGTTGCTTGATCCACGGATGTGTCACGGCCATCCTTTAGAACCCTCTTGGATTGGCCTTCTTTCGAGCCATGACAATGACATGAAGGATTTCATGACTTAGGCAAGTTTGGTTTCACGTACTTAGTATGTCATAAGTCCATGACAAGAACCCACCTTCCCCATTTTGGTTGTGTTTTATTTAATGAATAAAGGCTATTGTAATTTCTTATCTTGGTCAATCACATAAAGCCAGATTTTAATAATTTGCTGTTGTCTGCTTGCTCCTATTTGAATTTTCCCCTTCTAGAAGGACTCAAATGCAACACTTTTGAGTTTTGCCATTTTGCACAAACGAACCCAAATTAATACGCAAAAAAGGCAAATTCCCTGTTCATATTGCCAATCTACATGTATACAATATTCTTGCAGTTAGAGGAATGTATTATAATATGAGTTAGTTAGCATATATTAAGAATTTATCCTTATTTGGGCAAACAGTCTTATGCGAAGAAAGCAAGACCGCCTTATATTTCATCCTTCCATATATATATACTTTGATTTTCCGAGATATTGCCTTAATGCTTTACTTTGGAAGGAGGGGAAGAGGAGGAAAATGAAGTAAATTCGTGTAACTTTTGTGAGAAGAAGTGGGAGGAAAATTCAAAAAATTTCTATCTTCCTTTCCTCCATGTATCCAAGCAAAGCAACTTTTCCTTTTATAATGACAGTGCATGCTTGCTAAATAGACGACAAGCATAGTGAAATTTATGCGTTGTTGCTAGCATAGGGGTCATCATCAATTGGAATCAACTAAACTTTAATTTCATTCATCTGCATGGAACTACAATTTACTTCCTGTTGGGATAAATGAATTCCCTAAAACCGATCCGAAACTCAATCAAACCCCTAAAACAACGAACGTGGAAGGCGAGCCCAGAAAGCACATGTTTCACCGATCAAAAAGTACATTACGAAGTCGAACGTACCTTGTCTTTCACGGATTAAACACCAATGTTGAAGTTCGAGGAAGAATCCCGATCTTGTTCTACCGAGAAGTGTACTGTTCTTTCCAGGGAGAGAAATTTCTGTTTGAGAGCGTACTGTTCTTTCGTTTGGGGAAGAGAGTGTCTTCTGAAAATGTACGTACGTAAAAGTACGTTCTTTTTTTTTTCTATCTCTTAAAACGCCTCCTCCAAAAGACGTAGCCTCTCAACGTAAAATGACTCTTCCAAAAGACATAATCCGTCAACGTACCCTTTCATATCTCAACCCTTCCTCCATGGGCCCTTAACTTGTGGGCCAGGTTTTTAGGCACAACATGGGCGGACGGGCCTTCTTAGGCCCATCAAGACATAGAAAAAACCCATCATCTCCCACTCGCACATGGTGGGCCGAACATGATCCTCTTTACCTCTTTGCAACATTCATATGATGAATAATCTGTGTGACCAGCATTCTTTGAGAGCTCGTTGCCATACATCTGTTAGGAATATATAGCAGCTCATAATGAGCATCACACTCTGAGTAGATTTAGTATGCAGTACCCTAGATTGATCGATCACATTTATATCTCTCTTGATCTCTTTTAAACAAATATATATATATATATATATATATATATATATATATATATATATATATATATATATATATTCACAATTATGATTATCTCTAAAATAATCATAATTGGTCGACCAAATGAATACAAAATTAGAATGTGATTCTCCAAATTCGATCACCTCTTTCCTTCAAACTCTCAATTTCAGTTCAGCTTGCTTTTCTAGAAATGTCCCATTAGATCAAATTAATGCATAATCATTGGCAACATCCTAAGATAGCAAACACCGAATAGAAGTCTTGAGAATAAGTAAGAGTTATGAGGGCACTAAATTGACGAACTCTTTTCCTCAAGAGTCTCACACGGTATAAAAGTTGAGATCAAACTTTTGCCACTTTTATTGGTCGTCTCATGCATACGTAGTATGAAATACATATTACGGTATTAAATCCTTTCCCATGGAGTGTATGTCTACACCATCAATACCATACAGATGATAGTTCAGACATACCTAATGTCTAACTTGAGTTTACATATCTACTCATTCACAGAATTCATCAAAACTCACATCTGGCATCATAGACAGATAAAGTAAAATATGTGGGTTATTTTACTTTTGGACATAGTAAATATTATGTCCTCATCTTAATACTCAGTTAAGGTAAAATATATATTTTAAAATTTAGTTCTCGATTATCACCTAGATAATAAGCTTAAAAACTGTTTCATCTCTATTTATCACATAGTAGATAAAGGCGATTATCCATGTGAGTGGGCTAATCTTTTATCTGTCCGACATACTTTCTTAACTTTATATAATGCACTGAGCACTAAGATGCATAAACGTCAAACAAAGATTCATAGACATTAATAATGAAAAACACAAATTTATTACATGTGAACACTTCAGGGAAATTACAATATTCAATACATCAGCCTCTACGCAGTCCTAAAGATTTTAGATGACCACAAAACACATCTCTAGGTATTGGCTTTGTCATATGATTTATTATCATTCAATGTGTAGATATGTACTGTAAATTTACATCTTTTCATACAACCATATTTTTGACAAAATTATACTTGGTATCTATATGTTTGGTCTTGCCATGATATTTTGGATCTTTGGTATACGCTATGGCTGCTTGTCTATCACAGTTAACCAATAATGGATTTGTAGCATACCCAATAATACCTAAATGATTCAAAAATCTCTTAAGCTAGATACATTCTTGTACTGCTGCTGATAATGCCATGAACTCAGCTTTTATCGTGGACAAGGCTATACACATTTGTTTCTTACTACTTCAAGATATGGCGCAATTATTCAGTAAGAAAGCAAATCCAGAGGTAGATTTTATTTCATCTAAATCTCCTCCTCAATCAACGTCTGAATAGCCTTCAAGTTGCAGATCATTTCCTTAGTAGCTTAGCGTATAATCAGCAGTTCCCTTCAGATAGCTCAGTATTCTTTCAATGGCTTTCCAATGTGCTTGACCTAGATTGGATTGATATCTACTCACTATTCCAACTGCAAAACATATGTCAGGTCTTGTACACATCATAGCATACATTAAGCTTCTAACAGCATTAGCATAATGAACATGTTGCATTTGTTCCTTCTCTTGTAGAGTCCTTGGACACAATCTATGGCTCAATCCTTCACCTTTTGCAATAAGAGTATCTATGGGTTTACAATCTTGCATACGAAATCGTTCAAGAACTTTATTTATGTATGTTTCTTGCGAAAGAGATAATGATCTCATTGAACGATCTCTTGAAATCTTAAATCCAAGAATGTATGCAGCCTCACCCATATCTTTCATCTCAAAGTTGGAAGATAACCAACTCTTGACAGTATTAATAAACTCCATATTGCTTCCGGTAATTAGTATATCATCAACATATAATGATATGATCACAAATTGATATTTAGATCTTTTGATATATACACAATGATCCTCATCAATCATTATAAAAGCATATGCTATTATGGCATTATGAAAACGTATATATCATTGTCTCGACGACTACTTAAGGCCATATATCGATCTCAAAAGTTGACATACATTTTCTTCTTGGCATTCCATAATGAAACCAGCAGGTTATTTCATATATATTTCTTCATCTAATTCTCTATTGAGGAAAACAATATTTACATCAATTTGATGTAACTTAAGATCCATACTAGCTACTATTGCTAGAATAATACAAATCGAGGTAAATCTCACTACAGGAGAAAATGTTTCCTCATAATCAATTCCTTCATGTTAATTGTATCCATTTGCCATAAGACGAGCTTTATATCTTTCTATTGTGCCATCAGCTTTACGCTTTATTTTTAGAACCCACTTGTTCCCAATGGCTTTCCGTCCTTTTGGAAGATCAACTAGTTCCCAAACATGGTTTGACTTCATTGACTCCATTTCCTCTTACATTGCATGCATCCATTTTTCCTTACTAAAGTAATTTAAAACCTCATTAACATTTCTGGGCTCATCTTCATCTTGTGGAGCAACCATAAAAGTTTCCCCTCAATGTCAAAACGTCGACGGGAAATACTTTTGCGACTTGTTCACCGTACGAGAGATTGTACACTTTGCACATCATTCCCCATTATGCTCCCACTCGAATTAGATAATGACGATATCATCTCATCATGTGGTTGTAATTGAGAGTGAGTTGAATTAAATTCATCACTTCTTATGTTACTCCCACTTGGACGAACTCCTATAAATTCATTATCTGGATCCAAGGTTTCAAATATGGAGTAATTCTCACCTATTTCACCATTCTTAGGAAATTCATTCTCTAAGAATGTGACATCCCGTGATTCGAATTCAGTTATACTTCCACTTTCCTGCTCACCTATAAACACATACCCTTTCGAGTGTTCAGAGTATCTTATGAAAATACTTTTCTTTCATCTGGGACCCAAGTTCCTAAACTTGTAAGATGGCTCATGAGTATAGGCAACACAACCCCATGGTTTAAGAAAACTTAAGTCCGGTTTTCTATCTGTCCATAACTCATATAGAGTTAAAGTAACTAATTTGAAAGACTCCCAGTTAAGTATATAGGCAACAGTTAATAACGCATCACTCCAAAAAGTGATAGGTAAGTTAGCACGTGCCATCATGGACCTAACCATTTCCAATAGGATTTTGTTCCTTCTTTTCGTAATACCATTTTGTTGAGGAGTATATGGAATAGACAACTGTCGTTCTATTCCTTTTTCATCACATAATTTTATGAACTCATCAGATAAATATTCTTGACCTCGATTGGATCTCAATACTTTTATTTTCTTATCTAATTGATTTTCTGCCAAGTTCATAAACCTTTTGAAACAATTCAATGCCTTAGATTTATGAGAAATCAAGTAGATATATCCGAATCGAATATAATCATCCATAAATGTAATGAAATAAATAGCTACATGCCTTCCTCTCATAATCATTGGATTACAGACGTTAGAATGGATTAAATACAAAGGAAATTAAGCTCTTTTACCTTTTCCAAATGGTTTCCTTGTCGTTTTCTCTACTAGGCAATGCTCACATATGAGCAAATTTACTTTTTCAATGTTGCCCAACAAGCCCTCTTTAGCTAGCTTATTCATACATTGTTGACCAATATGATCAAGTCTAGCATGCCACACATTCACATCATTATCATATAAATTAGGAGACGTGAAAAGGGAATAACAAACTTTGACATTACCATAGTCAACATTTAATACAATAAAACCATCTAGAAAATAACCACAATCATAGTAGTTTGTATCCAAATATAAATCCACACCATTATTATGGAAGTTCATATTAAAACCAAGCTTAACTAACACTAAAATAGACACTAAATTCCGATGAATCTCCGGAGTATACAATACATCATGTAGGAACAAAGTGCATTCACCACGCATGTTCAATTGACAGGTGTTAATTCCTTTTACATCGGCTCTGGAGTTATTTCCTACATAGATCCACTTAGTTTCAGTTGGTACTTGTCAAAATTCCACGAAGGATTTTCTATCATTCGCTACATGGTCTGTTGTTCTTGAATCTACAGTCCACAAATGATTAGACTCAGTTAAGAATATATAACCTAACACATAAGCAAAGTTCTCAAAAGTACAGGGGGTGTATACCTTCTTTGACTTGCGACAGTCGCGAGCATAGTGACCCTTCTTGTCACAATTGTAACACTTCACCTTTGACAGCTTTTTCATTCGAGGACGCTTTCCTCTTTCATGTTGGTCAACTTTTGGTTTCCTCCCTGAAGAACTTGCTCCCTTGCCTTTCAACCTATTGAACCAATTAGGATGTTTGCACTTGGAGCTCGAAGCTCCATGTGAGCTGGAACCAGCATGATAAATTTCAGTTTCCGGTTTAGCTGCTAAGAGGCAGTCATCTTCTAGCTCAAGATGATACACTGCATTCTCAAAGGTTTTGATATTATCATTGTGGGTTAGGTGTACCTTCATATACTCCCAACTCTGAGGCAATGAACGAATCACTGCTTGCACTTGCTGCTCGTCGGTCAGGATATGGCCAGCATCTTTCAGCTCATTAATCATGTTTGACATCTTTCTTAGGTGTTGCTTCATGGTTTGACCACGAGGCTTCTTGTAAGAGTCAAACCTAATAATGAGCTGCCTCAGTCTAATCATCGAAGTATGACTAAATCTTACTGCCAACGCTTCCCACATTTCCTTGGCATTCTCAAAACGCCTGAACTCTCGCATGACATTATTCTCCATGCTACTCAGCAATGTAATGCTAGCAAGGGAGTTCTTTCTCTTCCATGCAGCAAATGCATCCTTATCTCTCTTATGTTGTGCAGTGTTTCCATCTTCAGATTCTTCCATAGTCAGGTTAAGAGCTTCTAGTGCATCTTGCTCTTCCAGCACATATTAGATTTTCATATGCCATATTTCATAGTTATCGCCGTTAAGCTTCTCACTTTTGTTCAACTTAGGGACTATGCTCTTTGTGGCTGAAGCCATCGATCTGAATATATCAGACACATATGCATGAATTATTAATGCCTATCATTTATGCATCCATTTTGCACAAACCCATCATATTAATGAATAATTTCAAATAAGGTTTCAGAATCAAAATGTCACTATGTTTTTAATCATCATCTAAAAATCCTAACTCAGAATTATTATTAATACAATTTTCTATGCAAAATAAATTCTTTGAAGCTACAAAAACTTCTATGAACTACCCATAACAGTTAATAATAATAGAAGAAAATGATATTAGACATCCAATAAAGATAGAATAATAATATATCCACATAATGCAACTAACATATTAGTTGCTACACCGACATCAACTAGGTAGGAAATGTTTACATAAGATGTCCATAAAGCATACTAAATAAAGACCACTTGAAACATCTAACGCCAAGACAACATATGACTGGGAAAGATTCTTTTTTGTTCAATTTCTTAAGCTTTTCTTTTGTAAATTCCTTAGGCATTCTCGGCTGCCATGGAGAAACAGATGAATATCCCTTAGGATTTCTCCTTCGCACATTCATCCCCCGCCAGATCGAAGTCATTCCTAAGGTCGTAGTCTTTGTGGCTTCAATCCGGTAATGTTCATCTATAAAAGCCATTACAAGCCTCCTATACTTAGTAGCTCGGTTGACCTCCCATAGGTGATTCAACACTCCTTGCCATATCGGTGGAAGAGTGTTCTTGAAGAATCGCACCATCTCAAAATGTGGCATGGGATAACTCTTCCATATGACCTCTTGTATTTTCCCATTGACCTCGAGAACACCAACCTAGAAAGCCTTTCTTTTTGTTCATCTGTAGTTGCGTGAATAGGTGTGTGCGCCTTATGGGGAGGCATTGTTCTTGCAACAAATGTAGAACAGAAATGGATTACATATAATCCACATAGGCTTAATTGAAAAAGAAACACATTTCTTTTTTGAGGGGTCAATGGTCAACGGTCAAAGTCAACGGTCAACGGTCAAAGTCAACGGTCAACAGTCAACGGTCAACGGTCAACAGTCAACGGTCAACGGTTATACTAATTTACCCTTCCGTTTTAGCATGCAGCAACGTTATTCTGGTGTCTTGCTTGCTTCGCCTTCCCATTACATTTCCCTGACGATTCCATTTATTAATGGAAAGCAAGTCAAGTCAAGTCGTGCTGGATCTCAAATTTCAATCAAAGCACCAACGTAGGTTGCACGCACTTTGCACTTAATGCTGACGAAATTAGGCATGCAATAACTTGGCATCCGTCAAGTGGCCACAATAGAAAAAGCAAGGACTAGACGCATCTTTATTGCAAGTTGGTTGTGCACAATAGAAAAAGCAAGGACAAGGACTAGGAGCATCTTTATTGCAAGTTGGTTTTCTTTTTTGCTTTTTTGCCCAAAGAAAAAAAATGAAAAAAGCAAGTCAAGTCAAGTCAAGAAGCCATTGCAAAGGTCCCCACAACTTCTGCATAATCCTACAAATATTACGAGTGCAATGACCATCATTCTTTAAGCACCTAGTAGTCAAGAATTAGCATTGTTCAAGAACGCACAATAGAGAGTTTGTGTGTATGTAATCCAACATCGACCCGATAGTGGCTAGGTCATGCCGTTTGAGCACTCCTAAGGTAATCGATGGCTCCATGTACTTCTCTATTTCCCGCTTTGAGTGCTCTATTTTCTTTTGATGAGTCATCTGAGAGTTTCTATTTTTGTTTGAATGTAGCTCCGAGTTTGAGTCTTGGGAGACATTTTTGCTATTCTCAGATTTTTTTTGGTCGGTTGCTACTCTCAAATTTGGGATTCCATATTTCTCTTTATTTCCTTCTCCATCAATCTCTTCTACAATCCTCTCAAGATGAAAAAAAAGGAAGCCTTTAATTCAAAAGATCTGATCTATGAGGTGTCTTCCTCATCGACCACTCCACATGTAGGTGATTATGAAGGCGGAACTAAAAGGCCGAATGGAAATGATTATGAAGTGTTCTTGAGTTTTAGAGGGAAAGACACTCGTAAAGGCTTCACCGATTATCTCTATACTAGCCTTGTTGACAAAGGAATTCGCGTGTTCAGAGATGATAATGAGCTCCGTGTTGGTGAGGAGATTGGTACGGAGCTTCTCTACAACATTGCTCAATCCACGATCTCGATCCCCATTATCTCTGAGAACTATGCTTCCAGCATATGGTGCCTTCGCGAGTTGGCTCAAATGTTGAAGTGCAAGAGAAGTAGAGGGCAAATAGTGTTGCCCATATTTTACAAGGTGGAACCCTCGCAAGTGCGACGTCCTTTAGGGAGATTGAGAGATGCTATCAATGCACATAAAAAGATTATGGATGAAATGGTTGTGAAGGAATGGGAAGAAGCACTTAAAGAAGTTAGCTTCTTGAAAGGATGGGAATCGGAGAAAATTGATAACGGGTAACTTCTTCTCCAACAAAACATTGTTTAATCTTTCATAAATAGATATTTCTTGAAAAAGAATATACATATTGCTATCCTATATTGATATTCATTGTTACTTGACAGGCACGAAGGAACATTAGTGGATATTGTTGTCAAAAAAGTTATGGGCGAGTTAAAAAGGTTTTTTCAACTAAATGTTCCCGAACAATTGGTGGGAATCAATGATCATGTGCAACAGATTATGAGCGAGATAGATGCTGAATTCAATGGTACAAGGATTATTGGAATTTATGGAATGGGCGGCATTGGTAAGACAACTCTTGCAAAGGTGTTATACAATGAACTTTCTAGTCAATTTCACTATCGTAGCTTTGTGGCAAATATTCGAGAAACATATCAGCGTAAGGGTATTGAGTGTGTACAAAAGCAACTCATTTCTGCCATAATAGGAAGTTTGTGTGAGGTGTCTAATGTCGATGAAGGAATCAATGTCATAAAATCCCAATTTACAAGTAAGAAAGTTCTTGTTCTTTTAGATGATATGGATGATTGTACGCACTTGAGTGCTTTGGTCGGGGATGGTAGTTGGTTTGAAGCGGGAAGTATAGCCATCATCACAACTAGAAACAAAAGCATTCTTGATGAAGGTAGGGCGGGCTATACGTACCAACTCAAAGAGTTGTCTTTTTATCAATCACTGATTTTATTTAGTAGACATGCATTTCGAAAGGATTATCCTCCAAGTGATTATGAGGTTATCTCTCGTGATGTCGTATCTACTACTGGGGGGCTCCCATTAGCTCTTGAAGTTATAGGTTCGTTCTTATGTAGAAAGAGAGAAGACGTATGGAAAGGTACATTAAAAAAATTAAAGAAAGTGCCCCATGAGAAAGTGCAAGAGAAGTTGAAAATAAGTTATGAAGCATTAGATTATAGGGAACAACAAATATTATTGGATACAGCATGCCTTTTCATTGGATCACATAAACAAAATCCAACCTATATGTGGGATGATTGTGATTTTTTCCCCGGGATGGGGATTGAAGTATTAACTCATATGTCCCTAATTAAAATTGACGAAGATGGAGAGCTATTGATGCATGATCAATTGAGAGATCTTGGAAGGGAAATTGTTTATCTAGAAAATCCAACGGAGCCTCAAGAGCGTAGCAGATTGTGGATCTGTGAGGAAGCCCTAGATGTGCTTGACAATTGCAAGGTATGAGTCTTCTCTACTTTTCTTAGTCAGTGAATGTGGGTCCATCTTCCCTTTCTTGTTTGAAATAAAAATAAGTATCAGTCTTGAGTCCCCATAAATTGCTGCTTCTCTAAGCAAAAGAGCTTTTTTGATTAATCATTGTTTTTGCCTGATTCTAGAAATCTATGGTAAAAATGAGCAAAATTTAGATGACTAGTACTTCATTGTAACAAAATCAACACGAAAATGAAAATATAGCATCAAACATCTGTAGCAATAAAAAGAATCACATATAGAATGATTGTAATTATCAATTTTCCTTCCACGTATAATGAAAAACCCTCATTGAAGGAACACATGATAAGAAAGGAACGTAAAACACACACGTATCTTTTGCAATGACATTGTTGTTTTCATTTTGATATTGACAATTGCAAACAAAGTAAACCAAAAAAGTGAGGAAATTCTACAATTGGGATTCTTTAATTTTGATACTTATATCGATGGCTAATTTGATAGATGCATTTGGATAATTAGAGTTGTATTGGTTCGCATATACATGATAGGAGTAAAGGAAGTTATTTCACATATAAAGGGCATGGATTTTGATAAATATATTTGAATTACTATATGCATGAAGAGAGGCCTTCCATTGTATTTGCAAATTGGACTCAAATTTTGGAAATTCAGAAGGTGCAAAATGCGAATGGTATAGGTGGATGAGGAAAAAGTTTGGAGACAATCACTTGAGCTTCTCATCTTTACATATATTAGAAAAATAATATGCAACTACACCTTTTCATTTCACAAAAATGAAAGGTAGAAGCCTACGCCATAGTAGTATGACAACAAATCAAAATCAATGCATTTTATTTTATTTCAATTGGTCGCATCTCATCATTCAAAACTTATGGTCCACAATGTTTCCAAGTTGCAGGGCACTAGAAAGATTGAGGCCCTTTCTCTTGGCAAATGTGGTGAGGGAAGAAGCTACGCAGCCAAACAATTTAAAAAAATGACCAACCTGAGGTTCCTTCAAGTGGATGGTGCTAGTTTCATCGGAGATTTCCAAAACTTACTTCCTGAGTTAAGATGGCTTCAGTGGGAGGGCTGTCCCTCAGATTTCGCTGCGGTCAACTTTCATTCGAAGAAATTAGTTGTACTCGATTTGTCATACAGTGCAATTTCAGAGGACTGGGGAGGATGGGTTCCACTCAAGGTAAGATGTAAAGAAGGCATCGAAGTATTTTTTTTTTTTTTAACTTAACATTTTTTTTATCTTGTACATATAACATTTGAAAATTGATTTTCATAATTAAACTAGCCATTTTGTTTAATTTCATAGTATTGAAGGAAAACATGGTGCCCGATGATTGCATCTCTCTTTCATTTGGATTTGTCATGTGCTTATTTGATAATATAAGTTGCTTATGTCTAATAAGCAAATATCTCCTTTGAAATGTTATTCGGAAATAAATGCAGTTAGCACTTGTACACCCTAACATTATTTTGCAATCAATATGTTTAAAAGACATTTATCTGTTGCCGTGGCCAAACACTACTAAAAGAGACATTTAAAAATAAATAGGACCATTGTGAAGGAGTAGAGGAGCACGGATAATTTTTGAGGAATTCTAAAAGGTCGAAAACATAAGGAGTAGCAAAAAATCACAAGCTGCGACAGTCCAATTACACTAACGTATCATTTCTTTCTTTCAGAAGGCAACCGAGCTCAAAGTTCTCAACCTCACGTTTTGTCAATCTCTGAAAAGAACTCCCGACTTGTCCACTTTCAAAAAGTTGGAGATTTTGACTCTTGTAGGTTGTGCGAATCTAGAAGAGCTTCATCCTTCTATTGGAAATTTGGCATCATTGATTGAGCTAAACTTAGCATATTCATCGATGAAAAAATTACCTAAAAGCATTGGGAATTTGCAAAATCTGAGGATCTTGTGTATTTTTGGAACTGGCATAACGGAATTACCTGATGCCATTGGAATGTTGACAAAACTCCAAAAGTTGGAAGCTTGGTATTGCAGAAACCTGAACCAACTACCTAGTAATATATGCGAATTGATTGCACTAGAGGAGCTCCTCCTCGAGAGGTGTGAAAAGCTTCTGGAATTACCAGAACTGCCCTCTGGCTTAAAAGATTTAAGGATCACCTGCCAGGGGCAGTCTTTGCCCCGTCTTTCCCAGCTAACCCATCTCAAGGAACTCTCTCTTTACGATTGCCATTGGCTTGAATGTGTCGCAGAGCTTCCCATTGGACTATCGAACCTTGTTGTTGCATGGTGCGAAAAATTGAAAGCCTTGAAGAATTTGTCAGACTTGAAACACTTGCAAAAATTCAGTATTTTTCACTGCCCATCTCTCGAAGGATCGCCGGACGTGTCAAATTTTAGGCGTACGCAGATGAGAGAACTTGGCTTTAAAGAGACCCAGCGCCCTTATTGGTTATATTTCGAGCGTTAGCAGACGTCAAGAGCTACGAGGGTAGAAGAGAAGGACGGCTGGACGTCCATGGAATCTCTCTCTCTCTCTCTCTCTCTCTCTCTCTCTCTCTCTCTCTCTCTCTCTCTCTCTCTCTCTCTCTCGCTACTAGTCAGTCGCCCTGCTGGTTTCTGAGGCCCAAACATCGAAGCCACCATTTGCACCGCCCATCCACCGCAGGCAGGTGGGCAGGTCGGTCGGCACGGCGGAGATGACGACAGCAACGGCAACAAGGTGTCGCCACGGCTGGCAATGCCCTCTCCATCCGCTCCAGGTAAACGCACACACGCATCTCTCGAGCTTTGCCGTGGTCTCTCAGCGTCGCTCTGGCACGCCAGCTCATCGATTGTCCGAATTGGAGAATTTAGTTTGCTCGGTAGTAGCTAGCGCGGCAGTTTTGGCAGCAATCGAGTGGGCGGTTAGAGCTGGACGTCGCGCTAGCTGCCATGGTTCTGTCGAGATTTGGTGAGCTGACCAAGGTCACGAGCATAGGTTTGCTGTTTTGAGCTGAGGCTAGCACGTATTAGTCAAATTCCTGCATTGGCGACGTTTTGAATGCTCTAAATCGGCCACGAGTGGATGTGTAGGGCGTGATGCAGATGATCGATCAATCACATTTGAAGTTTAGAGTCGATCGAACTCATGTTGTAAATTTGCAATTGTAGATAGTTGGGATGGCGGTGTTCAGTTTCCTAGCGGTGGCCGTCTACGTCTTCTTGGGACTGTTGCTTGGGAGCAGGGCTACTGAGATCACCGTGACGACAATATTTTCTTTTGTGGTAACTCCCTTAGTGTTTACTTTGTGCCATGATGACATTGATTGCTTTTCTTTGGTCACAGGGAATTGATGGGATTTTCCACATATTTCCCCCGATTTTCAGGTTTTCTCGGCGATGTTTCTATTCATCTGGTGTACTGCGATAGATCCAACGGAAAAGACCAGTTATAGAAAGAAGAAGAGAGGCTCCGAAGAGATGGCGGTCGCGGACTTTTGTGCCGATTCCTCGAGCTCACCCTTCTAGTTTCGATGCTTGATTTGCACACCTAGGTACTTCTTCTTTCTCTTTTTCTTTGTTGACACCTAAATTTTTGCACAATTTTTGGGTTAATTTTTACTAAAATAAAAATAAAAAATAATAACATGGCATATAGTTTAGGAACATTTTTATTTATTTTATTGGACCGTCGGCGAGTGCAAAATTCTTCACATATTTCGTTGGGATTTTCATATATTTAGGCAATATATACCGAGTGATGTATTTTTGACAGAAAGGAAATTTTCGAAGGAAATATTTGAAAATATTGCGCGGGATAGAATGATATGTATCGTGCACAGGCAAAATTAGAAATGAAATATACCACGAAGATACAATTTTTTGGCCTATAAAAGGAGTCCTTTCCGTCGAGTAAAGGGGCCGGACAATTGAGGACGAAAAGTTGAGAATCGAGAGAGGGACGGATCGTGAGGGAGAATCGTTGGCGAACGTGTGCTGCCCTTTGATTTTCGGTGATCAATTGACATCAGTGATCCCCACGCGTGCCTACAGCTCCTTCTCGGTGCCTTTTACCTTCGGAAGTTCAAAGGAGGCTCCATCGACATCGGTGATCTCCACGTGTGCCTGCAGCTCCTTCTCGGTGCCGGTGTTTTGTCTGTGAAGGGCGCCCAACGTCAACTAATTTGCTGTTCCCATTGTTCTGCCACGTTAGTCCAAGGACGCGTCAAGGAGGGCTGAGCATCACAGCAAATTCCTCAACTTCTTTAGCAAATATTTGGATCTTCAAACGTTGACTGTTTGCTGTCCCAATTGCTGCCCACGTCCAGGTGTCGAGGTGTGCTTCAAAGTGGATTGAGCAGTATCGGTGTAGGCGTGTCCGTGAGTTCCTCAGGCTTGAATCGTGTCCATCACGACCCAACCCAATATCGGTGAAGGTTGCTGATTTTGCTGCATCAACGTTGCTGTTCCATGTTTAACTCGACGCCACATTGATGTCCCGAACATTAGCCCATCGAAATCGTCACAAATTGTGCCAAGCCAAGCCGAGATATTGCCACAACCGTTGCCCTAAAGCTGAGCCATGCCGTGCCGTGCCCATCGTTGGCCCGTTCTACCGATTGGTTTTTTGGAAAAATTCAAATTTAGGTATAGATCTATTTTACTTTATTTGATAGGTTTATCTTTTAGGTAGATTTAACTTATTAGGTAGATTTGTTTATCTTGTTTGAGGTTTTGATATTTTATCTCTTTGTTTGATTTTTTTTCGAATACATGATTGAAATTCCCTAATGTAGCATCCAATTTGCAACCGCACGAATTTTTATTCTACCTATAAGGCTTTAGATGGAATAATTATTCACGCGGGAGTAAAATTGATATCTTGATCTTTAAAGCTTAAGATCAATTTATCGATTTTATTAGCGAGATAATCAAATTTGAATTTCAAATTGAGTGATGGATAATATTCTTGACGATCATGGTTGGTTTGATGTTTATCTCATAGTTGTTCTATTTATCCCGAAAATACAAAAAAAAATTGCATTCCCATCCCATGTAGATTAGGATTGATTGCATGATAGGTTAGTTAGTTTTTTTAAAATGCATGTTTAGATGATATCTAGGTTAGACGATATCTTTGAATTAGATTGCATTCATCTGTTAGTTTTAAATTTGAATTGTAGGTTTAATTATTTGGCCATTTTAATTTTGAATTTCATAAGAGAAAAATAAAAATTAGAATTATGGTATTCTTTGCACGTCATTGCATATCAGGATAGATTGCATGCTTATTAAGAAAATAAAAAAATCACGTGCACGTCATATAGAATTGGGTTCATGAAATGCACGTCATTTAGTAATTGCTAGGTTCATTTAATTAGAATTTCCTCGTCATTAGAGTTAGGTCATTTGGTTAATTTAGATTGCATATTTAATTATTGCATGTTCACTAAGAAAACACAAAAAATCATTTTTTTTTACTTATGTCATATAGTTTAGGTCATATTGCTATGTCATATCATTGCATGTTAGATTAGTATATTGCATTGCATGATTCTCATTAAAACAAAAGCAAAAATTGAGTGATTGTGTGTTAATTATAAATCATATCTAGGATTGCTGATATGAATTTTGATTTAACAACGCAGATGCTTTCGTTGCTTCGAGGTAAATCCTATAATTTATTCACTGCTTTATCTGAGTGTTAAATTGGTGGTTTGCGCACTCGTATGATCGCCTCACATGTTAGGGAAATAAATTTAAAATCAATCAAAACTGCTTGCTAAACATTTTTCAAAATAAAAAAAAAAAAAAAGTACCGAAAGGGCATTAGAGGAATCTAGTGTAACCAAGTCCCCGTACCCATAGTCTCTGGTTCATAGGAGTAAAGTGAATCTCCCGTTACTTTACTTGGGTTTCTAATCGACCCACCAAAAATAGATTAGTGGCAACTCCTAATTGAAAAATCATTTGCATGTTATAAACTTGAACATAAGTCGCGAATTGGTATGGGCTTGAGAGAGCCCGAGTTAAGTCTAGGCTTAACAATCCATTAGCCAAACCCTAGGTGGTTCAAACCCGAAAAAATTGGTCGCGACATTCTTGAATGTTGATGGAAGGAAGGTTGGGGTTGATATTCTTGAGGAAGTCTAATGGTGGTGCCTCTGTATGTGTATACTAAGAGATATGTAATAAAGCAAAGAGATTAGCCTGGGGAGATATCCTTTCTGGCAGGATATCAGCAAGTCTTCAGCACTTGACCACTTAGCTTTGGAGAAGACATCAAACTCAACAGGTAGAAGTCAGTAGTTGTGGCATGTGGATGAGCTGAGTAGGAAAGTAATGCACAAAGCTCTGTGGATAAGTTGGACATTATTGTTTGGAGTACCATCTAGCAAAATAGTTCGAACTTTTGCTTTTACAAGATGGTGCACCCTCCATTTGGAATTGAAGTTAAAGATGGGGGAGTGAAGGATTGAAAATTTGATAATATCCCTGGTCTATGATGACAAAGAGAAAAAGGCACTTTGTCTAAGTCAAGTAGTTTTATTTTGTTTTATCACCTTTTCAGAGTTTAGTGAAGTTGGGTGTTGGGGCTTCTCTTTGTTTTCTTATTCTGCTTAGTAGATTTGTTTTTGGGGTTTGCATTACCTTTTATAGAGATGGAAAGGTATTTCCTTGTTGCCTTACTTATTATACTTATTGCATAACAAAGAAACTGGGGAGAAAAGAGATTGAGATTGGGTGATGGAGGAGCGATTCATAATGCTAATTTGGGGATTGATGTTCGTCTACCCACTGACAAACTAATATACAATCAATTAAAGATGAACTGTAATTACGAGTGGTACCTCTCCATTGCAATTATGGTGTGCCATGGAGTTTCTCCATTGCATGAACAACAGCATGTGTTAGGTTTGTTGGTGGCGAAAGTCATATTAAAAACACAGGAGCCAAGATTATTGTGTTCAGCTATGTACCTAGTTCTTGGGGCATGAACTTTTGTCTTCCCAGCTCAAAGCACTCTTTGCCTTCCTCTTCAAGTGATACAAAGGAGTCAAAATTATTTGATGGCACTGATACTGGGATATATGTACATGTTAAATTGTTTTCCCTGTATTTTATTGCTCCTGAACTTTCTTGTAATAAAAGAAGCATCTTATACACATTGTTAGGAGTGAGTGGGGTCATCGAGGTTAACCTATGTCCAAGTATATGCCTTCTCATCTCTGCTTTTGGGTGATATGGTGGAATTTTCACTCTTTGTTGACGGTATTTCATTGTCATGGTTTGCTGAAAGCATATAAGTTACTCCTGGATTAGTCAGAGCATTATAATTAGTGGCTATTAATTATACCTATGCAAGATCTGAAAATTGTTTTAGGATTGCTATCTGCGTAGGATGCAATTAAAAGATGGAACTTGGTGACATCAAAAGTCATTCCCAGTTGGGATCAAGAGTAGGATCATTGGAGATGTAGGATGGGATTTCTAATCCCAGTCCCAGATATTCTTCTTGGCCTATTTAATTAGCAATCAATCTCATAGTAAACCAAATTAGGCTCCAGTTCTCATTGTGCATGACCCATTGTACGTCTAAAACAATATGTAAAGGCCAAACCTGTTAATTAGGGCTAACTTTGGGGTTTGAACTATAAGGGAATTATAAATGAGAATGAGGTGTTGCCCTCATCTTGAATTAGATTGGATAGAAGATTTGATTGGTAGTTGTGGTGAGGCTGAAGATTCTTTCCATACAGACTTGGGCGAATCCATAAGCTTTTTGCTGGAGTAAGGATAACCTTCATGAGAGCTTGGGTTGAGGTAAATGGACCGTATGCTGTGCCTCCACAAACGGCAATGTAGCCCAATGCCAACACCTTTGTACAGCAACCACCTCTACTGGCTGGGGACAAAATTCTTTTTCATGTTACAACATATAGCACTTTACCTTGTCTATTTCTTTCATCCTCCTCTCTCCTTCTTTTCACTGCCATCATTCAGTTTTGCATTTGTTTTATTCTCTTCTTTACGTTTGCCTCAGATGCTTCTCTAGTTAACTTTCTTTTAAGAGGTACGAGAGCTTCTTCAATGACGTGCTTCTGCTGTGGTGATAATAGTGCTTTTGTCTTCTACTTTTGAGCTTCATTCCCTCTTTTCAAAGATAACATACAGGTGATAGTACAGAAAAAAGATAGGATCTATCACTTTAGACCTTAATTTTCTGTAGGGTCTTACAATCATTGATCCAAAGTAAGGTCCAATTTCTATTATTTTGGGATCAATCTTAACAACCTTTACCTCAAGGGGTTGATTTTATACTGCAGGGATTGCCTCCTATATATGTACTGATTAGATCATGAACTGTTGTTTTGTGTAGCTTTTACATGCCATCTATGTATAACTATCTAAAAAAAGAATGTGCCTGGCATATTGACATGGGAATTGGCTCTAGGCAATCTGTTGGGATGCGAGATCTCTGGCCTGGTGCTTGTGCTCTAGAATCTAGTATGGTGGAATCCTCTAGAATCTGGTATTGTGGAATCCTCTTCAGTTTCTCACCTTCTGTTTCTGGATTCTCTCTCATGATTGCCCCAAATTTTTACTTTTTGTTCCCCTATTCATTTATGAGTTGCATTACTTCTTTTTCATGTCTAGTTCAGGATACATTTCATGACATATCCTTTGTGGGGATCTTATAGTGCTTGTGCTGTTTGCGAGTTTTCAATTGGCTTGTATCCCCTTCATAGAGATACCTTATTTGTATTGTACCTTGCTATTGTCCCTTTTGGTTCCTTTTTTGACCATATTTTCATTCTAGAGTGACAAATTTTCCGTGCTATTAATCAAATAGTTCAAATCAAAGTTTTAATTGTAATCTAGACATAATCAAGTCATTGACTTGATTGGATAGTGACCTCCATGTCACTGTTTTCTTATCCACAGGCTGTGACAGCAATGGTGCAGCAAGCGTTGTAATATGTTGACGAGACACCTGATCTTGAGGCCAAGATAGAGCTTATTAAGACACTTAACTTTGTTGTTGCTGGGAAGGTGAATATGTGAGAAATCATACCCTGTTGCAGCTTATGTTCATCAGCAATCTGCTTTTAGTTCGTGATTTCTATGGCTAGTTTCGTAACTCAGGTATATGTCGAAATTGAGAGAGCACGGTTGATCAAGAAACTTACAAAAATAAAGGAAGAGCAAGGTCGTGTAGTAGAAGCTACTGATTTGATGCAAGAATTGGGGATAACTAGAAGTTAACTTCTGTTATCACTGATCTTGTAATTGGTTTTCCCTTGTCCAACATTCCTATGACGGGTTTGAAAAGCAGGTAGAAACTTTTGGAGCAATGGCAAATAATGGAATAAATTGCCTTTATTTTTGAACAAGTGCTGGTATTTTGTATTGCTTTTAGCTGTTTATCCATTATTACTATGATTGGTTTTCTGATCAATGGATTTTGCAGGTTCGTCTGTGCAAGGAGTACGTCTGTGCACAT
Organism: Eucalyptus caleyi; assembly: GCA_014182885.2. NCBI lineage: Eukaryota > Viridiplantae > Streptophyta > Magnoliopsida > Myrtales > Myrtaceae > Eucalyptus > Eucalyptus caleyi. The sequence continues at coordinate 15,305,274 of CM024468.2, read as the reverse complement.
ATCATTTCCAGGAAGATCAACCCACGAGTGTTTGATGCAATCCTTACATACAGAAGAAGAAGGCTAAAGAAGGTGAAAAGATCGTGGAGCAAGCGCCAGCTGATATTCTGTCTCTCTTGGAGTTGAAACGAATATACAATGACTCATGATATAACAAATTGGTGTTTTGCTTTTCTAATGTTGTGTCCACTATCTTTTAACTAATTTGCCGTTGCTGATCCAATGCCACCTAGTATTCAGGTTGTGGTTCAAACCATGAACTTATATGGCTTTATATATCTGGGACATACTCTTCCTTCTTTCTAGCTAATCGCAAACTCTGATGTTCCAGATGTACTTGATAGATTTGAACTCGCATCTTAGTTTGCCTCCCATTGATGTGGTTAACCATGTAGGTATTACTCACATAACAATGATTACCTTGAGATTTGTCGATACTATGAGGCGATCTATGAGATTCTATTAGTAAAGTGCGACCCAGTGCTATGTATATGGGTGAAGCTCTTTCCTTGTTAAGTCTTCACTAAGTCTTTCAGGGCACAGCTATGCATTCTGTGATTTAATTAAACGTAGGTTCTAAGGAAAATCTGCTAGTACTTGGTTCTATCACCACATGATCCTATGCAATCAAGCCTTCTTAATGCAACTTCAATAAACATCTCTCAGAAATTCCCCAATTCATGTACCATCTTTGAATTGTTCTAGGTAATTGATTGTAGATCTTGCAATATCTCAATAATGTGCCATAGGATTTGGTCGACCGTGCCTTTGATATTTTTAACGCAGGTTGCTCTTGAAACAATTGGTTACGGTGGAGGCTCTAACGGACTCCTCTTTAAAGTACTTTCAAAGATGAATTGGAGAATGAGAAGACATGCTAGGAGGTGCACTTGTTGAGAATTAGACGGGGCCCAATCATAGTCAAAAGAAGAATTTTGGCTTCTCCTTGGCGAGACAAACTACCTTTAGCTGGAAGCCTCTTCAGAGAATCATCGAACATGTAATTACAGAACTTGTCGTTTTTCTTCTTTTCATTGGATCATCACTCGGATGTGACTTCCTTTATTTTCTGCAGAATATTATCGTTGTTTTGAAGTATTGCTCAGATGTGACTTACTTTATTTTCTGCAGAATATTATTGTGGTTTTGAAGTATTCCTCAAGGATTACCTTAAAGAGACTTGTAGAGTGGTTATGCCTCAGTATCCAGGTCTAATTATGTGGAACATTTGTTGATATTCTTTATCGGTGCCACTTTCTATGAACGATTGCCTAGACCCCTCATTTAACCCTGTGTAGCCTCTGTGCCTGTGATCCCTGATTGGGGCATGGTTGCTGGACTTGGATACAAGTTCCAAAATATGTGTAAAAGAGATTTTGGTGCGTTCAAAGCAAAGGTTTGTCATGGATTTGAGAATGTTGTCTTCATAGTTTTGTTTTGTAAACATTTCTGGCCAATGTATATGTGTACACTTTTTTTTTCTTGGCTTAGTCAACTTCTGCTCATAAATTTGTTGTAGTTGTAAGTGTTGTCCGGCATTGTGAAACCATTTTTTGTCCCATGGAGCCTGAAATTCTAACGTGCTTAGCTTTTTTTGCTAGTGTTGACACTCACCATTTCCTGTGTTACAAAAGTATATCTTGTGAGAGATCTTGATTAATGTGTTCAGAAAATCTTTGTTGTTGAATCACTCAAGAAGAAGAGCTCTGTTTTTGGGTTCTCTTACTGCAGTTTTTAAGATCTTTAATCAACCACATGCCTAAATTTATTAAATCAACACCGTCATCTCACAGAGAGACCATATAATGATAATTATACAAGCTCGTATGATATTCTATCACCATGACCGCTTACTTCTATATTACCATTTTAGGAAGCTGAGAAGCGTCTCTTCTTAGTGTTCGTTTCCAAGGACTTGGTGGCAATGGCAAAGAGAGACTGGCCAATGATAATTGTCAGTTTGGAAATGGACAGCAATGAGATTTTGAACTCAGGCGACAAATTTGGAAAAGCTGCCTGACCTTGTTGAGAAAAGCTGCCACTAGATCCCCAAGGAAAACATGTTTCATAAGGCTGCTTTGAGTGCTTGAAGATGTTTTTGGTTGAATGAATGATCTCTCTCCCCTAAGGCCTCCCCCTCTCTCTCTCTAACCGAAGAATGCTGTTTCACATTATGGTGGGGACTAGAGATATTGATCATAGAACTCTTGCGTAGCTGTCTTAAATTTGACTGCATATTTTGCGGGGGGACCAGATCCTGGCCTTGTTTTGGACTGAAATGATATACTGAATGCACTTTCTATATAGGAATGGAGTTTGGTCTTTTCCTCTTTCCTCTTTCCCCCACCTTTTAATTTTTTTTTTTTTTGGTCGGTCCTACTCTAATTCTACTCTAACACACACTCTCAGACTTTTGCCCTGCCTCCTTGCAGGGCATGAGAGTCGAAACCCACTCCTGAAATGAAATTGTCCTCACCCCAATCCCCCCTAAGAAGGTGGAACAGGTGTCAACACAAGATGTCACTCATTTGGATGAAATAAGCGCCTTGTTACAGAATTGTGTTTCGCATTACAAATATTGCTGGTGCTTGCATTTTTTCTAACATTGGGGATAACCCTTCCATTTCATTTCACATTCGAAATGAACGATGTTTCCAAGGAGCTTCATTTCAATAATATATATGCACTTTTTGTCTCCTCAAGGGACGTTATTTTTCTCCAAGTCGATACCTGATAGGGTATGGACGTTCTCTAAAATTCCAGCTCCTTCCTTTTCTTCATGGAAACTGAAAAGATTGGGAAAGGCTGTGGCCACGACATCTTTGGGTTATGCAAATAGTTATGCCCACTAAGCAAAAAGCACCCTTTTACTTTCTTCACAAAGCAATTGTACAAAAACACATAGGCAAAGGAGGGAGATCAGTACAGCTGGATTTATGGTGCTCTCAATCCCCAAAATTCGCCAGGTTCTTTCAAGCTCCAAGGATATGACTTCGTAGTTTCAAAGTCATTTCAAATTCTCGATTAACTTTTTACCTATTGAGTTCCATTCTAAGAAGATACACTTTGTTTCTCCAATTACACGATTTGCTCTTCAGCTCACTAGTCATTCCAATGCTGGGATTTTTTTCACTACCGCAATGAAGATTTTGTTCCAATGAGTGATGTTCTGGTTTAACTTTCCAATACGCAAGTTTTGGTCTCCTGTTGCTTTCTTTGTTTTATTTTTCTTTGATAATCTTGGTCTTCATGATATTGGAACTGTGAGTAGAGCCGAATTCCAAAATTTCAGAGGAGAATCATATATGTTTCCAAAAAAATCATGAATCACTTCAAGTTTGAGCAATTTTATCTATATGAATCGTGTAGGAATTGTGAGAGGAATCCTTTAAACGAGTTGGTGGAGATTTGGTGGTGCAGGTGGTTGGGGCCGGTGGTGACAAGGCTCCCATTGGACTGGACGTTGGGCTGGTGGAAGCAATGGTCACCAGTGGCAAAGGTGTGGATGTGAGTAATACTCGCCGGCTATGGTGACAGAAAAAATGGCCGGTCCATTGGTTAGGGTGTTGAATGGAAAGCCGGTGTTGCAGTTGTTGTTGTCATCCTTTGACACATTCGCGACATCATGTGACCCTGTATTGAACCCTGCAAAAACAATGGAAGATCATCCAGCATGCAAAAGTGAAGCTCAAGATTATGTTTTTGGCCCTCGAAGAAGACTGATTGCAGTTGAGAATGGACTGGTTGCAGTTGAGAATGGACTGGTCGCAGCAAAGTCCTTAATAATTATAATAAACAAGTATCTGATTCCTACTCGAAGAGCGCCAAAATGAGAAGGCTGCATTGGCTTGGCGCAGTTCAAGTACACGGTGCTGCTAGAATTGATCATTCATCCTGCAGAATATCTCATTGGATAATTCGTCGCCTTTCCTCCCGAAAAAAAACGGAGTTGCAACGGCTAGAACGAAGTCTCTGAGTTTTCGCACTTGGCCATTTGGCCGGGCTTTTGTTATAATTTCAGGACGAGGTCATCTCTTAGATCTCCATGCTTCCTATTCTTTGTCAAAGGTGCGGTTTTCGAGCACAAACATAGGTGGGAAGCCAATGTCGGGAACGCTCCTCATAGACTGTGTAGTGAGTCATTGGCTTGGTCGCTTCGACTGACTATAATACTTTGAGTGGTTGGTGAGTGAGACTGTGATTGAAAATAAAGGAAGCCAGTACTGATCATTCATTCTATGTCAAAATGATGCATTCACATCTGTCTTTTGGTGGGAGTGGAATTATTAGATTCTAAGATAGTGCCTAAAAGGATTGCATGATGGGATGGGCATGAATGCGACCCGTAATGCTCAAACCATTTGTGATTGGATTAAGGGAGGATGATTTGATCATGGGCTGCAATCTCACGAATTCTTTAGTCTCTATTCTATTCGGTTTGTTGATCATTCCAGCGACTGTTATAAGACTTTGGCATTGCGACTATCATGAGAATTCTGCATTATAAATAGATTAGAAAATGTCGCTGCTCAAATCACTTGTATGTAATGTCAATATTGCTTATCTTCATAACAGATAAACCATTAGAAACAACTCTCGCCACAAGAAGAGATCAGTGTTGCATCATACCAATCCTATACCTACCCTTCGATTCCACGGATAACTTGCATAGTGGCCTGTGAATCTTTCCAAAGAACATGGAAGAACTAGGATTTAAAAGAGCATTTCCGGTCAGTGTCATTCGGGAATCACGTGAGCTTTATTTGGACCAAGCGTCTGAACCTCAACAGCTAGAGAACTGGGCTTCAGTGTGCAACCTCAGCATCTATACAAAGACATCTGCCCCGACATGCAAAATCCATTCGCGATAGACGAGCCACTAGAAACACCTCACATGAAGAGGGAAGATCGGAAAAGTCATTGATTGAGTAGCATCCCATGTACTCCCCAACCTTCCCTTTTGAATTGACAAAACAATGCATTGCAGCAGGTGAGTCCTCTGAGAAACTATAAAAAGAGGCCAAACCCCACAAAGCAATTCCATGATTTGAACAATGAAAAAGAACAACGAGAATTTCTTGGAAATTTTCAAATTCAGACTTCGGCGCTTCTTCTTGCTCTTTTGGCATGAAATTTCTTTTCCTCATTCGAATACCAAAAATGACGCAGATAGTAGTCACTACCATATTAAGAGGAAAATATATCAATTGGTTCAAAATTCATTAATATATTTGATTCAAGCGATTTAAATTTCTAATCCTATTTAATTTCCGATTTTATATTGATCAAGTGAGCTTTCGTTTCTCACCTTTACTCCAAATTTCCAACCGCCCTTTTGATAAAATCTGAATGGTTTTCGATGGCTGCGACTCACCAGTCGCCTTGGAGGAAAAGAAAAGAAAGGAAATCTCATCTTCATTGCAAAGATGGCCAGCCCTGCCCACGTAATTCTCAGGCTCCATGGGCCGTCTGGCGAAGACTTTGGGCGGAATCTACATCGACTGTTGGATCTTTTCCAAGGACAGGGACGGCCCAATCCGATCCGGATTCGATTCGCTTCTTTTTCGGATCCCCCGATTTCTCCTCCATTTTCATCCATTTTCATTTATATTCCCCCGTGCTCTTTTATTTACTTTTGCTCTTTTATTTATTTATTAATTTAATTTGCTCTCGCATCAGTGTGTTCGAAGAGGAGGAAAGAGGAGAGGGAGAAACAGACGAGTGGAAGTTTTTCACGAGTGAGGGGTTCACCGAGCGCTCTTTCTCTCTCCTCTTTCTTCCCCTTTCTCCTAGGGCTCCGAATCGATCGTCGTCGGAGACTCTCGCCGATTCCTCGAGCGCGCCCTTACGATTTTTGGGAGCCGATTGAGATGGTGAGTTCGCGTCCCCGCTTTCAGATCTGCAACGAGTAATTGGGTGGTCGATTGCCGGCTCACCTGATAGTCCTAGTTGGGTGGCATTGGGCCAACTAAATAAGGGGGTTCTTAGTGTGTTTTTGCCTGAACTCGGTGGTTCAGTACCATGAGTACTGAATGTGCGTGACATTGTTGAGTTAGCGGATGCGCTATATTGTAAATGATTTTCTTTTAGGTCTCTGACACCTTTTTTTTTTTTTTGCATTATCTATTGAATTTAACTTCTCACGGGTAACGAATTATTTAAGTTGGCAAGATTTGGAAGAATTGATTAAAAAGGTGTGCTTTTGGAACCCTTTTGTGGAAGCTTGGAGTTTATTTCTATGGAAGAATTGATAAAAAGATGTCTTTTCGAAGTATTACTCAAGGATTACCTCGGGGAGACTTGCAGAGCTGTTATACCTCAGCATACGGGTTGATTATGTTGAACATTTGTTTATATTCTTCATCAATGTCGATCTTTATGAATGATTGCCTAGAGCCCTCATTTAACCCTGAGCAGCCTCTCTGCCTGTGATCCCTGTGGGGCATGGTTGCTAGACTTGGATACAAGTCCCAAAAAAAGTGGAAAAGTTTTGGTGCCTTGAAAATTAAAGGCTTGTCATGAGGTTGAGAATGTTGTCTTCGTAGTTTCATTTTGTAAACATTTCTGACCAATATATATGTGTGGACTTCACTTTGTCAACTTCTGCTCATAAAATTTGTAGCTGTAAGGGTCATTGTCTGGCGTTTTGAAACCATTTCTTGTCCCATGGAGCCTAAAATTCCGATGCCCTTTAGAAGGGTGGGAGGAGTTTTGCTATCACTCACCATTTCCTGTGTTACCAAAGTATATCTTGCAATTAGAGCTTTCTTATTGTGTTCTGAAAATCTATTTAGCTGAATCACTCAAGGAAAAGAGCTCTGTTTTTGGGTTCTATTACCACTGTTGTAGAGAACTTTGATTGTTCTATGTTACCATTTTAGGAATCTTAAAAGCATCTCTCCAAAATGGTTGTTTCCAAGTCCCTAGTGGCACAGATAGACCGGCTAATGGGAGTTGTCTGTTTCCAGATGACAAAGGACAGCAATGTCATCTTGAATTTGTGGGCGACAAATTTAGAAAGGTTCATTGATCTTGTCGAGAAAAGTTGTCACCAAATCCACAAGGAAACCTTGGTTCATAAGGCTGCTTTGAGAGCTTGATAATGTTCTTAGTTGAATGAATGATCTCTCTCCCCTTGAGCGTCCCTCGATCTCTCACCAAAAGAGAAGCGGAATAATGCTGTTTCACATTGTGGCCTGAAGTGGGACTGAAGATGTTTATCATATCTCTCGTGCAGGTGGCTTTAATTTGATTGCTTATTTTGCAGGGGGACCAGATCTGGGCCTGGTGTGGACTGAAGTGATACAATGAGTACACTTTCTGCATAGGAATTAACAATTTATATTGGTCTTTTCATCTTTCCTCTTCATCCCTCCTTTTCATTGAAGATTTTTGAGCTCTCAGGGTCCAGAACTTGTGCCAATGGAATTAGTATCAGCACAAGATGTGCACTCAATGCAACAGAATGAGCATGTTAAAATCTGTTTGGCATTACAAATTTTGCTGGTGCTTATATTTTTTTAACATTGGGGATAACATTAGCTCTCCATAGAAAAGGCGAACAGATGTTATTTTTTTATATCATTTCACATTTGAAATTCATCTTCAGCACAGAGAGCGTGTTTCTTTTGGACCCAATCTTGGTCATCGGCGGTTCTAAAAACCTGTTTCTAGGGAGCTTCACTCAATTAGGTAACTGCATTTTTTATCTCCTCAGGAGAGACAGTTTCTCTCCAAGTTGATGTTTTGATGTCATTTCCATAAGACACTCCATTGTGATGTCATTTCTCTATATAGTTTCTGTCACTGGAATGTGTTTGATTCTGACTGGTTTTGACATCTCTCTCAACTCTTGGCATGTGTGTAATACAGTGAGAAGCTTTGAAATATTGAGGATAATGTGTTTCTTCAATGATCATAAAATTTCAGATATGAAATTATCTTTACATAGTCTCTTCCCATTTTCAATTTACTATAGGTGCTTCTAAGTGGCAACATAGGATTATTTCTATCTAATTTGTTTTTCCTTTTATCTTTTGACACCATTGCATATTTCCTATTAATCTCGGCATTTGATTGATTTCATTGGTCAATTGTTGTCTGAAATCCCTTTTCTTTACTGAAGAAGACGTAAAGGTTTTGAATATCGTGTCAGAGTGAAATGGGAAAAGAGTGACTCCTATGGGGACCATCAAGTAGTTCTTTTAACTTTATTCGTTTCATGGAACATGTTTGGATGGAACCAGAAAAAAATATGATCCACTCCTTAAGTTTTCTATTACGCTTCTATTTATGCAGATCTCCGAGTCCAGTGAATGTCAGATGAATGGCACACTCTCATGGAAGGATGAGAGTGAAAAACCCTTCGTCTCTACCCTCTGAAAGCTGATAACTTCATTAATATCATTATGTAGAGCTTTCGATACTTCATCTCTTTTCATTTTTTGCAAGTGTGCAAAAAAGCTTATGTCAATTACGACAGTCCAAAGTTTACATCAACGCAAATAATATAGAAGAAATAGAACAATTATTTATAAGTTGCTCATGAACGTTGTGTTGAATGCATTTTCCAATTTTGTGCTTGATTGATAGAAGAATAGTTCCGACTAGTAAATCTCTAACCAAGTTGAATTTGAGAAATTCCATTCATATTCCTATAAATTAGCAAAATGTAAATTTCCATGTTTTGTTGTCGGGATTTGTACATCATTGCCATGCCGAAGATCATGTGGGTTCAACTATGGGTTCAACTGAAATTGTAGATTGATTTATAGGTCTCAAAATCGTAAGTTGGAGTTAAAGTGGACCGTAAAATGTATTGTAGGAATTTGGAAAGTACACAGCAAGATGCGCACTCATTCGTACTGAAATAAGCGCCTCATCACTAAATTCTGTTTTACATTATGAATTTTGCTTGCGCTTGCGAGGCTAATGAATGCTATTTGTCATTTCCCTGCAAGGGAGAAGGTTTTTCTTGAAGTCAATACTTCAATAGGGAAGGGGCCTTTGTTCTTTGGAGTTCAAGCTCCTCCATTCTTCTTCACGGAAGCTGAAAATATTTGGAAGAGGAAATGATTGGGGCGATCCTTGGTCTATTTCAGCAATAGGCTATCTACATACGTGGGGAGTTTTGTTTGTCCATAGAGAAAAAGCCGTGGGCACATCTTTAGCTTTAGCTGTAGAAGTAATAATGCCCAATAAATAATGAGTACTTTCCTAACCAAATGGATTTATTTATCATTTTATTGAAAAATACCACCGTGAGATTTGCTTAGCAATCAGCATAGGTCAAACGAAAAATATTAGTGATTTTCAATAACTTTTTACCGTCGTTCGTGTAGTCAATGATTTGAAAATTATATCAAATATCATAAGATACATTTAAAAGTCATTCGTGCAATCAATAAATATTTTGGTCATTATTGGAAGATCTCTTTTTGTCATGTACTTAGAAAACTAATTAAAATTTTTAAAAAGGAAAAAAAAAATAGCCGCTATAAAGCATGGATAGCATTTTTGTTTGGCAAAAGGAGATATTCAAAATTTTCAAAACATTTTGTTTGACCAAATTTAACACAAGAAAAGGTTTATTATATTCATTACGACAAGGACCAACTAATGATAAAATCAAATTTTTCATTGATCAAAAAGAGCAATTGTCGAAACCGATCAATTCTAGTAAAAAAATCTATTAAACTCTTTTTAAAATGAACTAGCCGATCATATACTTGATGAAGAAGACCTCGTCGAATATAGTTGACAATTTTCGGAAAATTGGAGTTGTACCAATTTTGAAAACGCTAATTGGTTGTCCTCTTTTTGTTGTTTTCTTAACCGAACCTTGAATCCCATCTTCTTTTTCTTTTGTACAATTATTTCGTTTTCAATTTTTATTTTCCTTTTTTTATCTGCCATCCTACATGTAATCATTTTAATCGTGGGCATTTCGACTACGGCAACATGGTAAGCTTTAAAGAAGAAGAGATAAATTTTGAAAAAGAAAATTAATAATTGAAAAGTTATCATTCTTGTTTCTCGGCTTTAAGCCAATCGTTCCTCTTTCTTATGCTTGTGAAGGAGGACTCTTGTTTTCGTGCCATTTCATGGACTGGAGTGTTGTCATCAACTCATACCCCCATCACCATCTTCTTCAGCTCGAGGCTTCTGAATGTGGAGTGATTTCCTTGTTCGTGGATTAAAAACGTTGCAACTGAGATGAGACAGTAAGTGCCGGCAAGAGGAAAAGCGCTCGTCCCTACTGGTCTGAGCATCGCAATACCCAAAGGAAACATAATGCTCGGATACATGATGTGCAACTTCTTTACCTCGAAACATTCTCTCAATACCTTGTTTTGGATAATCAACAAGGGCTGAATCAGATCGCTTGTGCATTTGTTATTCCAGCGCCTAGTTCGGGTTTGGCATGTAAGCATCTCTTCAAAATGGTTTTTTCCAAGTCTCTGGTGGGATTGTTTGTTTCCAGACGACTAAGGAGAGCGGTGATATCTTGAATTCGGGCTACAAATTTGGAAAAGCTCCTTGATCTTGTTGAGGAAAGCTGCCACCAAATTCACAAGCAAACTATGGTTCATAAGGCTACTTTGAGAGGTTAAAGATGTTCTTAGTTGAATGAATGATATTGCTCCCCTTGAGCCTCCCTCTCTCTTACCAAAAGAAGCTGAAGAATGCAGTTTCTCGTTGTCCTTTGAAGTCTGAAGTGGGGACTAAAGATATCATAGAACTCGCGTGTAGTTGTTTTAAACTCGATTGCATATTTTGCAGGTGGACTAGATCTGGGCCTTGTTTTGGGCTGAAATGACACACTAAATACGCTTTATGCATTAGAATGTATTTCAATTGTTTCATCTTTCCTCTTCCCCGTTCCTTTTAAGTGAAGATTTTGGGCTCTCAGGGTCCAAAACTTGTAACAATGGAGTTGGTATTGGCACAAGATATGCACTCATTCTATCAGAAATGAGTGCGTTGTTACTAAATTCTGTTTTGCATTGCAAATTTTTCTGGTGCTTGTGTCTTACTAACATCCTTAGTAACATTGGGGATAACATTAGCTCAACAGAATCACCTCACATACAAGATGGATTTAACATAAGTTGGCAACTCAATTAGTTGTTGATTGTAAGATCATAATCGTCTAACTTATTCAAGCAAGGACGAACAAAACCTCCTGTATTTACTATCAATCGCTTGTTAGTGGTGTCAATAATGTAATATCCACATACCATATATTCTATGGTCATTATTGATCTGTCAAATGTCCGAATATCTTGTAGCTCCATTCAAATTGGGATACAGAGGTTCACCCAATTCTAGTCTTCCATAAAACGTGTGCATTTAATCTTTTCAGTTGACCTTACTCTGAGCATCAGCATCGCCCGATGGTTTTCTTTTGAGTTTTTCATTTACTTAGAAAAGTAAGTCAAGTCAAGATAAAATCGGATGCTGTGGAAATTACGCCTACAATTGTTGCCCTTTGCTTTTTATTTTCTAATTGTTTTATTAATAGAAAAGGCAAGTCAGTCGAAGTCAAGTCGTGCTCAATTTCAAAAAAAGGCCTGCGTAGGCGCTACGCTTTTACCGCGCAATGCTGCGGAAGTTACGCGTGCAATAGTTGCCCTTTTCGTGCAGCATGCGTCGCCCCGGTTCGATTAGGTCAACAGTCTATTAACGTTAAATTTTAATCTTCTTACTTGTGTGCTTTTGATCCTAGAATGATCAGGTGTGGTTAGTCACTCACATACTAAGCCGTTGAGCTTTTTTTCCTATATTATCTTATCATTTCAGGGTTTGATTAATACTGTGCAAAGGAAAAATGCGCTTTGGTGGAGAAGCTGTTGGCTGAAAATGCCAACGTGAAATATAAAGCTAAACAACAAATAAAATGAAAAGTTAACAGGTATTCACAAAATAATTAGTCGACGGCGTAGAGAACCTGTTGGTCATGAATTTCTAAATGTGATACCGAGCATATAAACTCGCAATTGCCACCACTCAAGAGGAGCCGACTGAGTCCATAAGAAGGAAAAAAACAGGTCAAAGGAATTATCTCATGTAAGTAATGAGATTAATTTAGCATAATGCCACAGCTCAATTAATTATTGATTATACAAACAAAATCGTCATACTTTTCTAACTTGCCCAAATTAAAATGAACCAAAACCTCCCATCTTTACTATTTATCGATTATTAGTTACCTCGATAATATTCGTAGAATGTGTGCACTAATCTTCGGCCAACCTTACTCCGAGCATCAGCATTGCCCGTTGGTTTTCTTTTCAATATTTTCATTTACCTGGAAAAGCAAGTCAAGTCAAGTCAAGAAGCACGTGCATAGGTAGGTTCAACCCTTCCGCATTATGCAGCGCAAATTACGTTTGCAGTGATTGTCCTTTGCTTTTTATTTTCTAATTATTTTATTAAGAGAAAAAGCAAGTCAAGTCGAAGTCTGCTTGCTTTCGAAAAAAGGCACCTGCGTAGGCTCTGTCCCCTTCCGCACAATGCGGTGGAAATTATGCGTGCAATAATCGCCCTTTTCGTGGAACACGCATTGCAATCGCAATGGTACGACTAGTTGAAGATTCTTGGACCGTTGGGTGGCAAGAACTTAGCATTGCTCAAGCACACACTGTAGAGTGTTGTGATGTCATTTCTCTCTAAACTTTGTCATCTTTTTTTTTTTTTTAATAATTTCCTTGCGTCAGTGTTGATTTTATTCATCTTATGAAATTACTTAGGTGCACATCTCTGTTTTCTATCATATCAACACTCGATTACGGTAATACATTGTAAAGTCATAAAACAATTTTATTTTACATTGTATTATTGTCCTTAATTATTATGATGTGTCATAACTACGTTATAATAGACGTACCATTTATTCATATATCTTTCATACTTTGCGACAACCTAATAGCTTCAAACACAATAATTTTATTATGCTCAATTTGACGGTTAACACCAAGAAAATTTTGATTGAACAATTAACAAAATAAATCAAATATATAGATGACATTGAAATACTTGCATCAAATGGATGATAAGGGATATGGCATGATCGATGCATGCCTTCCCCGTAGGTTTTAGATGCCCTAGAATCGATATTTCTTTCTTTTCTCTAAATTTGTGCTCACGTGCATCACGACTCCGATGGCATGAAAAGAAAAGCAATCAACAGCATGACTTTCGGTGCACAATAGTCTTGCTTTTTTTGGAAAAAAAAAAATCTTATTAATCTCGACCATTAAAAAAGTAAAGTTGACATGCGACCCACATAATTGGATCTTGTAAATGAGTACTCAAGAGCACTGTTTAGTGTTTACTTATATACAATACAAGAATCTTTTTATTTTTGGTATACTAATTAGACATATTTATTATTGTGACATATTTAGTATTATCATACACGCTCATGCCTTTAGACTACAAGAAAAATCAACGTCATTCATGGCTAATTTTTTCCAACTTGTCTTGCTGATACAGTTCCAGCACCACAAAATTGCCATATGATTTCTTCCTTGGGATGGGTCCTTTCGTACACAGAGAAAATAGCACTTTTTTGTCCAATAACACGGAATTTCTCTATCGGAATTAGTCTCGCGGATTACGAAAGGAATTTTTTTTATTTCTTTTTATTTGGAAGTGTTCTAAAAATAAGACAAAATAATTTATATCTCTTTTGATAAACAATTATCAGATGATGTAGAGATCCTGTTGACTAAAAATTTCTAAATGTGACATCGATATATAAACATGCGATTTCACCTACTAGGGAGGAGCTCACTATAATGCCCTGTGAGTCCATGAAAAGAAAAAAGAAGGTCGATGGGATCACCTCGTGCATGTAATGAGATGGATTTAACATAATGCTATAACTCAATTAGTTGTTGATTATACAAGTAGAGTTTGCATAATCGTCTAACTAGCAAAACATCTTACATTTACTATCAATCCATTTTCAGTTACCTCAATAATGCAATATTCACATACAATAGATTATGTCGTCATTGTTGATATATTAAATGTCCGAATATGCTTGTAGCTCCATTCGAATCGGTATAAAAAGTCTCACCCAATTCCAATCTTCCATAAAATGTGTGCATATAATCTTGGGTAAAAGTTATCAAAAACCCCAAGCTTTACTTACCATTTGAATATGGAGAATTGTTGGCCTAGAATTTATTAACGTGACACCAAAAGAATAAAATTTATGTAAAATGTTAAAAGCCATTAATTTAAGGGGAGAGATAAAAGTGGCTTGGGTGGAGGATAATGATTTGATCATTTTAAAATAAAAAGTAGTACGGAGAAATCTAGTTTAAGGAAATTATTTTGAATTTTAGAGTTACCTTTCTAGACGAATAAAAAGAAAAAGCCTCCTACAAACTTTGTATAACAAAATCCTGTATAATCTCCTGATTTATACGCTCTTGTCTGACTCATGTAAATTAGCAGTGTATAAGAGAATGAAAGCAAGTCAAGTCAAGTTCAGCCAATCTTGGATCTCTCAAATTTCCATGAAAGCGCGTAGATAGGTTTGAAGCACCTTTCCTAAGTAGTACCGACACGCGACATAACACAACTTAACACATCGTTTCTAAAAATAGAGGATTCCAACACGTTGGGACATGTTATAAATTAAATCAATATTTTTATTTTTAATTAATTTAATTCAAATTCATAAATAAACAATTAATTAAAAAAGAGTTTACAATGAATTTACACTAATAATATTAATAAATCAATTCATTAAAAATTCGAAAGACATATTCATAATTAATGCGTATCCATGTTTGGAAACATGTTTTTAACTTTAATAAAAATTAGTGATGAAACTAATGACTAATAAAAATTAGAATCGATCTATTTAAATAAATCTATGATCTTTTACTATCAAAATTTAAAAATTTTATTTTTTGAAATTATTCTTTAATCTTATTTATTTATTTTTCGATAAAAAAAAAATGTCTCCACTGGGTCCACCTCCACTGCCTTCTTTCCCTCGTCCATTTCCCCCTAGTTCACTTTTCTTTTCCCTCCCTCCCCCACAAATAAAAGCCACCCATCGAGTCCCCCTTTCCTCCTCCTCCTTGCCGCATGACCCCCTTTCTCTCCTCTTGATCCTTCTGCTCCTCTTCCTCGCCGTACGACCCCCTTCCTCTCCTCTTCCTCTCGATCCTCATCACAATCTTTTACCGCCTCGCCTTCGACCCCTTCTCTCTAGCAGCTACAGTCTCGTCGTTGATCCATCGCAGCATCACAGTAGTGGCCCTCGCCTCAGTCTATGTTCTTTCTCTAGCCGTCTCTCCCCATCGCAGTAACACGGTGTGAATCGGTGGAGACCACAGCAGGAGCATGTGAGTGTTGCTCATCAGTTCTCTTTTTCACTTTTTCTTATTAATATAAAAAGCAAGTCAAGTCACGATGCTTCTGAGTATTGCATGTCTCCAAGTCATGATGCCACTTCGACGAAAAAAAGAAAGAAAAAGTCATGATTCTGCGGGAATTACGCGTGCAATGATTATTCTTTCCGTGGCATGCCTCACAGCGGTTCGATTAGCATAGAGAGTTTTGGACCGCTGGATGGCAAGAACTCGAGCATTGTTCGAGCACGCATATTAAAGAATTTCCCTTTTCTTAATCCTACTTCGAAGGCTGAGAATCGGTGGAGATACCAGGGTCGTGTTGTTTGAGCACTCCTCAGGCAGTCAACCGACTCCTTGCTCTTTTCTGTTTCCTATTTTGATTGCTCCATTTTCTTCTGATTAAGCAAGGAGTGTGAGAGTTCTTTTGTTTTCGTCTGAATTAACTGAGTCATGAAAGACATTTGTGCGATTCGCAGATCTGGACCGTGAAGGCTGGCTTTCTTTTAAGGCTCTGCTTGATCAATCTCTTATTTTATAACAGAATAAGAATCTCGTTGGTCGATTACTCCATGATGTACATCCATTCAAGAAAAAGGAAATTGTTCTCTCCGTTCTCTTCCTTTCTCTCCAATTCCTTTCTTTTCTTTTCACTTCATTTCCCTCTCAACTTAAATTGCCAATCGAATTGTAAAAGAAAAAAACCCACTCACTCAGAAGATCCGAATTCCGGGGTGTCTTCCTCATTGACTGCTCCGCATGGAAGAGATCATGAAAGGGGAGATGAACTGCCGAAAGGGAATGCTTATGAAGTATTCTTGAACTTTAGAGGGAAAGACACTCGCAAAGGTTTCACCGATTATCTCTATAATAGCCTTGTCAATGCAGGAATTCACGTGTTCAAAGATGACAATGAGCTCTGTGTTGGTGAGGAGATTGGTCCGGAACTTCTTTGCAGCATTATGCAGTCCACGATCTCAATCTCAATTATCTCCGAGAACTATGTTTCCAGCAAATGGTGCCTTCGTGAGTTGGTTCAGATGTTAAAGTGCAAGAGGAGTAAAGGGCAAAAAGTGTTGCCCATATTTTACAAAGTGGAACCCCACCAAGTGCGACATCTCACGGGAAGATTGAGAAAAGCTATCGATGCATATAAAAAGAATACGGAGGAAATGGTTGTGAAGGAATGGGAAGAAGCACTCAAAGAAGTCAGCTCCTTGAAAGGATGGGAATCGGAGAAAATTGATAATGGGTACCTTATTCTCCAACAGAACATTGTTTAATTATTCATAAATAGATCTTTTTTCAAAAAGAATACACATATTGCTATCCTATACTAATATTCATTGTTATTTGACAGGCATGAAGGAACATTGGTTAAAATTGTTGTCACAAAAGTTCTAAGCGAGTTAAAAGGAACATTTCAGCTAATTGTTCCCCAACAGTTGGTTGGGATTGATGATCATATCGAACATATTATGAGCTTGATAGATGCTAAATTCAATGGTACATGGATTATCGGAATTTATGGAATGGGTGGCATCGGTAAAACGACTCTTGCAAAGGTATTATACAACAAGTTCTTTGGTCAATTTGAGATTCATAGCTTTGTGGCAGATTGTCGAGAAGCATGCCAGCGTGAGGGTATTGAGGGTATTAAATGCCTACAAAGGCAGCTCATATCTAGCGTAGGAAGTCCATGTGATGTGTCTAATGTGGACAAGGGGATCCATCTTATCAAATCTCGATTTGCACACAAGAAAGCACTCATTTTTCTTGATGATATAGGTGATAGTGCTCACTTGAAATATTTGGTCGACCGTAATTGGTCTAAAGTAGGAAGTATAATCATCATAACAACTAGAAACAAGGATGTTCTTGACCAAGCTAGTGCAAATCACACGTACCAACT
Source organism: Eucalyptus caleyi (assembly GCA_014182885.2). Taxonomy (NCBI): domain Eukaryota; kingdom Viridiplantae; phylum Streptophyta; class Magnoliopsida; order Myrtales; family Myrtaceae; genus Eucalyptus; species Eucalyptus caleyi. Next base: position 15,287,985 of record CM024468.2, on the reverse strand, counting down.
CAACGAGTTGTCTTTTGATCAATCATTGATTTTATTCAGTAGACATGCCTTTCAAAAGGATTATCCTCCAAGTGATTATGAAGATATCTCTCGTGATGTCGTATCTACTACTGGGGGCTCCCATTAGCTATTGAAGTTATAGGTTCATTCTTATGTAGAAAGAGAGAAGACATATGGAAAGGTACATTAAAAAAATTAAAGAATGTGCCCCATGAGAAAGTGCAAGAGAAGTTGAAAATAAGTTATGAAGCATTAGATTATAGGGAACAACAAATATTTTTGGATATAGCATGCCTTTCCCTCATAACACAATATGGAACTTATATGTATGCAACTTATATGTGGGATGATTGTGATTTTTACCCTGGGATGGGGATTGAAGTATTAAGTCTTATGTCCCTAATTAAAATTCACAAATATGGACGGCTATCGATGCATGATCAATTGAAAAATCTTGGAAGGGAAATTGTTTATCTAGAAAATCCAAGGGAGCCTCAAGAGCGTAGCAGATTGTGGATCTATGAGGAAGCCCTAGATGTGCTTGACAATTGCAAGGTATGAGTTTTCTCTACTTTTCTTAGTTAGTGCATGTGGGTCCATCTTCCCTTTCTTGTTTGAAATAAAAATAAGTATCAGTCTTGAGTCCCCATGAATTTCTGCTTCTCTAAGCAAAAGAGCTTTTTTGATTAATCATTGTTTTTGCCTGATTCTAGAAATCTATGGTAAAAATGAGCAAAATTTAGATGACTAGTACTTCATTGTAACAAAATCAACACGAAAATGAAAATATAGCATCAAACATCTGTAGCAATAAAAAGAATCATATATAGAATGTTTGTAATTATCAATTTTCCTTCCACATATAATGAAAAACCCTCATCGAAGAAATACATGATAAGAAAGGAACGTAAAACACATGCGTACCTTTTGCGATGACATTCTCGTTTTCATTTTGATATTGACAATTGCAAACAAAGTAAACACCAAAAAAGTGAGGAAATTCTACAATTGGGATTTTTTTTTTGGTAAAAGGTAAGAATATATATTAAACTTTGGAGAAATGAACAAGAATTCGGCACCGTAACTCACACTTTAGCTGTGGGGCAGGGAGAGTGTGAGGGTGCCGAAACAAAAAGAAACAGAGAGAAGGAAACAAAGCAGCAACTACTCGGCTGAACTACAAATAACAAAAAACAGACTAAAGACCCTCAGGCACCCCTCCAAAGATTGGAGAGATGGAGGAGAGCTAGGAAGAGGACGCCGAGCTGAAGATGGACGGATCGAACCCCCAACTTCTCTGGAGTCGCTTGTTTCTTGGAGTAGGCGGAACATTAGAGAACAAAAGAGCCTTGTCCTTTACAACCTTAATCAAGTGATTCTTCATGGCCGGAATTGCCAAAGAATCACCTCGAAAGATTATAGAATTCCTTTTTTTCCATATGAAGTGGCATAAAGCCCCAAAGGAGAAACGGGCAATACTTGTGAAAGAAGTCTTTGCCGGATAGGAATTTGAGAGCCCAAGAGAGGTTGTCATTCCAAACTCGTTTCTTCCAAGGTAAATTACATCTAGAAGCCCAAAAGAACGCAAGAGTCGCAGACGTTGTGCACGAAAGAACAAGTGGTCCACGGAGTCGGGAACGGAGCAAAAAAAAGCACAAACAGAGAACTCAATCCTCCCATAAGAGAGAAGGAGAGTCTGAGTTGGCAGCCTATTTTTTGCGAGCAACCACAAATGAAATTGAAATCTGGGTGCAAGGTCATTGTCCCAAATAAGAGGAGCCCAAGACACTCGATTCTTTTTAACCCCGATGTATTTCCGTGCGAGGCAACAGAAAACGAACCCGATGGATCTTCTTGCCAGTGAAGCGGTCGAATCGAGAAAGAATGGGTATAGTAATTCCCATATTTGCAAGGGATTCTCTCAAAGAAGCACCCACGGGAGAATAAAGGTCCGCCACTACAGAAGAGCTTGGAAGGCGACAGCTCTCCACAAGGTCCGGTGGGATAAGTAAGATAAGCGGGCCACACTCCAGCCAATTGTCGTGCCATAAAGAAACAGAGGAGCCTTGGCCAATCTTCCAAAAGAAAGAGAGCCTAAAGTGTCTTCGAAGTTGAAGGATTTTTTTCCACGCCCATGAACACGTAGTGGGTGTGGAGGAGTTCCAAAAGTTGTCCTTCTTTAAAAAATAAGAATGGATCCAACGACACCGAGAGATTCTCTATCGGTGAAGAGAAACCAGATGTACTTAAGCAAGGAAGCAAGATTGCGCCTCTCTCAATTTACGAATACCCAAGCCACCTTCAGTTTTTGGTAGGCAAATGTCATCCCAAGATACTTTGGCACCGCCTCGGCCAAGCGAGGTACCCTTCCACAGAAACTGTCTTAGCAATTGTTCAATTCTATCAAGAACAGAGATAGGCAGAGAAAACACACTAGCCCAAAAGGCTTGGATAGAATGCAACACCGACCTTATAAGTTGGAGTCTTCCAGCAAAGGATAAAAAGCGGTGAGCCCACGATTGAATTCTTGCGGTAATACGATCAATCAACGAAGCACAATCAGCTTTCCCAAGTCTTGAAGTAATGATGGGCACCCCTAAGTACCGGACTGGGAGTCGACCTTCCTGAAAGCCAAATGCAAGTCGAATATTCTCTCTGATGGAAACAGGGCCTCCTGAGAGAAACACCTCGCTCTTGTTTTTGTTCGGACTCACTCCACTCCAAGATGAGAATATATCAAGACTTCTCTTGAGGATCGTGGCGGAAACCCAATCAGCTTGACAAAAGAGAAAGACATCGTCGGCAAAGAAAAGATGGGTCAACTTTACCTTCTTGCACCTCCAAAAGTATTTGAAGCCTTTCACCGAAGTACGGGCATTTAAAATCCCTGAGAACACCTCCATAACAAGGGTAAAGAGGTACGGCGACAAAGGGTCCCCACAGGCGAAGGCCTCGACCTCCGAAAAGAAGCCATGAAGTTCGCCATTAATAGAAACTGAAAACTTGGGTGTTCTCACACACACCATTATCAAATGGATGATCCATTCCGGAATCAAAGCTTGCAGAGTGAGTTCCAAAAATCCCAATCTACGTATCATACGCCTTTTGAAAGTCTACCTTAACAGCACATTTCGGAAGGTAAGGATCTAAGTGAAAACCAGAGAACAATTCCTGAACAAGAAGAATGTTATCTCTAATTCTCCTTCCTTTAACAAATGCATTTTGAGATGATCCAACCAAAACATTCAAAACAAGAGCCACACGATTAGCTAGAATTTTTGTAATAACCTTGTAGATGGTATTACAACATGCGATAGGTCTAAAGTCTATGACTCGCAGTAGCATTCTGAACTTTGGGAATCAACGTAAGGATAGTACCGTTAACCTCTTTTAGGAGGAAGCCCGAAGCAAAGAAATCCTGAACAACTTCAATAACCAATGGCCCGACAAGATCCCAGTTGGTCTTGTAAAATTCAACCGAAAAGCCATCAGGGACCTGAGCTTTTCCTCTTGCTAAAGAGAAAAGAGTATCCTTGATCTCCGAATGCCGTGACTGTGCAAGAGATGGAGCTGCATTGAGTATCCGAGAGAGGTTGATGAATGAGCTCCTTCATCTCATGAAGAGACGGTTTTGAGAGGCACGCCTGAGGTGAGAGCAACTTTGAGAAGTAGGACACAAACACTTGAGGCACGAGGGCTGGATCATCTATGAGAACACCGGATGAATCCATAACCGAGAGGATGTGGTTTCTAGTCTGTCTGTTCTTAACCGAGTTGTGGAAGAATCTAGTGTTCCGATCACCCTCTTTCAGCCAAGTCACACGAGACTTTTGGCGGTAAAAAGACTCCTCATGGGCCCGCAGTTGGACAAAGGCACGTCGCTGGTTTTTTTCCAAGTCAGCTAGAGATGAATTAGAAGGATCATCATGAAGCCCAACCTGAGTGATGCGAAGGGCTTCTCTAGCTTCAGCCGTCTTCATCGAAATGTCGGAGAAAAACTCTTTGTTGAGTAATATGAGGCGAGCTTTAACCAATTTCAGCTTGGACACGAGGCGGAACATCGGCACTCCAAAGACTGGCATATTCCAACTCTTTAACCAATCGTATTCTACAATTGGGATTCATACATATATTGATGGCAAATTTGATAGGTGCATTCGGACGGTTAGAGTTGTATTGGTTCACATATACATGATAGGAGTAAAGGAAGTGTTATTTCACATACATAAGGGCGTGAATTTTGAAAAATATATTTGAATTACTATATGCATGAAGAGAGGCCTTCCATTGTATTTGCAAATGGATGCAAAATTGGAAATTCATAAGGTGCAAACTGCGAATGGTATAGGTGGATGAGGAAAAAGTTTTGGAGACAATCGCTTGAGCTTCTCATCTTTACATATATTAGATAAATAATATGCAACTACAACCTTTCATTTCACAAGAATGAAAGATAGAAGCCTACGCGATAGTAGTATGATAGCAAATCGAAATCAATGCATTTTATTTTATTTTAATTGGTATCATCTCATCATTCAAAACTTATGGTCTACAATGTTTCCAAAATGTAGGGCACCGGAAAGATTGAGGCCCTTTCTCTTGGCAAATATGATGAGGGAAGAACATACGCAGCCAAAAAGTTTAAAAATATGACCAAACTAAGGTTCCTTCAAGTGGATGGTGCTAATTTCACTGGAGATTTCCAAAGCTTACTTCCTGAGTTAAGATGGCTTCAGTGGAACCGCTGTCCCTTGGATTTCGTTGCGGTCAACTTTCATCCAAAGAAATTGGTTGTACTCGATCTGTCAGATAGTGCAATTTCGGAGCATTGGGAAGGATGGGATCCACTCAAGGTAAGACTTAAAGAAGGCATTGAAGTATTTTTTAACATGACATTTTTTTCTTTGTACATTTGAAAATTGATTTTCACAATTAAATTAGCCGTTTCTCTTTAATTTGATACTACTGAACGAAAACATGGTGCCCAATGATTACATCTCTCTTCCATTTGGACTTGTCATATGCTTTTTTGATAATATAAGTTGCTTATGTCTAATAAGAAAATATCTCATTTGAAATTTTATTTGAAAATAAATGCAGTTTGCACTTTTGCACTCTAACATTCTTTTGCAATTAATATGCTTAAAAAACATTTATCTATTGATGTGGCCAAACACTACTAAAAGTGACATTTAAAATTAAATAGGACAATAGTGAAGGAGTAGAGGAGCACCGGAAATTTTTGAGGAATTCTAAAAGGTCGAAAACATGAGGAGGAGCAAAAAATCACAGATTGCGATAGTCTAATTACACTGACGTATCATTTCTTTCTTTCAGAAGGCGACCGAGCTCAAAGTTCTCAATCTCCACGGGTGTCTATCTTTGAAAAGAACTCCTGACTTGTCCACTTTCACAAGGTTGGAGGTTTTGAATCTCGAATATTGTTCGAATTTGAAAGAGCTTCATCCTTCTATTGAAATTCTGGCATCATTGGTTGAGCTAAAACTTTCGAATTCAAAGATTACAAAATTGCCTGATGCCATTGGAACGTTGATAAAACTCCAACAGTTTAAAGTTTCACGTTGTGATAACCTAGAGCGACTACCTAGTAATATATGCAAACTGATTTCGCTAGAGGAGCTCTATTTTACTGATTGTGAAAAGCTTCAAGAATTACCAGAATTGCCCTGCGGCTTAACAGTACTTTATATCACCTGGAAAGGGCAGTCTTTGCCCCATCTTTCCCAGCTAACCCGTCTCAACAGACTCTATCTTAAATATTGCCATCAGCTTGAATGTGTCCCAGAGCTTCCCATTGGACTATCGGAGCTTTGTATTTGGAGATGTGGAAAATTGAAAGCCTTGACGAATTTGTCAGACTTGAAACACTTGCGATATTTCAAAATTATAAATTGCCCATCTCTCGAAGGATCGCCCGACGTGTCTATGCAGATGAGAGAACTTGGCTTGAAAAAGACCGGGGACAATTTTTGGGGCTTTTTATTCAAGCGTTAGCAGACCTCAGAAGCTACGCGGGGCAGAAGAGAAGGACGGCTCGACGTCCATGGAATCTCTCTCTCTCTCTCTCTCTGTGTCGCTACTAGTCAGTCGCCCTGCTGGTTTCCCAGGCTCGAAGATCGAAGCCACCCTTCGCGTCGCCCATCCACCGCAGGCAGGCGGGCAGGTCGGTCGGCGCGGCGGAGATGACGACGGTGACGGCGACGAGGCGACGCCACGGCTGGCAACGCCCTCTCCATCCGCTCTAGGTAAACGCACGCACGCGTCTTTCCTGTGGTCTCTCAGCTTCATCTGCATTTTAGAACCACGTCGCTCCGGCACGCGAGCTCATCGATTGTTCGGATTGGAGATTTTAGTTTTCTCAGTAGTAAATGTGTAGGGCGTGATGCAGATGATTGATCAATCGCATTTGAAGTTTAGAGTCGATCCATCTCATGTCGTAAATTTGCAATTGCAGATAGTTGGACTATTTGAAAAACGAATCTCATTGGCATATCTATATGGGTATTGGTTCTGGGCAATCTCTAGAGATGCTAGAACTCAGGCCTGGTGCTCATGCTGTTTGCAAGTTTTTTCAATTGGCTGGGATCCTCATGATTGTATTTGTATTGCACCTTGCTATTACCCCTTTAATTCCTTTTTTTACTCTATTTTCTTCCTAGATGAATAATTTTTCTTGTTGTTAATCAGATAGTTCGACTGAAAGTCATAATTGTGCTTTAGAGATAATCAAGTAATGAATTAATTTGATGGTGACACTTAACTCTGTTGCTGCTGGGAAGGTGAAAATGTGAAATCAAACTCTATTGCAGCTCATGTTCATGAGCAATCTGTTTTGGTTTCGTGGTTTCTAGAGCTAGTTTCATTATGTAGCTATATGTCGAAATTGAGAGAGTGCGGTTGATAAAGAAACTGGCAAAAAGCAAAGGAAGAAGGTTTTATAGCAGAAGCTGCTGATTTAATACAAGAAATTGCAGGAGCTAGAAGTTGAATTCTGGTGTCTTTGATCTTGCAATTGGTTTTTCCTTGTCCAACATTATGAGTGATTTGAATTGCTGTGGAAAATTTTGGAGCATTGGCAAATACAGAGAAAATTGCCTTTATCCTTGAACATGTACGGGATTTTTGTATTGCTTTTAGCCGTTTATGCTCTCTTACTATGATCGATTTTCTGATGGATGGTTTTGCAGGTTCTTTTAAGCTTAGATCGCCAGGACTATGTCCATGCACAGATCCAGAAAATCAGCCCCCTGGTGTTTGATGCAGATCCTTCCAAAGAGAAGAAAAAGCCTAAAGAAGGGGAAAGTATTGTGGAAGAAGCGCCAGCTGATATTCTGTCACTTCTGGAGCTGAGACGGATATAATAAGAACCCACAATATGGTGAATTGGTGCTTTACTTATTTACTATTTTTAACTAGAATTTTTTTGCCGATCAAGCGCTACCTGGTATTGAGGTTGTGGTTCAAGCCATGGTTTTATTCATCTGTCGCATTCTCTTTTTCCTTTCTTTCTTTATTGCAAACTCTGATGTTAGAAATGTACTTAATGGATTTGAACACACATCTTACCTCGCATTCATGTGGTTAATGATGTAATTATTACTCTCATTACAATGGTTTGCTATATGGCGATAGTGAGATTCCATCAGCGAAGGGGAAACCCGGAGAATACCAGTGAAGCTCTTTCATATGAGGCTTTGTCAAGTCTTCCCTGACTTTTTCAAGGCACGGCTGTTCATTACGTGATTTAATTAGTCGCAGGTTCTAAGGAAAATCTGCTGGTACTTAGTTCGGTCACCACATGATCGGTTGCAGTCAAGCCTTTGTAATACTTTAGAAGCTAAAAATGTCTCAGAAATTCCCCATATCAGGTACATCTTTGAATTGTTTCTAGTATTTGGTTGTACGTTTTCTTGCGATAGGTTGATAATCTGCGATAGAATTTGGTTGGCCGTGCCTTTGTTATTTTAACGCAGTTTGCAGTTGAAACAATTGGTCACAATGGAGGTTATCCAGTTAACTGCTCTTTGGAGTAATTTCAGAGATAAATTTGAGAATGAGAAAACCATGCTCGAAGGTGCACTTGTTGAGAAGGCAGCAGAAGATCTTAGATAGAGAATACGCAAACATGTAATTACAGAACTTTGTCATTTTTTTTCCTTGCTTTCTTTGTATCATCATGCTGATGCGACTTACTCTATTTTCTGCAGAATATTATTGTCGTTTTGAAGTATTACTCGAGGATTACCTTGAGGAAACTTGCATAGCTGTGCCTCAGCATCCAGGTTGATTATGTTGAACATTTATTTATTTCTCTTATCAATGTCAATCTTTATGACTGATTGCCTAGACCCCTCATTTAACCCTGGGCAGCCTCTCTGCCCCTGATACCTGTAGGTTATGGTTGCTGGACTTGGATACAAGTTCCAAAAAAGTGGAAAAGAGGTTTTGGTGCCTTGAAGGCCAAGGCTTGTCTTGAGGTTGAGAATGTTGTGCTTCTAGTTTTTTTCTATGAATATTTCAGACCGATATATATGCATACACACTATGCTTAGTCAACTTCTCATAAAATTTGTCGTAGCTATCAGTGTCAATGTCTGGCATTGTGAAACCATTTCTTGTCCCATGGAGCCTGAAATTCTGATGCGCTTTAGAAGTGTGGGAGGAGTTCTGTTATGACTCACCATTTCCAGTGTTACAAAAGTATATCTCGTGATTAGAGCTTTCTTAATTTGCTCAGAAATCTATGTAGCTGAATCACTCAACGAAAGGAACTCTGTTTTTGGGGTTCTGTTACCACTGTTGTAGAGAGCTTTAATCATTCATATGCCTCAATCTATTAAATCAACACACAAGCCTGTATGATATTCTATTAGCATGACCTGTTAGTTCTATGACCATTTTGGGAAGCTGAAAAGCATCTCTCCAAAATGGATGTTTCCAAAGCCCTAGTAGGAAAGATAGACCTGCCAATGGGAGTTGTCTGTTTCCAGACAACAAAGGAGCGCAATGATACCTTGAACTCGTGGGCCACAGATTTGGAAAAGCTCCTTGATCTTATTGAGGAAAGCTGCCACCAAATCCACAAGCAAACTATGGTTCATATGGCTGCTTTGAGAGCTTGGAGATGTTCTTAGTTGAATGAATGACCTCTCTTCCCTTGAGCCTCCCTCTTTCTTACCAAAAGAGAGAAGCTGAAGAGTGTGGTTTCACGTTGTCCTCTGAAGTGGGGACTAAAGATATCATAGAACTGTCGTGTAGCTGTCTTAAATTTGATAGCATATTTTGCAGGTGGACCAGATCTGGGCCTTGTTTTGGACTGAAATGATACAGAATACACTTTCTGCATAGGAATATATTTTGGTCTTTTCATCTTTCCTCTTCCCCCTCCTCGTAATTGAAGATTTTTGGACTATCAGGGTCCAGAACTTGTACCAATTGAATTGGTATCAGAACAAGATGTGCACTCGTTACAACAAAAGCGCACGCCTTGTTACTAAATTCTGTTTCTCTTTACAAATTTTGCTGGTGTTACTGTTTTTCTAACATCAGGGATAACATTAGCTCTCAAAAGTATAGGTGAATAAATGTTATTTTGTATTTCATTTCACATTTGAATTTTGTTTTCAGCAGAGAGCCTGTTTCCTTTGGACTTAATCTTGACCGTTGGCAGTTCTAGAAACCTCTGTTTAGGGAGCTTATATATTGTCAATAGACTTAGCTTTTCTCCAGGATGATGTTGTGATGTCATTTCAAAAAGACACTATTGTGATATCATTTCTCTCTGAACTTTCAGTCACCGGAATGTGTTTCGATGTCAACTAGTTGACATTTCTCTCAACTCTTGGCATGTATGTGAGTAATAATACAGTAAGAAGGTTGAAATATTGAGGATAATGTGTTTGTTTTACAACTCTGTTAAGATTTGGACTTAATGGAAGTTCTCTTTACATATTTGATTCCCATGTTCATTTTACTATTGATGCTTCCAAGTGGCAACTTACGACGATTTCTTCATCTAATTTGTTTCCGATTTTATCTTCTGGCTGGCAAAATATAGAAACCATCACATTTTGCTTATTAATCTCGACATTTGATTGATTTCATCAATCGGTCATTGTCTCAAATCCCCTTTCTTTACAAGAGAAGATGCTGAGGGTTTAAACATTGGGTCTCAGAGCAAAGTGGGGCAAGGATGACTCCTATAGAAACCATCATATGGTACCCGAACTTTTATTTGATTCATGGGACATATTTAGTTGATGAATGAAAGATTATTTTTTTTTGGGGGGGGGGGGGGAGAGGGTGGAAGGAATTAGGAATTCAAATTGTTTGTGCTGGTAGTAGGTGTCAAATATTTATCTGATTTAACATTGCCCATGATTAGATAGTAAATTGATAGATAAGCATCACTATTAATACCTAAATTTTGGTGGCCCAATTAGTTGTTTATTGCATGAAAAAATTAGGGATTAATTTTTAATACCTAAACAAAAATATTAGAATTAAATTGCATAACATATAGCTTTAGGAGCATTTATTATTTGGTTTATTTTTTTATTGTATTTGCATTGGACCGGTGATGGATGGATTCAAATTGATGGTTCTGAGCTTTAATTTAGCGAGTTTGTCCAAGCACATTATTCTTTGAGTGACCGAAATCATGTGTGCCACGTTAGTAATTTCATATTATTGCCAAGATTTGATCATTAATACTCAGCAATAATCCCTGGGGTAGATGTGCGTACGTGCATTTTGGAAAATTCGGTCAAGATTATGGAATGTGAGAAGAGAAGTTGTGGGAGGTGTGGAGCCCAATAGAGAGGGAGGCGATTTCTCTGGAGGTCAGCAGCAAGCTCTGGCACTCGTCCAATCCAAGCCACGCCTCGTGCCCGACGCGGCACTGCCCGTCTCCTTGCCGCTGCAGTTCATCATCTAATTTTGCCCTAGTCTGATCTGGGGAATTTCCGACAACGATGAAGCACCCCTCAGCGAGTCCTTTGCATGCCACAGCAGCCCCCGTGGTCTCTTGATTAATTCTTTGCAGGTTCCCGGCGAAATTACAAGCACTTGTCGAGCCCTTTGAGCGAACTACTGGCCAGGCCACCACGCTTCTGCTGTTGTCCCGTTTCTTTAAACCTGACACCGCCGCCTGCTGTTTTGTCTGTCATGCTCGACTGTTCTTTCACAGGCTGTCCAGAACAAACCAACGCCCCTGCATCAATCCAAGCGAGTGCAAGACGGCTCCTGTAACGATGAATCTTCATCAACATTAGCGGATTTAATGATGCTTTATGAATAACGCTTTTTATAGGTTCCAGCTTTGGTGACATATCAGCCCAGCAAATCTCTGAGAAGCTTTGCAGCCCCTTAGCCGTGTTCACTCAAGTTCTCCGTAGAAGTGTGCTTTCGTGATCTAGGAAGTGAGTGAGTCATAGTGTTGTAAAAGGTACACGTTTTATAGAATCATCTACTGAGCTTTATGTAAGAGTAGCATCCTCTACAGACGGTAAAATCTCGAGGATTACTCAGCCTTGTTGTGGGAGGACTAGGTTAAGTGGAAGTTCGATTCAGTACAAATCTGTTTTGCATCTCTTCAATCTCTCTTAACTCCTTTATTGTCATTTGGATACAAGGTACTGCATCTGCGTGATAGTTTTCCTCCTATAGCAATACATGATCCACGTTCTTCTTGAAAAAAAAAAATTTTCTTAAAACAACCAATTCACTCTCTTATACCAAGACACTATTGTACAAGTTTTCCATGAAAAAGTTTCAATTTTCTTAAAATAATCAATTCACCCTCTCTCAACTGTTGCGTTAATCATTTCATTAATCTCTTTATACTCTATTTGTGTTTGTTAATAAGAGCAATGAAAAACCTATCTCACTTACCAAAATGAATCTCTTAAATAATCCTTTCTGGATGACCATTTTAGTTAGTGGGAAATTACTAAAATCACAATATCCTATTCTTCTTGCCTAATTAAAGGGGACTCACATACCATCATTGACATTTAATGGCATTAGAATTTAATAATTATCTCCTCTAACATTATAAAGTACAATGAAAAAAAAAATTGAGGAAACCTCTTTGAAGCTTCTTGTAGTTGTAGCTACCGATTGAAAAGAACAATGCCTGTAGCTTAAAGAAAAGCTTCAACCTTCATAATGTTAGGAAGGATTTTGGTTAACATGGAAATGCTTTAATTAAATAATGAATTTGTGTTCCAAAGTATCCAATCTCACATCATCAAAAAAATGGAAATTTGATCGGGCTGAACCTAGCTCTGGAGAATCAATAGGGTAGAGAGCCGGAAAATATAAGCTGACCGCTTATATAAAATAGTCGGGCACAAGGTGCAACTGCTTGATTACTTGAAGGCCCATTAAACACCACATTCCTATTCCCATTCAGAACAGTTTCAAATATGAAAATATCCTTTCTCAACCAACTATGCAAACTCTTAAAAGGGATTGAGCTTCCAATTTATGTTGACGTAATTAATATGAGGCCCAAAATATATTTAACCTTTGTGTCACCTTCTATAAAGTTGGACAAACCAGACATTTTTCAAATATTATTCTATCGCATTGGTCAAAATGAACAATTTTTTTTTTTTTTTTATTAGAGAGATGTGCATATATCTTTGGTTTTCTTTCGTATTCCAATTTCAAACCCGCTCAAGGTGCACAACCCATGGAAGGTCCAGAAGCAGCGTAAGATGCTCTCATTTTATCATCTTTTTTTTTTTTTTTGAATAATTTCTACCGAGAAGAAGGTAGAATTAAGGCTCATTTGTAGTCATCAATCCACGGAAATCGTGCATCCATTTCCTGCGGAATTTGTGTCAGTGTTGATTTTAGGGTTTAGAAAAACTTTAATTAATACCACAAAAAAATCAAAAAAATTGTAAATTGTGACAAACGGAGCGTAAAATCCCAAATTGGTATATCGAGTCAACTATCATGTGTCATTTAACTTAATAATTTGACAATAAAATTTAACGAAAACCGACAGATGGTAAATTTGTCACAAGTGTACTAGTTTGGGGTAAATTTGTCAAATGTATACAAGTTTGAGGTAAATTTGTCAAAGATATACAAGTTTGGGGTTTTTGGTGGTCAAAAAAATAATTTGGGGTAAATTTGTCGTACCAATTTAGGGTTTTTCAGGATATTAACCCTTGATTTTATTCGTCTTCCCGAAATATTTAGTTGTCGATTTTCTTTTGTGGGTTTGATCATAATAACATTTTGGACCCCACATCCATAAAACCAAATAATGTGAGCACAGCATGGAGGTGATGAGGGTTTCGAGGAAGCTCGCTCGAAAACCCGCGGGAAGTTTCTTGCATCTTATGGGAGCAAATTCATGGTCACTTCATGACCCTTTCTGGTGCAATTTGCCAAGTGATTTTCGTGAAAAATGTCATGAAATTGAAACCGAAATTAGCTGGATGTCTAACATTTGAAAAAAAGTAGCACTTGAATAGATCAGTTATCATCCAAAAAAAAAAAAAAAATCGCATTCATTTCATCATATAAATAAGCAATGCAAGATAATAATTTCATTAGTAGGATTTATGCAACCACATACATTCAATTTAACAATCAATGTTTAGGTAATGACCTATATTCGATTTTTATTTTTAGCAAACATTTCCATTCCATAAATGAAGTGATATTCTATTAGTTCTTGTGAACAATTATCTAGATATAATTGCAATCTCTTTATGTAAAAACCCTCTTTTGAAAATCTTAAAAGTTTATTGGTTGATGTAGGACAAGTTGCGAATAGTTTCTTAGAATGAATCGATCAACAAATGAATAGAGTTTAGCACGGCATTCATCAAAGTGAATAGATAAAGGTTGGTCCGCTACAAGCAAGAGCTACGGACAATCTAGCGTAAATTATGTGGATAGGGATTTTTCATAGCAATGCCACGGGTTTTAATTATAGATACCAGTGAAGAGCAGATGCTGCTGAAGATGCATTTGTCCAAGTCTTTAAGTTAGCTTTGGAACTGTTCTTGTCAATCCTTCCACAACCTTTACCGAAATTCACTACTCCATTCCATTCCCTGTTTAGTCACGCCAATTTTCCCAAACTCCTCACTTGGCTCGTGTGCTTCACACTACTTTACCCTTCTGTTTTAGCATGCAATAACGTAATCGTGCTGTCCTGCTCGCTTCACCTTCCCATTACACTTCCCCGATGATTCCATTTATTAATGGAAAAGCAAGTCAAGTCAATCAAAGCACCTGTGTAGGGGGCACACACCTTCCGCATAATGCTAATGAAATTATGCGTGCAATAACCCACCTGCAGTGATTGCCCTTTGCTTTTTATTTTCTAATTGTTCTATTAATAGAAAAAGCAAGTCAAATTGAAGTCAAGTCATTGCTTTCGAAAAAGAGCGCCTTCGTAGGCTCTACGCCCCTCCCGCGCAATCCCGTGGAAATTATGCGTGCAATAATTGCCCGCATAGAGTGTTGCGATGTCATTTCTTTCTTAACTTCATCATCTTTTTTTTTTTTTTTTTATTCTATTCATCTTCCGAAAATACTTGGGCGCACATCCATGTTTTGCATCATATCAACACTTGGTTACGGTAATACATCGTGATGTCATAAAACAATTTTATTTTACATTATATTCTCATTCTTAATTATTATGACATGTCGTAATACAATACGTTGCAATATACGTACCATATATTCTCATATCTTTCACTTTTTTGGGACGATCTAGTAGTGGCTTTAAACCTAACAATTTTATTATGCTCAATTGATAGTTGACACTAACAAAATTTTGATTGAACAGTTGATGACACAAATTAAATAGACGGATGACATTGAAACACTTGCATTGGATGGATGACAAGGGATATGGCATGATCGATGTGCGAAAACACGGATTCAAAAAACGGCCCCATCTTCCTCATAGTTTTTAGAGGCCCTAGAATCGATATTTCTTTCTTTCTATTTTCTGAATTTTTGCCCCCACGATTCTGATGGCATGAAAAGAAAAGCAATCAACAGCATGACTTTCGGTGCACAATAGTCTTGTTAATTTTCAGGCAAAAAAAAAAAAATCTTGTTAATTTCAACCATTGAAAATATAATCAATATGAGATTCACATAATTGGCTCTTCTAAATGAATGCTCGAAGAGCAATTTTTACGTATATGCAAGAAAATATTTTTTTTTGGTATACTAATTAGACATAATTAGTATTGTCATACGTGCTCATGCCTTTAGATTAAAGAGAAATCATTGTCATTCATGGCTAATTCTTTCCAACTTGTCTTGTTACAGATCCAGCACCACAGAATAGCCTTATGATTTCTTCCTTGGTAATTTCGTACACAGAGAAAATAAATTATTTTCTTTTTTATCCAGTAATACTTATTTGGGCCCACTCCGACAGGACACTTTCGTGAGACCGGTCTATTAGGAATCGGTCTTGTGGATTTCGAAAGAATTTTTTTTTTTCTTTTATTTGGAAGCATTCTTGAAAATGAGACGAAATTATTTAAATTTCTTTTGAGTATGTTCTCCTTAAATTGTAGTTATTTTTTGATTGATGGTAAACAATTGGATAAAGAGAGCATGTAATTACAATTGCAAAATAAATGTTGAACAACCTTATATAAACTATCAAGGAACAAAAAAGATGTACTTAAATATGAGAATCAGAGGCTCAGGTATCTTAATACCTACTCTCTATTCCTCGAAATTCACATATTTTTTATTTTAAACAAAAGAAAAGAAATATCTATGGGGTCCGGAATAATAATGGAATTGAACATTATTTTCTAACTCTTTTTATGGAATTGAACGTTATTTTCCTTTCTTTTTTATTAACCTATCACAAATAATTATTCCCAAGTAAGATTTGCACACATTAAACCGAGTTTTAATTTATTGATTTCTAACTCTTTTTATGTAACTACTTGCAATTTTAAAAATATCCATTGTACAAAACGACTGTAAGACAATTATGACATGGCGAATGACAACTCCTAAGAGTAAGCAAAAGGAACTGGGATTTTTGTGTCTTCTGGATGAGTACTCAAAGATCTCTCTTGAAGCTATTTCTCAAATTAGACTTCTTTATGCCACACCATACTTTTAAGATTGCATAGTCATCACACCTTTATCCCAATCACATCCACATCTCTCCTCAGAATTAATTTTTAACATTTTGCATAACCTTTTTTTTTTTATTAAACTATCACAAATAATTATTCCCAAGTAAGAGTTGCACACATTCAACCGAGTTTTAATATATTGACTTCTTGCTCCACAAATTTAATATCTTATTAGTTTGAATTCAGAATTTGGATGGAAATAGTTTGAAGCACAGTTTATGAATGTGGAATCATTAATTTTGAATCAATAAATGGCTATAAATGTATATTGAAAGTCTGTTTGAATACATTGATTTTATCGCAAGAATTGCTCTTGAAATATCAATCATACTTAATGCATGACTATAATAAAATTAACAGTCGAAAAACGGGAGAAATATAGGCCCCACCTCGAGAAAACTAGCCCAATAATTCACTGTCAAGGAACTCCATTTTAGATATATATGGCGTTAATAGAAAAACATTACTGACAAGAATTTTTTTGCTCTGATTACATCCAGGATTTCAATTTTTTTCCAGGGAGGGATTCATACACCAAGGACGCCCAATTATTAAAAGCGTCATTGGAAAAAACAAATACACTACACAATGAGAAAATTGCATTTCATGTTCTTTCCTATAATATCTTTTGCATTCTCGAAACTTGTATCGCTCCATCCCAGCAAAAGTAGAGAGCTCATCTTTTCTGGGGATTTGAATAGGAGCATACTATAAATTGGGATTTAGTATAGGAAAGGATGTGTATATAGTAACTTTTGCATCTGATTGGCCATTTAAAAATTTAAGTAGAAAGATAGGAAAAATTTATAAAATCAAGGCTTGGAGCATGACATGACAATTATTTTCTGGGAGTCTATTATTATCATGAAAAAAATAATTTTGGTATACCTATACCTTAGAGCATGACATGAAGGATTTCATGAATTAGGCAAGTTTGGTTTCAAGTACGTAGAGTGTCATAAGTCCATGACAAAAACCCGCGTTCTCCATTTTGGTTGTGTTTTATTAGATGAATAAAGGCTGTTGTAATTTCTTCTCTTGGTCAATTAAATAAAGCCAGATTTTAATAATTTGCTGTTGCCTGCTTGCTCTCTATTCGAATTTGCCCCTTCGAGAAGGACTCAAATGTAACACTTTTGAGTTTTGCCATTTTGCACAAACCAACCTGAATTAATATTCGATGAAGGCAATTTCCCTGTTCATAACGCCTATCTAAATTTATGCAATATTCCTGCAGGTACGAGGAACGTATTATAATCCGAGTTAGTTAGCATATGTTAAGAATTTAATCAACTCGAGGCCTTATTCGGGTAGACAGTCTTATGGGAAGAAAGCAAGGCCGCCCTATGTTCAGAAGGCGCTAACTAGATTGTAGGATGTCATCTTTTTCTGCTTTTCGTTGGAACAAGCAGTCAGCGTTTTTTGAGAAACACTTCACTTCTTGGCGAGCGGATTTAATGGGAACATTCTCTTCATTCTTCCTATGGAAAGAGGGATCCGTTTTCTCCCTCTCGTTTTCTTGACATGAATGACGGTCATGAGGTTTTCCGTTTTGCCAGTATAATTGATAGGTACATTTCTTGATATTAATTGCCCTCCTAGATAGATGATATGCTTCCCTGCGGACCTTACTTAACCCTCTTTCCGTTCACTCTCTTCGTCGATTTCCACATTTAAGCATGTATCGAAGGCTGACTTCTTACATCCCCTCTTATACGGTTGGATTTGGAAGAGGCACATCTACTTATGTTAGGAGCTTGCGGGAGATTGCAGGTCATTGAATGCATACCATGATGCTTCAACTGCTGCTAGATGACTTAACTTGTCGAGGATGAAAAAGACCGTGGAAAGTGGTTCAGGATGGCAAAAGTGCAATTGCTTTTAGATTCAATCAAGCCCATTCTCAGCTGATTAGCCATGATACATGTTTGTTTTGTTCTATTGGATTATATTGTCCTTCAAGGCAGGATATGTTACAAATGCTACTGTCAAGAGAATGGCTTGTCATGCTAATATTAAGTGGCTATTCAACTATCAATAATCGCATTCACATCTATACAAGCACGGGGTACTGCTCAGGGAATGTCCCACTCTCCCTTCACGTGATGCACGAGTTTTGCTGACCGAACATATGTGACAATCTTTGCCAGCCCAATTCCAACCTGTCCACTCGTCGGCCGAAAGAAAGAACCTGGTCAACTATTGGGCATCACAACATGATCGCACGGCTTGTAATGATGTCTTACTTGACCATGCAAAAGTGGTTGTGAGATCGTTATGGTCTATAATAAGGCAACTCTAAATTACTTGACTCACTTTGCTCTTGCTTTTTGAGAGGAAACCTTTGAAAACTCTTTTAACCAAGACCGTTATGCTTCCTTCAATTCACGTCTCATAGTCTTAAGCTGCATGCCGTTTTTCAGGTGTATTCTGGATAATTTTAGTGTGATTTTGTGTTCCCAAGCATAAGAAATTCTTCTATTTAGTATCTAACAAGACACAAGGGCAAAACGTATATTTATGCTTTGTCTGGGAAGGAGGGGAAGAGGAGCAAAATGAAGTAAATTTTGTAACCTTTACGAGAAGAAGTGGGAGGAAATTCATAATTTTTCTCTCTTCCTTTACTCGATGTATCCAAGAAAAGCAGCTTTTCCTTTATCATGAAGGTGCTTGCTTGCTAAATAGACCACAAGCATAGGGTAAATCATGCATTGTTGCTACCATAGGGGTCCTTACCAATTGAAATAAACTAAACGTTAATTTCATTTTTCAAATGCGTGGAACTCCACTTGACTTCCAGTTGATGCACATCGGCCATTATCCACAAGATGCTCCGATGAACAATCAATGTGTCCATTCATGTGCAAAATGTATTATGGAGACAGACATATGAAGTTGATCCTTGGAAGGCAGAGGTGTCGCGCAACCTAGCAACTCAGTCATTCAGATCCTCCTCCTCCAGCTTGTTCTGTCTATATGTTTTAAGAGGAGGAGGATTTGATGGCACGAAGGAGTTTGTAGACCAACTAATGGACTAGTTTAAGAAAGAAAAGAATTCTACTGCACAGTTTGCTTGGAGACTGAAAGGAATAATAAGGAAGAGGGGTACCCATGGCCATGTGACCGTCAAGTTTCCAATAAGTACATATTTGAAGTGCTTGGCATTGTGGGCCTGAGATTTTTTATTTTGTCGTGGATTCTCTTTTGCGGTTCTGAGCCGACAGCTTTTGTATTCTCTTGAACTTTGGAGAATCATATTCACATTTAGGTCCCCACATTCATATGACAGGATAAGGTGAGCACAACACCTTTCGGTGGATGAGGTGATGAGGGTTTGGAGGAAACTCAATCGAAAGCCCTTGGGAAGTTGCTTGCATCTTTATGGGAGCAAATTCATGGTCAATTCATTGTTAAATTATATCTCGAGTTTAAGCGTTTGTAAAACGCGATTCGCTTGAATAGATCTGTTATCATCCAAAATAAAACCCAATGTTCATTTCATTATTTAAATAGGCAATACGAGATAATAGTTTCATTAGCGGGGTTTAGGAAATGGCCCACTTTCGATTCATTTTTAGTAAGCAGTTCCATTCCATAAGTGATATTGTATTTGTTCGTGTAAACGGTTATCTAGATATAGTTTCAATCTCTTTATGTAAAAACCCTTTTTTGAAAATCTCAAAAATTTATTGGTTGACGTAGGACAAGTTGCCAATAGTTTCCTAAAATGAATTGATCAACAAATGAATAGAGTTTAGCACAACATTTATCAAAGTGAATAGATAAAGGTCGGCCTGATACGAGTGAGAGCTACGGATAATCTAGCATAAATCATGTTGACAAGGATTTTTCATAGGAGTGCCACGGGGTTTCAATACAAATACCGGTGAAGAGCAGATGCTGAAAATGCATTTGTCCAAGCCTTTAAGTTAGCTTTGGAACTGTTCTCGTCAATCCTCCAGAACCTCTACCGAAATTCACTACTCAATTCCAAAAATTCTCTGCCCAGCCACACCAATTTTCCCAAATTCCTCGCATAGCTTGTGCTTCACACTACTTTACCCTTCCGTTTTAGCATGCGGCAACGTGGTGATTCCTGCTCACTTCACCTTCCCATTACATTTCCCTAAAGACTCCATTTATTAATGGAAAAGCAAGTCAAGTCAAGCTGTGCTTGATTCCAAAGTTCAATCAAAGCACCTGTGCAGGTGGCGTGCACCTTCCGCAGGGTGCTAACGAAATTACGCGTTCAAGCGCGCATAGTAGAAAAAGCAAGGACTAGGAGCATCTTTGTTGCAAGTTGGTTTTCTTTTCCACTTTTTTGTTAAAAGAAAAAGCAAGTCAAGAAGCACCCGCATAGAGGTTCCTCGCAACTTCCACATAATACTGTGAATATTAAGCGTGCAATGACTCAACATTCTTTAAGCACTCAGCAATCAGTATTCTTCAAGCATGAAGCTTAATACTGTGCAAAAGAAAAATGCACTTTGGTGGAGAAGCCATTGGCTGAAAATGTTAACATGAAATAAAAAGCTAAACACCAAATGAAATAAAAAAAGTAATTAATATTCACTAACTAATTATTCAATGGTGCAGAGAACCCATTGGCCAAGAATTTTTAAATGTGACACCGAAGGTATAAACCCACAATTCCACCAACTCGAGAGGAGCCAACTATAATGCCTTGTAGGTCTATGAAAAAGAATAAAGAAGATCAGTAGAATCACCTCATGTACTTAATTAGATGGATTTAACATAACGCTAAAGCTCAATTAGTTGTTGATTATGCAAACAAAATCATCATAATTTTCTAACTTGTCTAAATAAGGACCAAAAAAACCACCCATATTTACTATCAATCGACTATTAGTTGTCTCGATAATTCTCATATACTGTACATTCACTTGTCATTATTGAAATATGAAATGCCTGAATATGCTTGTAGCTCCATCCAAATCTGGAAACAGAGTCTCACCCAAATCCAGTCTTTCGTAGAAAGTGTGCACTAATCTTCGGCCGACCTCACTCCGAGCATCAGCATTGCTCGCTGGTTTTCTTTCCAATTCTTCGTTTACTTGGAAAAAGCAAGTCAAGTCAAGTCAAGGTGCACTTGCATAGGTCAAGGTGCACTTGGATAGGTAGCTTCAATGCACCTTCTGCATAATGTTGCGGAAATTATGCCAGCAATGGTTGCCCTTTGCTTTTTATTTTCTAATTGTTTTAATAAGTAGAAAAATAAGTCAAGTTGAACTCGTGCTCATTTTAGAGAAAAAAAGCACCCGCATATCCTCTATGCCCCTTCCGCGCAATACCGTGGAAATTATGCATGCGATAATTACGCTTTTCGTGCAGCATGCATCGCAATCGCAGCGGTTCGATTAGTTGGAGATTCTTGGACCGTTGGATGGCAAGAACTCAGCATTGTTCAAGCACGCATAGTAGAGAGTGTTGTGATGTCATTTCTCTGCCTTGCTGACACTGGATGTGTTCGAAGTTGACTAGTTTTGATATTTCTCTCAGCTCTTGAAATGTATGTGAGTAATACAGCAAGAAGCTTGAAATATGGAGGAGGATGTTTTTCTTCAAGGACTCTTATCAAATTTCAGATTGGCTGGAAGTTCTCAATACATGGTCTCTTCCCATTTTCAATTTACTATTAGTTCCAAGTCACAACCTAAGATGATTTCTTCGTCTAATTTATCTTCGCTTTTATCTTCTAGTTGGTGAAGCATAGAAACCATCATATTTCCTATCAATCTCAACATTTGATTGATTTCATCAATCATTTATCATTTAAAATCCCTTCTCCTTATCGTGTCATAGAGTGAAATGGGAAATGAGTGATTCCTATGAAAACCATTGAATAGTTCTTGAACTTTAATTCGTTTCATGAAACATATTTGAATGGAACGACAAAAATATGGTTCACTTCTTAAGTTTTTGATTATACTTTAATGGAGATCTCCAAGTCTAGTAAGTATCATATGTATCGTGACCCTCGTGGAAGTATGAGAAGCAACTTGAGTGAAAAGTCATCATCTCTTCTTCACTTCAAAAGCTATTTACTTCATTGATATCGGTGTGTAGAGCTTTAGATACTTCATTTCTTATATTTTTGCAAATTAAGTGTACAAAAAGGCCTATGTTGAATACAAAGTCTGAAATTTACATCAACTCAAATAATATAAAAGAGAATATGCACAAATATGAATTAAATGATTAGGAACGTCATGTGGGATGTGTTTTCAATTATACACTTGAGTTGAAAGAATGTTTGTACCTATAAGTAAAGAAGTGAGTTCATGCTCTTAGGAGGTTTTATAAGCTAAGCTGGTTGTCAGAGCAGCAAAAGTAGGCTAATATTATATAGCTATAATACACTAGGTGTCAACGTAATCATTCCTTGTTGTCGTGTTTAATGCAATTCCTCTCCATTTAATACCTTCAGTTTTTCAAATCACATCTTCTAATGCTAAATAAGCTAATAGTGAATCCTCCTTTATTGTGCTGCAAAAAATTGTATTTTGGTGAAGAACATGTTGGCAGAGACTGTCAACATGAAATAAAAAGCCTGACAAAAGATGATCATGAAAGGGGAAAAAAAAGTATTACTGAATTACCATTCAAATACGGAGAGTTGTTAGCTTAGAATTTATTAACGCAAAACCAAAAGAATAAAATTTATGTAATATGTTGAAAACTATTAATTTAGACAGGAGAGATAAAAGTGGCTTGGATGGAGGATAATGATTTGATAATTTTCAAGCAAAAAGTAGAATGGAGAAATCTAGTTTAACGAAATTATTTTGAAAAAGATTTATTTTAAAGTTACTTTTCTAGACGAATAAAAAGGAAAAGCCTCCTGCAGACTTTTAATAACAAAATCCTGTATAATCCCCCGATTTATACGCTCTTGTCTGACTCATGTAAATTAGCAGTATATAAGAGAATGAAAGCAAGTCAAGTCAAGTCAAGCCAGTGCTGGATCTCTCAAATTTCATTGAAAGCGCGTAGACAGGTTCGAAGCACCTTCCCAGTAACATGGTGTGAATCGGTGGAGACCAGTCCACAGCAGGAGCATGTGAGTGTTGCTCGTCAGTTCTCTTTTCCACTTTTTCTTATTAATATAAAAAGCAAGTCAAGTCACGATGCTGCTGAGTATTGCGTGTCTCCAAGTCAACGATGCTACTTCGACCGAAAAAAGAAAGAAAAAGTCATGATGCCGCGGAAATTACGTGCAATGATTATTCTTTCCGTGGCATGGCTCGCAGCGGTTCGATTAGCATGGAGAGCTTTGGACCGTTGGATGGCAAGAACTCGATTGTTCGAGCACGCATATAAAAGAATTTCGCGTGTTGGTAAATCCTACTTCAAAGGCTGAAAATCGGTGGAGATACCAGGGTCGTGTTGTTTGAGCACTCCTCAGGTAGTCAACCGACTCCTTGCTCTTTTCTGTTTCCTACTTTGATTGCTCCATTTTCTTCTGAGTAAGCAAGAGGTGTGAGAGTTCTTTTATTTTCGTTCGAATTAACTGAGTCATGAAAGACATTTGTGCGATTCGCAGATCTGGACCGTGAAGGCTGGCTTTCTTTTAAGGCTCTGCTTGATCAATCTCTTATTTTAAAACAGAATAAGAATCTCGTTGGTCAATCACTCCATGATGTCCATCCAATCAAGAAAAAGGTAAATGGTCTTTCCGTTCTCTTCCTTTCTCTCCAATTCCTTTCGTTTTTTTTCACGTCAACTTAAATTGCCAATTGAATTGTAAAAGAGAAGAACCCACTCACTCAGAAGATCCGAATTCCAGGGCGTCTTCCTCATCGAATGCTCCGCATGGAGGAGATCATGAAGGGGGAGACAAACGACCGAAAGGGAATGCCTACGAAGTGTTCTTGAGCTTTAGAGGGATAGACACACGCAAAAATTTCACCGATTATCTCTATACTAGTCTTATCGATGCAGGAATTCATGTGTTCAGAGATGACAATGAGCTCCGTGTTGGTGAGGAGATTGGTCCGGAGCTTCTCTGCAGCATTACGCAGTCCACAATCTCTATCCCAATTATTTCCGAGAATTACGTTTTCAGCAAATGGTGCCTTCTTGAGTTGGTTCAGATGTTAAAGTGCAAGAGGAGTAATGGGCAAAAAGTGTTGCCCATATTTTACAAAGTGGAACCCCACCAAGTGCGACATCCCACGGGGAGATTGAGAGAAGCTATCGATGCACATAAAAAGAATATGGAGGAAATGGTTGTGAAGGAATGGGAAGAAGCACTCAAAGAAGTTAGCACCTTGAAAGGATGGGAATCGGAGAAAATTGATAATGGGTACCTTATTCTCCAACAAAACATTGTTTAATTATTCATAAATAGATCTTTTTTCAAAAAGAATACACATATTGCTATCCTATACTAATATTCATTGTTATTTGACAGGCATGAAGGAACATTGGTTAAAATTGTTGTCACAAAAGTTCTAAGCGAGTTAAAAGGAACATTTCAACTAATTGTTCCCCAACAGTTGGTTGGGATTGATGATCATATCGAACATATTATGAGCTTGATAGATGCTAAATTCAATGGTACATGGATTATCGGAATTTATGGAATGGGTGGCATCGGTAAAACGACTCTTGCAAAGGTATTATACAACAAGTTCTTTGGTCAGTTTGAGATTCATAGCTTTGTGGCAGATTGTCGAGAAGCATGCCAGCGTGAGGGTATTAAATGCCTACAAAGGCAGCTCATATCTAGCGTAGGAAGTCCATGTGATGTGTCTAATGTGGACAAGGGGATCCATCTTATCAAATCTCGATTTGCACATAAGAAAGCACTCATTTTTCTTGATGATATAGGTGATAGTGCTCACTTGAAATATTTGGTCACCGTAATTGGTTTAAAGTAGGAAGTATAATCATCATAACAACTAGAAACAAGGATGTTCTTGACCAAGCTAGTGCAAATCACACGTACCAACTCAACGAGTTGTCTTTTGATCAATCATTGATTTTATTCAGTAGACATGCCTTTCAAAAGGATTATCCTCCAAGTGATTATGAAGATATCTCTCGTGATGTCGTATCTACTACTGGGGGCTCCCATTAGCTCTTGAAGTTATAGGTTCGTTCTTATGTAGAAAGAGAGAAGACGTATGGAAAGGTACATTAAAAAAATTAAAGAAAGTGCCCCATGAGAAAGTGCAAGAGAAGTTGAAAATAAGTTATGAAGCATTAGATTATAGGGAACAACAAATATTTTTGGATATAGCATGCCTTTTCATCGGATCACATAAACAAAATCCAACTTATATGTGGGATGCTTGTGATTTTTTCCTGGGATGGGGATTGAAGTATTAAGTCTTTTGTCCCTAATTAAAATTGACGAAGAAGATGGAAAGCTATTGATGCATGATCAATTGAAAAATCTTGGAAGGGAAATTGTTTATCTAGAAAATCCAAGGGAGCCTCAAGAGCGTAGCAGATTGTGGATCTATGAGGAAGCCCTAGATGTGCTTGACAATTGCAAGGTATGAGTTTCCTCTACTTTTCTAAGTCAATGAATGTGGGTCCATCTTCCCTTTCTTGTTTGAAAAAAAAAAAAATATTAGTCTTGAGTCCCCATAACTTGCTGCTTCTACAAGCAAAAGATCTTTTTGATTAATCGTTGTTTTTGCCTGATTCTAGAAATCTATGGTAAAAATGAGCAAAATTTAGATGACTACTACTTCACTGTAACAAAATCAACACGAAAATGAAAAGATAGCATCAAACATCTGTAGCAATAAAAAGAATCATATATTGAATGTTTGATATTATCAATTTTCCTTCCACGTATAATGAAAAACCCTCATCGAAGAAACACATGATAAGAAAGGAACCTAAAACACATGCGTACCTTTTTGCAATGACATTCTTGTTTTCATTTTGATATGGAGAATTGCAAACAAAGTAAACCAAAAAGTGAGGGAATTCTACAATTGGGATTCTTTAATTTTGATACTTATATTGATGGCAAGTTTGATTGATGTATTTGGACACTTAGAGTTGTATTGGTTCACATATACATGATAGGAGTAAAGGTAGTGTTATTTCACATACAAAGGGCATGAATTTTGATAGATATATTTGAATTAGTGTATGCATGAAGAGAGGCCTTCCATTATAGTTGCAAATGGACACAAATTTTGGAAATTCAGAAGGTGCAAAATGCGAAGTGTATAGTTGGATGAGGAAAAAGTTTGGAACAACCGCTTGAGCTTCTCATCTTTACATATATTAGATAAATAATATGCAATTACAACCTTTCATTTCACAAAATTGAAAGGGAGAAGCCTATATGCCATAGTAGTATGACAGCAAATTGAAATCAATGCATTTTATTTTATATCAGTTGGTCTCATCTCATCATTCAAAACTTATGGTCCACAATGTTTCCAAGTTGCAGGGCACCAAAAAGATTGAGGCCCTTTCTCTTGGCAAATGTGGTGAGGGAAAAAATACGCAGCCAAACAATTTAAAAAAATGACCAACTTGAGGTTCCTTCAAGTGGATGGTGCTAATTTCACTGGAGATTTCCAAAGCTTACTTCCTGAGTTAAGATGGCTTCAGTGGAAGAATTGTCCCTCGATTTCGTTGCGGTCAACTTTCATCCAAAGAAATTAGTTGTACTCGATCTGTCAAATAGTGCAATTTCGGAGGACTGGGGAGGATGGGATCCACTTAAGGTAAGACTGTAAAGAAGGCATTGAAGTATTTTTTAACATTTTTTTTTTTACTTGTACATTTGAAAATTGATTTTCATAATTAAACTAGCTGTTTCTCTTTAATTTTTACTACTAAAGGATAACATGGTGCCCAATGATTGCATCTCTCTTTCATTTGGACTTGTCATATGCTTTTTTGATATTATAAGTTGCTTATGTCTAATAAGCAAATATCTCCTTTGAAATGTTATTTGAAAGTAAATGCAGTTAGCACTTGTACATCCTAACATTCTTTTGCAATCAATATGCTTAAAAACATTTATCTATTGACGTGGCCAAACACTACTAAAAGAGACATTTAAAATTAAATAGGACAATTGCAAAGGAGTAGAGGAGCACAGGTAATTTTTGAGGAATTCTAAAAAGTCAAAAACATAAGGAGTAGCAAAAAAACATCATTTTAGGTTATATGCGAAATAGTCCACTTACACTTATGCACCCTTTCTTTCTTCCAGATGGCGACTGAGCTCAAAGTTCTCAACCTCAAGTGGTGTCAATCTTTGAAAAGAACTCCCGACTTGTCCACTTTCAAAAGGTTGGAGATTTTGACTCTTTAAATTGTGAGAATCTGGAAGAGCTTCATCCTTCTATTGGAAATTTGGCATCATTGATCGAGCTGGACTTAACATGTACATCGATCAAGAAATTATCCTCAAAGCATTGGGAATTTGCAAAATTTGAGGGTCTTGGATATTATGGACACTGGCATAACAGAATTGCCTGATGCCATTGGGATGTTGGCAAAACTCCAAAAGTTAAAAGCTTGGGTTTGCAAAAATCTGGAGCGAGTACCTAGTAATATATGCAAACTGATTTCGCTAGAGGAGCTCTACGTTGGTTAATGTGAGAAGCTTCAAGAATTACCAGAACTGCCCTCCGGCTTAACAAACTATGGATCACCTGCCAGGGGCAGTCTTTGCCCCATCTTTCCCAGCTAACCCGTCTCAAGACACTCATTCTTAGTAATGCCATCGGCTTGAATGTGTCCCAGAGCTTCCCATTGGACTATCGGAGCTTCGTATTTGAAAGTTGTGGAAAATTGAAAGCCTTGACGAATTTGTCGGACTTGAAACACTTGGAATATTTCAGTATTTTTGAATGCCCATCTCTCGAAGGATCGCCCGACGTGTCGAATTTTAGGCGTACGCAGATGAGAGAACTTGGCTTTAAAGAGTCCCGGGATTCTCTTCGCTTACGATTCAAGCGTTAGCAGACGTCAAGAGCTACGGGGGCAGAAGAGAAGGACGGCTGGACGTCCATGGAATCTCTCTCTCTCTCTCTCTCTCTCTCTCTCTCTCTCTCTCTCTCTCTCTCTCTCTCTACTAGTCAGTCACCCCGCTGGTTTCCTAGGCCCAAAGATCGAAGCCACCGTTCGCACCGCCCATCCACCGCAGGCAGGCGGGCAGGTCGGTCGGCGCGGCGGAGATGACGACAGCGACGGCGACGAGGCGACGCCACGGCTGGCAATGCCCTCTCCATCTGCTCCAGGTAAACGCACACACGTGTCTCTCCAGCTTTCCTGCGGTCTCTCAGCGTCGCTCCGACGTGCGAGCTCATTGATTGTCCGGATTGCAGATTTTAGTTTGCTCAGTAGTAGGTAGCGCGGTAGTTTCGGCAGCAATCGGGTAGGCGGTTGGAGCTGGAAGTCGCGCTGGCTGCCAAGGTTCTGTCGAGATTTGGTGAGATTCGTCGAGTTGCTGGAATTGATGAAGGTCACGAGCTTAGGTTCGCTGTTTTGAGCTAAGGCTAGCACGTACTGCTTAGTCAAATTCCTGCATTGGCGACGTTGTGAAAGCTCTGAATCAGCTACGATTGGATGATCGATCAATTGCATTTGATTATAAATGAGAATGAGGTGTTGCCCTCATCCTGAATGAGATTGGATGGAAGATTTAATCGGTGGTTGTGGCAAGACTGAATATACTTTCTTTACAGACTTGGGAGAATCCATAAGCTTTTCTATGATGTAGGAATAACCTTTTATTGGTGGAGTTGGAAGTGAGATCTACCTTCATGAGAGCTTGGATTGGGGTAAAGGAAAGGTCTGCTGTGTGTCCATAGACAGCAATGCAGCACGATACCAACACCTTTGTACTGCAGCCATCTTTTCTGGTTGGGGATAGAATTATTTTTTACATAGTAGCACATACCTCTTTAACTTTTCTATTTTTTTCATCCTCCTCTCTTCTTTTCATTGCCATTATCTGGTTTTGCGTTTGTTTTATTCTCTTCTTTACTCATGCCCCAAATGCTTCTCTAGTTGACTTTCTCTAATAGGCATGAGAGTTTCTTCAGTGATGTGCTTCCGCTGTGGTGATGCTCTTGCTTTTATCTTCTACTTTTGAACTTCATTCCCTTTTTTCAAAGATAACACAGGTGTTAGTGCAGAAGAAAAGATAGAGAATCTATCACTTTAGACCTTAATTTTCTGTAGTCTTATGGTCATTGATCCAAAGTCCAATTTCAATCATTTTTGGCTCAATCTTAACAACCTTTACCTTAAGAATTAGATTTTATACTACAGGGATTGCCTCCCATGTGTGTATGATCGTGAAATGTTGTTTCGTGTAGCCGTGACATGCCATCTATGTATAACTATCTAAAAAAGGAATGTGCTTGGCATATCGACATGGGAATGCAAGATCTCAGGCCTGGTGCTTGTGGAATCTAATCTAATATTGTGGAATCCTCTTGGGTTTCTCACCTTCTGTTTTTGGATTCTCTCCCATGATTGCCCCAAATTTTTACTTTTTGTTCCCCTATTTATTTATGAATCGCATTACTTCTTTTTCATGTCTAGTTCAGGATACATTTCATGACATATCCTTTAGGGGATCTTATACTGTTTTCAAGTTTTCAATTGGTGGGGATCCTCTTTATAGAGATACTTGTATTTGTATTGTACCTTGCTATTGTCCCTTTCGGTTCCTTTTTTGACAATATTATCATTCTAGAGTGACAAATTTCCCATGATGTTAATCAAATAGCTCAAATCAAAGTTTTAGTGGTGATCTAGATGTAATCAAGTTGTTGACTTGATTGAATAGTGACCTATGTGTTGCATCTTTCTTATGACAGGTTGCAACAGTAATGGTGCAACAAGCTGTGCGATATGTTGACCAAACACTTGATCTTGAGACCAAGATAGAGCTTATTAAGACACTTAACTCTGTTGCCGGTGGGAAGATGAATATGTGAAATTAAACTCTGGCGCAGCTTATGTTCATCAGCAATCTGCTTTTATTTCGTGATTTCTGTAGCTAGTTTCGTAATGCAGTTATATTTTGAAATTGAGAGAGCGTGATTGTTCAAGAAACTTGCAAAAATAAAGGAAGAACATGGTCTTCTAGCAGTACTGATTTGATGCAAGAAATGGGGGTAACTAGAAGTTGACTTCTGTTCTCACTGATCTTGTAATTGGTTTTCCTTGTCCTACATTCCTATGACAGTTTGAAATGCTGGTAGGAACTTTTGGAGCAAAGGCAAAGACGGAGAAAATTGCCTTTATTTTTGAACAAGTGCGGGTTTTTTGTATTGCTTTTAGCCATTCATGCATTATTACTATGATTGGTTTTTCTGATCGATGGATTTTGCAGGTTTGTCTGCAAGGGTTATGTCTGTGCACGTATCATTTCTAGGAAGATCAACTCCCGTGTGTTTGATGCAAATCCTTCCATAGAAAAGAAAAAGTCTAAAGAAGGTGAAAACATCGTGGAACAAGCGTCAGCTGATATTCCATCTCTTTTGGAGTTGAAACGGATATGCAATGACTCATGATACGGTAAATTGGTGTTTTGCTTTTCGAATGTTGTGTCCACTATCTTTGACTAATTTGTTTTTGCTGATCAAGTGCCACCTGGTATTCAAGTTGTGGTTCACCATGTACTTGTATGGCTTTATATATCTGGCACATACTCTTCTTTCTTTCTAGCTGTATAGCAAACTATGACGTTCTAGATGTACTTGATGGATTTAAACTCCCATCTCAGTTTACCTCACATTTATGTGGATAACAATGTAGGTATTACTCACATAACAATGATTGCCTTGAGATTTGTCGATACCATAAGGGGATATATGAGATTCCATCAGTAAAAGGCAACCCAGAGCAGTGGATATGGGTGAAGCTCTTTCCTTGTTAAGTCTTCACTGAGTTTTTTAAGGCAAAGCTGTTCATACTGTGATTTAATTAAATGCAGGTTCTAAGGAAAATCTGCTGGTACTTAGTTCTATCACCACATGATCCTATGCAATCAAGCCTTCTTAATGCAACTTTAGAGGATAAACATCTCTCAGGAATTCCCCAATTCAGGTACCATCTTTAAATTGTGCTAGGTAATTAATTGTTTTTTTGGGGTAAAGTTAGGTAATTGATTGTTTTTTTTTATTTTTTTTAGTAAAGGAGGTTAGGTAATTGATTGTTGATCTTGCAATATCTCAATAATGTGCCATAGAATTTGGTCGACCATACCTTTGATATTTTAACGTAGGTTGCTGCTGAAACAATTGGTCACATTGGAGGCTTTAGCGGACTCCTCTTTAAAAGAACTTTCAAAGGTGAATTTGAGAATGAGAAAACGTGCTAGCAGGTGCACTTGTTGGGAATTAGACAAGGCCCAATCATAGTCAAAAGAAGAATTTTGGCTTCTCCTTGGCAAGACAAGCTACCTTTCTAGGAGCCTCTTCAGAGAATCATTGAACATGTAATTACAGAACTAGTTGTTTTTCTTCTTTTCATTGGATCAGCACTCAGATGTGACTCAGTCGGTTTTCTGCAGAATATTATCATCATTTTGAAGTATTGATCGAGGATTACCTTAAAGAGATTTGCAAACCTGTTATCCTCAGTATCCAGGTTGATTATGTGGAACATTTGTTGATGTTCTTTATCAGTGTCACTCTTTATGAATGATTGCCTAGACCCCTCATTTAACCTTGAGCAGCTTCTCTGCTTGTGATCCCTAATTGGGGCATGGCTGCTGGACTTGGACACAAGTTCCTAATATGTATAAAAGAGGTTTTGGAGCGTTGAAAGCCAAAGATTTGTCATGGATTTGAGAATGTTGTCTTCATCGTTTTGTTTTGTAAACATTCTGACCAACATATATGTGTACTTTTTTTTTTTTTTTTTTTTTTAGTCAGCTTCTGCTCATAAATTTGTTGTAGCTGTAAGCGTCATTGTCTGGCATTGTGAAGCCGTTTCTTGTCCCATGGAACCTGAATCTTTAATGCACTTTAGAAACGTGGGAGGAGCTTTGCTATATTGCTAGAAATGGCTAAGCGAGCTTTTTCTGCTGGTATTGACACTCACCATTGCTGTGTTACATAAGTATATCTTGCTAGAGATCTTGATTAATGTGTACAGAAAATCTTTGTAGCTGAATCACTTGGAGAAGAGCTTTGTGTTTGGGTTCTCTTACTCTGTTGTTAAGAGCTTTAATCAATCACATTAAATCAACACTATCATTTGACAGACAGACCATATAATGATAATTATACACGCTGGTATGATATTCTATTTTCTTGACCTCTTACTTCTATATTACCATTTTAGGAAGCTGAGAAACATCTCCTTAGTGGTTGTTTCCAAGTACCTGGTGGCAATGGCAAAGATAGACCAGCCAATGGGAATTGTCAGTTCCAAAACAGCACAACAATGAGATTTTGAACTCGGGTGACAAATTTAGAAAAGCCGCTTGACCTTGTTGAGAAAAGTCGCCACCAAATCCCCAAGGAAACCACGGTTCATAAGGCTGCTTGGAGAGCTTGAATTGATTGAATGAATGATCTCTCCCCTCTCAATCCTATATCCCTTCTCCCCTCTCTCACCGAAGAATGCTGTTTCACATTGTGGTGGGGACTGGAGATATTCATCATAGAACTTTCGCGTGGCTGTCTTAAATTTGATTGTATATTTTGTGGGGGGACCAAATCCCGGCCTTGTTTCTGACTGAAATGATGTACTGAATACACTTTATCTATAGAAATGGAGTCTGGTCTTTTCATCTTTCCTCTTTCCTCTATACCCCCTCCTTTTAATTGAAGATTTGCTGGCTTTCAGGGTCCAGAAAATGTACCGGTGGAACAGGTATCAGCACAAGATGTGCACTCATTTGGATTGAAATAAGCGCCTTGTTACAGAATTGTGTTTCGCATTACAAATATTGCTGGTGCTTGTGTTTTTTCTAACATCGGGGATAACTCTCTAGATTAAAGGCTTAATTAATGCTACTTTTCGATTTCATTTCATATTCAAAATGAGCACCTGTTTTTAAGGGGCTTCATTTCAATAATATATCTGCACTTTTTATCTCCCCAAGAGACGTTATTTTTCTTCAAGTTGATACCTCTTAGGGATGGACCTTTGTTCTCTAAAATTCCAGCTTCCTTCATTTGCTTTGTGGAAACTGAAAAATAGGGAAAAGCTACATCTACATCTTTTGGCTCTGGAAATAGTCATGCTCACTAGTAAATAGCACTCATTTGTTAGTGAAAAGCACTGTTCTACTTTCTTCACAAAGTAAATGTACAAAGACACATAGGCAAAGGAGAGAGATCAACACAGCTGGATTTATGGCGCTCTCAATCCCCAAAATTCGCCAGGTTCTTTCAAGCTCCTAGGGTATGAGTTCGTAGTTTCAACGTCCTTTCAAATTCTGAATGAACTGTTTTTGTGTTGAGTTCAATCCTAAGAAGATTCACTTTGTTTCTCCAATCTCTACGCAATTTTCTCTTCAGCTCGTTTGTCATTCCAATGCTGGGATTTTTTTATTACTACATTGAAGATTTTATTCTGGCGAGTGATGTTCTATTTTGACTTTCCAGTATGCAATTTTTTGTTTGCTGCTGCTTTTTTTTTTTTTTTTTTTTTTTTTTTTTTCTTTGATGATCTTGGTCTTCATGATATCAGAACTGCGAAAAGAGCAGAGTTTCAAAATTTAAGAGGAGCATAAATGTGTTTCCAAAAAACACATGAACTATATTACAAGTTTGAGCAAGGTTATCTGTATGTATCGTATTGCTGGAATGGTGAGAAGAAGCCTTTTAACGAATTTATTCACTTTATGACGAGTAGCAACATCTCACCATCTATCTAAAGTCCACCGGTATTTACAATGACCCTCATGTGTTAGGCACTTACACAATAAGCTTATGGCAATGCGCATGAACAAGACTAGCAGTGTGACACCGAGAGATGAAGCATCACTTCCAAGTGGTGGCGGAGATGTGGTGTTGCCAGTGGTTGTGTCTAGTAGTGACAGAGATCCCGCTGGACTAGAGGTTGGGCCGGTGGAAGTTTCACTGATGGTGACCACCAATTTTTGGCCACGAGAGCAATGGTCGCCATTAGGAAAGTGTAGATACGAGCAATACTCGCCAGCTGCAGCGACGGAAAAGGCCGTCGGTCTGTTTTTTAGGGTGGTGAACGGAGAAGCGGTGTAGCAGTGTTGCAGTTGTTGTTGTCATCCTTTGACACGTACGTGACATTGCAGTTGTCGTTGTTGGAACCTGTATTGAACACTGCAAAAATGATGGAAGATCATCCGGCTTTGAAGAGTGACGCTCAAGATTGATTGCAGTTACAAGTAATCGAGAATGGACTGGTCAGAGCAAAGTCATTAAAAATTACGATAAGCGAGTATCTGATTCCTACTCGAAGAGCACCAAAACGAGAAGGGCGTGTTGGCTCACCCAGTCAAAGGACATGGTGGTGTTGGAATGGATCCTTCTTCGCGCAGAACCTCTGATTATTAGCGCTTAGCCATTTTGACCGGGCTTCTGCCATAATCTCAGGTCGAGGTCGCCCCTTAGATCTCCATTCTTTGTCGAGGGGGTGATTTTTTAGCACAAACGAAGGTGGGAAGTAGATGTTGCGAATGATACACATGGACTGTATAGTGAGTTACTAGCTTAGTTGCTTCATCTGAGTAATAATACTTTCTTGAGTGGTTGATGACTGAGATTGCGATCGAAAACGAAGAAAGCCTGTACTTATTGTTTATTCCCTTTTAAAATGATGCATTCACAACTGTCTTTTGATGGGAGTGAAATTACTCAGGCTCTAGGATGTTGCCGAAACAGATTGCGGGATGGGGTGGCAATGAACGCGATGCCATAATACTCAAACCAATTATAATTGGATTAAGAAGGACAATTTGATCATGGGCTGCAATCTCTTAAATTCTTTAGTCTCTATTCTATACAATTTCTTGATCATTCCAGCCACCGACCAGAATATTTTGACTAATTAATATCTATAAAAGTTCTGCGTTAAAACTAGATTAGAACATATCGCAACTCAGATCACTTGTATAAAATGTCATATTGCTTAATCTGAATTTCCACTCCAAGCAATAAAATTGATTGCTTTATGATCTTGCTGGACCAATATCGCAGCTAAGATCACATCAGTGTGTTAGCTCAACATCTCTACATGAACAGAAGATCCATTAGAAACAACTCTCATGACGAGAAAAGATCAGCGCTGCATCACATGGATCCCATATCTATACTTCGCGAATTCCATGAATAACTCGCATGATGTGAAAAAGGGGATCAGGGGGCATTGCGAGTCTTTCCAAAAAAATACAGAGAAGAATTGGGACTCAAAAGGCATTTTCGGTTGATGTCGTTTAGGAATCAATTGAGCTTTGTTTGTACCAAGCGTCTAACCCTCAAAGCTAGAGAACAACATTATAGTGTGTGATGTCAGCATCTATATATAAACATTTGCCCCGAAATGCAAAATGCATTTGCGATAGAGAAAACCAATAGAAACAGTTCTCATGAAGAGAGAAGATCGTTGTTGCATCAAACTAATCCTATGTATGCTCTTCACAAATTCCACTGATAATCCCGCACAATTAGCCATGAGAAAATGCAATTTTGGAAGCCGAAGATGACAAGAACAAAAGTTTTTTTATCAAGGCAAAGTGTCAAATATAACAGAACCGTCATTGTGGGAAAATTTTCTCGAGCCAAAGATCAGAAAAGTTGTTGATCAAGTAGCATCCCGTGTACTCCCAAACCTGCCCTTTTGAATTGACGAAACAATGCATCATGACAAGCGAATCTTTTGAGAAACTGTAAAAAGAGGCCAAACCACACAATGCAATTCTATGATTTGAACAATGAAAAAGAACAACGAGAATTTCTCAGAAATTTTCAAATTCAGACTTCATCAATATGGAATAAGATGTTGTTCAAAAGGAACTATGTTTTGAGGAGGGAATATAGTAATAGCATCCGTCAACCGACCAATATCAATTGAGAAACTGAATGTTGTGTTTACATACAAGATTGTATGGAAAGCTTGCAACTTTTGCTAGTTGTTAGGAACCTAAGAGCATTAGCCCTTCGATTCTTGGACTTAATAGAGTTGACACATTTTTGGCCGACCGTTGTCAAGAATGGTTACTTAAAAGGCTTCTTCTTACTCTTTTGGCATGAAATTTCTTTTTCTTATTTGAATACCAAAAAGGACACAAATAGTAGTCTCGTACCATATTAAGAGGAAAATATATCAATCGGCTCAACATTCACTAATATATTCAATTCAAGCGATTTAAATTTCTAATCCTATTTCATTTCCGATTTTATATTGAACAAGTGAGCTTTCGTTTCTCACCTTTACTCTAAATTTCCAACCACCCTTTTGATTTCCGTTCACATGCAAAGTCAAATCAAGTGTGAAATCCGAATGGTGTAGATGGCTGCGACCCACCGGTCGCCTTGGAGGAAAAGAAAAGAAAGGAGATCTCATCTTCATTGCAAAGCAGGCCAGCCCAGCCCAAGTAATTCTCAGGCTCCATGGGCCGTCTGGCGAATTTTGGGCCGGAATCTCTATCGGCTGTTGGATCTTTTCCAAGGACAGGGACGGCCCAATCCGATCAGGATTCAATTCACTTCTTTTTCGGATCCCCCGATTTCCCCTCCATTTTCATCCATTTTCATTTTATTCCCCCGTGCTCTTTTATTTATTTATTTATTAATTTAATTTGCTCTCGCATCAGTGTGTTCAAAGAGGAGGAGGAGGAGAGAGGAGAGGGAGAAACAGACGAGTGGAAGTTTTCGCGAGTGAGGGGTTCACCGAGCGCTCTTTCTCTCTCCTCTTTCTTCCCCTTTCTCCTAGGTCTCCGAATCGATCGTCGTCGAAGACTCTCACCGATTGGGATGGTGAGTTCGCGTCCCCACTTTCAGATCTGCAGCGAGTAATTGGCTGGTCGATTGCCGGCTCACCTAATAGTCCTAGGTGGGTGGCATTGGGGCAACTCAATAAGGGGGTTCTTAGCGTGTTTTCGCCTCAACTTGGTGGTTTAGTACCGTGAGTACTGAATGTGCATGACATTGTTGAGTTAGTGGATGCGCTATATTGTAAATGATTTTCTTTCAGGGTCGACACCTTTCTTTCTTTTTTTTTTTTTTTTTTTTTTTGCATTATCTATTGAATTTAACTTCTCACGGGTAACGAATTATTCAAGTTGGCAAGATTTGGAAGAATTGATTAAAAGATGTGCTTTTGGAACCCTTTTGTGGAAGCTTGGAGTTTATTTCTGTGGAAGAATTGATAAAAAGATGTCTTTTCGAAGTATTACTCAAGGATTACCTCGAAGAGACTTGCAGAGCTGTTATACCTCATCATATCATATGGGTTGATTATGTTGAACATTTGTTTATATTCTTCATCAGTGTCGATCTTTATGAATGATTGCCTAGAGCCTTCATTTAACCCTGAGCAGCCTCTTTGCTTGTGATCCTTGTGGGGCATGGTTGCTGGACTTGGATACAAGTCCCAAAAATGGAAAAGAAGTTTTGGTGCCTTGATAGTTAAAGGCTTGTCATGAGGTTGAGACTGTTGTCTTCGTAGTTTCGTTTTGTAAACATTTCTGACCAATATATATGTCTGGACTTCACTTTGTCAACTTCTGCTCATGAAATTTGTAGCTGTAAGTGTCATTGTCTGGCGTTTTGAAACCATTTTTTGTCCCATGGAGCCTAAAATTCCAATGCCCTTTAGAAGGGTGGGAGGAGTTTTGCTATCACGCACCATTTCCTGTGTTACCAAAGTATATCTTGCTATTAGAGCTTTCTTATCGTGTTCTGAAAATCTATGTAGCTGAATCACTCAAGGAAAAGAGCTCTGTTTTTGGGTTCTGTTACCACTGTTGTTGAGAGCTTTGATTGTTCTATATTACCATTTTAGGAATCTTAAAAGCATCTCTCCAAAATGGTTGTTTCCAAGTCCCTAGTGGCACAGATAGACCGGCCGATGGGAGTTGTCTGTTTCCAGATGACAAAGGACAGCAATATCATCTTGAATTTGTGGGCGACAAATTTAGAAAAGCTCCTCAATCTTGTCAAGAAAAGTTGCCACCAAATCCACAAGGAAACTTTGGTTCATAAGGCTGCTTTGAGAGCTTGATAATGTTCTTAGTTGAATGAATGATCTCTCCCCCCCTTGAGCGTCCCTCGATCTCTCACCAAAAGAGAAGCGGAATAATGCTGTTTCACATTGTGGCCTGAAGTGGGACTGAAGATGTTTATCATATCTCTCGTGCAGCTGGCTTTAATTTGATTGCTTATTTTGCAGGGGGGCTAGATCTGGGCCTTGTGTGGACTGAAATGATACAATGAGTACACTTTTTGCATAGGAATTAGGAATTTATCTTGGTCTTTTCATTGTTCCTCTTCATCCCTCCTTTTCATTGAAGATTTTTGAGCTCTCAGGGTCCAGAACTTGTGCCAATGGAATTAGTATCAGCACAAGATGTGCACTCAATGCAACAGAATGAGCATGTTAAAATCTGTTTGGCATTACAAATTCTGCTGGTGCTTATATTTTTTTAACATTGGGGATAACATTAGCTCTCCATAGAAAAGGCGAATGGATGTTATTTATTTATATCATTTCACATTTGAATTTCATCTTCTGCAGAGAGAGCGTGTTTCTTTTGGACCCAATCTTGGCCAGTGGCGGTTCTAGAAACCTGTTTCTAGGGAGCTTCATTCAATTAGATAACTGCATTTTTTTATCTCCTCAAGAGAGACATAGTTTCTCTCCAAGTTGATGTTTTGATGTCATTTCCATAAGACACTCCATTGTGATGTCATTTCTCTATATAGTTTCTGTCACTGAAATGTGTTTGATTCCGACTGGTTTTGACATCTCTCTCAACTCTTGGCATGTGTGTGTAATGCAATGAGAAGCTTTGAAATATTGAGGATAATGTGTTTCTTTGACGATCATAAAATTTCAAATTTGATGGAAGTTATCTTTACATAGTCTCTTCCCATTTTCAATTTACTATAGGTGCTTCTAAGTGGCAACATAGGATTATTTCTGTCTAATTTGTTTTCGCTTTTATCTTTTGACACCATTGCATATTTCCTATTAATCTCAACATTTGATTGATTCCATTGGTCAATTGTTGTCTGAAATCCCTTTTCTTTACCGAAGAAGATGTAAAGGTTTTGAATATCGTGTCATAAAATGAAATGGGAAAAGAGTGACTCCTATAGGAACCATTGGGTAGTTCTTTAACTTTATTCATTTCATGGAACATGTTTGGATGGAACCAGAAAAAATATGATCCACTTTTAAGTTTTCTATTACGCTTCTATTTATGCAGATCTCTGAGTCCAGTTGTCAGATGAATGGCACACTCTCATGGAAGGATGAGAAGCAACTCGAGTGAAAAACCCTTCATCTCTACCCTTTGAAAGCTGATTATTTCATTAATATCATTATGTAGAGCTTTCGATACTTCATCTCTTTTCATTTTTTGCAAGTGTGCAAAAAAGCTTATGTCAATTACAACAGTCCAAAGTTTACATCAACACAAATAATATAGAAGAAATAGAGCGATTATTTATAAGTTGCTCATGAACGTTGTGTTGAATGCATTTTCCAATTTTGCTTTGATTGATAGGAGAATAGTTTTGAGTAGTAAATCTCTAACCAAGTTGAATTTGAGAAATTCCATTCATATTACTATAAATTAGCAAAAGAAAATGTTTGGATTTGTACATCATTGCCATGCCGAAGATCATGTGGGTTCAACTGACATTGTAGATTGATTTAATTGTAAGTCGGAGTTAAAGTGGACCGTAAAATGTATTGTAGGAATTTGGAAAGTACATAGCAAGACGGGCACTCATTTGTACTGAAATAAGCACCATTTTGCTGGCACTTGTGAGGCTAATCAATGCTATTTGTCATTTCCTTTCGAGGGAGAACGTTTTTTTTTTAAGTCAATACTTCAATAAGGAAGGAGCCTTTGTTCTCTAAAGTTCTAGCTCCTCCATTCTTTGTCACGGAATCTGAAAATTATTGGGAAGAGGTAATGATTGGGGCGATCTTTGGTCTATTTCCGCAATAGGTTATCTACATACCTGGAGAGTTTTGTTTGTTCATAGAGAAAAAGCTGTGGGCACATCTTTAGCTTTAGCTGTAGAAGTAATAATGCCCAATAAATAACGAGAACTTTCCTAACAAAGTGGATTTATTTATCATTTTATTGAAGAATGCCACTGTGAGATTTGCTTAGCAACCATCATAGGTCAAACGAAAATATTAGTAATTTTCAATAACTTTTTCCCGTTTTCGTGTAGTCAATGATTTGAAAATTACATCAAATATCATAAGATACACTTAAAAGTCATTCGTGCAATCAATAATATTTTGGTCATTTATTGGAAGATCTCTTTTTGTCATGTACTTAGAAAACTAATTAAAAATTTTAAAAGGAAAAAAAAAAAATAGCCGCTATAAAGCATGGATAACATTTTTTTTTGGCAAAAGGAGATATTCAAAATTTTCAAAACATTTTGTTTGACCAAATTTAATGCAAGAAAAGGTTTATTATATTCATTACAATAAGGACCAACTAATGATAAAATCAAATTTTTCATTGATTAAAAAGAGCAATTGTCGAAACCAATCAATTCTAGTAAAAAAAATCTATTAAACTCTTTTTAAAATGAACTAGCTGATCAAACATATACTTGATGAAAAAGACCTTGTTGAATTATAGTTGACAATTTTCGGAAAATTGGAGTTGTACCAATTTTGAAAACGCTAATTGATTTTCCTCTTTTGCTGTTTTCTTAACAGAACCTTGAATCACGTCTTCTTTTTCTTTTGTGCAATTTTTTTGTTTTCAATTTTTTTTCCTTTTTTTATCTGCCATCCTACCTCTAATCATTTTAATCGTGGGCATTTTGAGTACGGTAACGTGGTAAGCTTTAAAGAAGAAGAGATAAATTTTGAAAAAAAATAATAATAATTGAAAAGTCATCATTCTTGTTTCTCGGCTTTAAGCCAATCGTTCCTCTTTCTTATGCTCGTGAAGGAGGACTCTTGTTTTTGCGCCATTTCATGGACTGGAGTGTTGTCATCAACTCATACCCCCATCACCATCTTCTTCAGCTCGAGGCTTCCGAATGAGATGAGACAGTAAGTGCCGGCTAGAGGAAAAGCGCTCGTCCCTACCGGTCTGAGCATCGCAGTACCCAAAGGAAACATAATGCTCGGATACGTGATGTGCGACTTCTTTCCCTCGAAACATTCTCTCGGTACCTTGTTTTGGATAATTGACGAGGGCTGAATCGGATCGCTTGTGCATTTGTTATTCCAGCGCCTAGTTCGGGTTTGGTATGTAAGCATCTCTTCAAAATGGTTTTTTCCAAGTCTCTAGTGGGAAAGACAGACCTGCTGATGGGAATTGTTTGTTTCCAGATGACTAAGGAGAGCGGTGATATCTTGAATTCGGGCTACAAATTTGGAAAAGCTCCTTGATCTTGTTGAGGAAAGCTGCCACCAAATTCACAAGCAAACTATGGTTCATAAGGCCACTTTGAGAGGTTAAAGATGTTCTTAGTTGAATGAATGATATCGCTCCCTTGAGCCTCCCTCTCTCTTACCAAAAGAAGCTGAAGAATGCAGTTTCTCGTTG
The DNA here is from genome assembly GCA_014182885.2 of Eucalyptus caleyi. Lineage (NCBI taxonomy): Eukaryota > Viridiplantae > Streptophyta > Magnoliopsida > Myrtales > Myrtaceae > Eucalyptus > Eucalyptus caleyi. The sequence continues at coordinate 15,246,096 of CM024468.2, read as the reverse complement.
TCCTTTGAAGTCTGAAGTGGGGACTAAAGATATCATAGAACTCACGTGTAGTTGTTTTAAATTCGATTGCATATTTTGCAGGTGGACTAGATCTGGGCCTTGTTTTGGGCTGAAATGATACACTAAATACGCTTTATGCATTAGAATGTATTTCAATTGTTTCATCTTTCCTCTTCCCCGTTCCTTTTAAGTGAAGATTTTGGGCTCTCAGGATCCAAAACTTGTAACAATGGAGTTGGTATTGGCACAAGATATGCACTCATTCTATCAGAAATGAGTGTGTTGTTACTAAATTCTGTTTTGCATTGCAAATTTTTCTGGTGCTTGTGTCTTACTAACATCCTTAGTAACATCAGGGATAACATTAGCTCAACAGAATCACCTCACATACAAGATGGATTTAACATAAGGTGGCAACTCCATTAGTTGTTGATTGTAAGATCCTAATCATCTAACTTATTCAAGCAAGGACGAACAAAACCTCCTGTATTTACTATCAATCGATTTTTAGTGGTGTCAATAATGTAATATCCACACACCATATATTCTATGGTCATTATTGATCAGTCAAATGTCCGAATATCTTGTAGCTCCATTCAAATTGGGATACAGAGGCTCACCCAATTCTAGTCTTCCATAAAACGTGTGCATCTAATCTTTTCAGTTGACCTTACTCCGAGCATCAGCATCGCCCGATGGTTTTCTTTTGAGTTTTTCATTTACTTAGAAAAGTAAGTCAAGTCAAGATAAAATCAGGTCTGCGGAAATTACGCCGGCAATTGTTGCCCTTTGCTTTTTATTTTCTAATTATTTTATTAATAGAAAAGGCAAGTCAAGTCGAAGTCAAGTCGTGCTCAATTTCGAAAAAAAGGCCTGCGTGGGCGCTACGCTTTTGCCGCGCAATGCTGCGGAAGTTACGCGTGCAATAGTTGTCGTGCAGCATGCGTCACCCCGGTTCGATTAGTTCAACAGTCTATTAACGTTAAAATTTAATCTTCTTACTTGTGCGCTTTTGATTCTAGAATGATCAGGTGTGGTTAGTCACTCACATAGCCGCTGAGCTTCTTTTCCTCTATCATCTTAACATTTCAGGGTTTGAAGAAACTCAATACTGTGCAAAGGAAAAATGCACTTTGGTGGAGAAGCTGTTGGCTGAAAATATCAACATGAAATATAAAGCTAAACAACAAATGAAATAAAAAGGTAACAGGTAATTTACTAAATAATTATTCGATGGTGCAAAGAACCTGTTGGCCAAGAATTTCTAAATGTGATACTGAGTATATAAACTCGCAATTCCCACCACTCGGGAGGAGCCAAGTGAGTCCATGAGAAGGAAAAAAAAGGGTCAACGGAATTATCTCATGTAAGTAATGAGATGGATTTAACATAATGTTGAAACTCAATTTGTTGTTGATTATACAAACAACATCGTCGTAATTTTCTAACTCGTCCAAATAAGAACAAACAAAACCTCCCATGTTTACTATTTATTAATTATTAGTTACCTCGATAATTTTTTTATACTATAAATTCTTCGGTCATTATTGATATATTAAATGTCCGGATATGCTTTTAGCTCCATTCAAATCGGAATACAGAGTCTCACCAAAATCCAGTCTTTCGTAGAATGTGTGCACTAATATTCGGCCATCCTTACTCCGAGCATCAGCTTTGCTTATTGGTTTTCTTTTCAATTTTTCATTTGCCCGGAAAAGCAAGTCAAATCAAGTCAAGAAGCACATGCAATAGGCAGGTTCGACGCATCTTCCCCACAATGCAGCGCAAACCTCTGCAATGATTGTCCTTTGCTTTTTATTTTCTAATTATTTTATTAAGCGCCCCGTTCGTTTCACTAAAATATCACGTTTCCTGGAAAACATTTTCCTGAAGTCATTTTCCGGAAAACGACTCTATTTTCCTAGGTGTCACTAACATCTAAATTTAAATTTAAAATATTTTCCACTGTTCGTTAAATTACAAACATTTTCCCGAAAAAATTATCAAAAATCAATTTTAATATTTTTAATTGACCCAAAAATTTATTTTATTTATTTATATATTTTTTAAAATGATTTTTTAATTATTTATATTTTTTAAAATAGAAATTTTTATTATTTATTATTTCCTTTTTTTTTTTTCCTTCCTCCTTCCGTCTCCTTCTTCCTCCCGATTCCTCCCGTCTCCGGCTAGGGTTCCGGCAAGGGCACCGGGAGCGGCGCTACGGCGGCACAGCAACAGGGGGGTTCGGGGGTCGGCGCGGCGGCGGCACGGCGAGAGAATCGGATCGGGGCGCGGGCTCCTGTGGATCGTCACTCGGGTGGCGCAAATCGCGCTCAGGTCAGGGGCGGTAGCAGCGTCGCAGTGGCTGGCGACCAGGCACGGGCGGCACAGGGCGGCGGCGCATGGAGGCAGGGCGTCGCGGTGGGACAGGACGCCAGATCTCGGAGCAGATCTGCTGCGGAGGAGGAGATCGGAGGCGCGAGCTTCGAGCCGCCGGGGAAGCGGAGCGCGGCGGTGGCGGCGGCGCCCCGGCCGAAGCAGGCGGGCAGGAGCGGCCAGGGAGGGCGGAGGCTGGTCCCGGAGAAGGATGTCGTCGAAGCCGACTTCGCACAGGGAGAGCAAGAGAGAGAGAGAGAGAGAGAACGAGAAAGGAAGGAGAGAAGAGGCGAGTCGTGGAAAATGTTTTCCTCTTTTCAAAAGAGGAAAACATTTTCCAAGCCGCAAAGAAGAAATTTTCCGGTCAACGGAAAATGTTTTCCTTGACCGCGATTTTCCGTCCATCCGAACACCGGAAAATATGAAAAATATTTTCCTGGAAGTTATTTTCCGCGAAACGAACGGAGCCTAAGAGGAAAAGCAAGTCAAGTCGAAGTCGTGCTTGCTTTCAGAAAAAAGCAGCTGCGTAGGCTCTGTGCCCCTTCTGCACAATGCCGTGGAAATTGTGCGTGCAATAATAGCCCTTTTCGTGGAACACGCATTGCAATCGTACGATTAGTTGAAGATTCTTGGACCGTTGGGTGGCAAGAACTTAGCATTGTTCAAGCACACGCTGTAGGGTGTTGTGATGTCATTTCTCTCTCAACTTTGTCATCTTTTTTCTTTCCTTGTGTAAGTGTTGATTTTATTCATCTTATGAAAATACTTAGGTGCACATCTCTGTTTTCTATCATATCAACACTCGGTTACGGTAATACATCGTAAAGTCATAAAACAATTTTATTTTACATTGTATTCTTATCCTTAATGATTATGATGTGTCATAAGTATGTTATAATAGACGTACCATTTATTCCTATCTCTTTCATACTTTGCGACAATCTAATGGCTTCGAACACAACAATTTTATTATGGTCAATTTAACAGTTAACACCGAGAAAATTTTGATTGAACAACTAACAAAATAAATCAAAAAAATCAAATAGACAGATGACATTGAAATACTTGCACCGAATGGACGATAAGGAATATGGCATGATCGATGTGTGCCTTCCCCATAGGTTTTAGAGGCCCTAGAATCGATTTTTCTTTCTTTTTTCTAAATTTGTGCTCACGTGCATCACGTCTCCAGTGGCATGAAAAGAAAAGCAATCAACAGCATGACTTTCAGTGCACAATAGTCTTGCTTATTTTTTGGAAAAAAAAAATGTTACTAATCTCGACCATTAAAAAAGTAAAGTTGACATGAGACCCACATAATTGAATCTTGTAAATGAGTACTCAAGAGCACTGTTTACTTATATACAATACAAGAATATTTTTTATTTTTGGTATACTAATTAGACATATTTAGTATTGTGACATATTTAGTATACACGCTCATGCCTTTAGACTACAAGAAAAATCAACGTCATTCATGGCTAATTTTTTCCAACTTGTCTTGCTGATACAGTTCCAGCACCACAAAATTGCCTTATGATTTCTTCCTTGGGATGGGTCCTTTCGTACACAGAGAAAATAGCACTTTTTTGTCCAATAACACGGAATTGCTCTATACGGAATTAGTCTCGCGGATTACGAAAGGAATTTTTTTTATTTCTTTTTATTTGGAAGTGTTCTAAAAAATAAGACAAAATCATTTATCTTTTTTGAGAAACAATTATCAAATTGTGTAGAGATCCCGTTGACTAAAATTTCTAAATGTAATAATGATATATAAACCCGCGATTCCACCCACTAGGGCAGAGCTCACTATAATGCCCTGTGAGTCCATGAAAAGGAAAAAGAAGGTCGATGGGATCACCTCGTGTATGTAATGAGATGGATTTAACATAATGCTACAACTCAATTAGTTGTTGATTATACAAGTAGAGTCTGCGTAATCGTCTAACTAGCAAAATATCTCACATTTACTATCAATCCATTTTCAGTTACCTCGATAATGCAATATTCACATACAATAGATTATGCGGTCATTGTTGATATATTAAATGTCCAAATATGCTTGTAGCTCCATCTAAATTGGTATAAAAAGTTTCACCCAATTCCAATCTTCCATAAGATGTGTGCATATAATCTTGGGTAAAAGTTATCAAAAACCCCAAACTTTACTTACCATTTGAATATGGAGCATTGTTGGCCTAGAATTTATTAACGTGACGCCAAAAGAATAAAATTTATGTAAAATGTTAAAAGCCATTAATTTAAGGGAGAGATAAAAGTGACTTGGGTGGAGGATAGCGATTTGATAATTTTTAAGCAAAAAGTAGTACGGAGAAATCTGGTTTAAGGAAATTATTTTGAAAACGATTTATTTTAGAGTTACCTTTCTAGACGAATAAAAAAAGAAAAGCCTCCTACGGACTTTGTATAACAAAATCCTGTATAATCCCTCGATTTATATGCTCTTGTCTGACTCATGTAAATTAGTAGTGTATAAGAAAATGAAAGCAAGTCAAGTCAAGTTCAGCCAGTCCTGAATCTCTCAAATTTCAATGAATGTGCGTAGATAGGTTTGAAGTACCTTCCCTAAGTAGTACTTACATGCGACATGACACGATTTGGCATGTCGGTCAAAATAGAGGATTCCAATACGTTTGGGCATTTTATATATTAAATCAATTTTTATTTTTAATTAGTTTAATTCAAATTCATAAATAAACAAATAATTTAAAAAGAGCCTACAATGAATTTACACTAATAATATTAATAAATCAATTCATTGAAAATTCGAAAGAAATATTCATAATTAATGCGTATCTATGTTTCAAACATGTTTTTAACTTTAATAAAAATTAGTGATGAACCACCCGCCGTGGCAGTGTGGATGGTAAAAGCCTTTGTCCTTTATCCGCGATGGACAAGGTTCAAAGCCCCTCCGAAGTAAGGAGGAGTGCTAAAGTTATGTGGTGGCGACTTGCCTTGGGAAGACGCGTGTGTGGTGACTAACACGTGTCGCCTCCTAGTGATTTACCTCCATTTACGGCATACGGCTTCCTGATTACCTAAAAAAAAATTAGTGATGAAACTAATTACTAATAAAAAATTAAAATCATATTTAAATAAATCCATGACCTTTTACTACCAAAATTTATCATTATTCAAAATTCAAAATTTATATTTTTTGAAATTGTTTTTTAATCTTATTTATTTATTTTTCGATTAAAAACAAAAGTCTCCACTGAGGTCCACCCCCACTGCCTTCTTTCCCTCATTCATTCCCCCTATTTCACTTTTCTCTTTTCATCCCCCACCACCTGGCAGATAGGCTGTCATGTCCCTTCCCCACCCAAAATTAAAAGTCACCCCTCGAGTCCCCTTTTTTTTTTTATTTATTATTTTTGAGTTTCTTTATTAAAAACCCTAGCCAGTACCCTTCTTTTTTTCCTCGCCGCTCGCCGCTCACTGCTCTTCTTCCTCTCGATCCTTCTCCTCCTCCTCCTTGCCGCATGACCCCCTTTCTCTCCTCTTCCTCTTGATCCTTCTGGTCCTCCTCCTCGCCGTACGACCCCCTTCCTCTCCTCTTCCTCTCGATCTCTACTTGCTCTCGATCCTCATCACAATCGTTTACCGCCTCACCTTCGGCCCTTTCTCTCTCGTAGCTACAGCCTCATCGCCAATCCATCGCAGCATCACAGTAGTGGCTCTCGCCTCAGTCTATGTTCTTTCTCTGGCCGTCTCTCACCGTCGCAGTAACACGGTGTGAATCGGTGGAGATACCAGGGTCGTGTTGTTTGAGCACTCCTCAGGCAGTCAACCGACACCTTGCTCTTTTCTGTTTCCTACTTTGATTGCTCCATTTTCTTCTGAGTAAGCAAGAGGTGTGAGAGTTCTTTTATTTTCTTTTGAATTAACTGAGTCATGAAAGACATTTGTGCGATTCGCAGATCTGGACCGTGAAGGCTGGCTTTCTTTTAAGGCTCTGCTTGATCAATCTCTTATTTTAAAACAGAATAAGAATCTCGTTGGTCAATCACTCCATGATGTCCATCCAATCAAGAAAAAGGAAAATGGTCTTTCCGTTCTCTTCCTTTCTCTCCAATTCCTTTCGTTTCTTTTCACGTCATTTCCCTCTCAACTTAAATTGCCAATTGAATTGTAAAAGAGAAGAACCCACTTGCTCAGAAGATCCGAATTCCAGGGCGTCTTCCTCATCGAATGCTCCGCATGGAGGAGATCATGAAGGGGGAGACAAACGGCGGAAAGAGAATACCTATGAAGTGTTCTTGAGCTTTAGAGGGATAGACACACGCAAAAGTTTCACCGACTATCTCTATACTAGTCTTATCGATGCAGGAATTCATGTGTTCAGAGATGACAATGAGCTCCGTGTTGGTGAGGAGATTGGTCCGGAGCTTCTCCGCAACATTAAGCAGTCCACGATCTCTATCCCAATTATTTCCGAGAACTACTTTTCCAGCAAATGGTGCCTTCGTGAATTGGTTCAGATGTTAAAGTGCAAGAGGAGTAAAGAGCAAATAGTGTTGCCCATATTTTACAAAGTGGAACCCTCACAAGTGCGACATCCTACAGGGAGATTGAGAAAAGCTATCGATGCACATAAAAAGAATATGGAGGAAATGGTTGTGAAGGAATGGGAAGAAGCACTCAAAGAAGTTAGCTCCTTGAAAGGATGGGAATCAGAGAAAATTGATAATGGGTACCTTATTCTCCAACAAAAATTGTTTAATTATTCATAAATAGATCTTTTTTAAAAAAGAATACACATATTGCTATCCTATATTGATATTCATTTTTATTTGACAGGCATGAAGGAGCATTGGTCAAAATTGTTGTCACAAAAGTTCTAAGTGAGTTAAAAGGAACATTTCAGCTAATTGTTCCCCACCAGTTGGTTGGGATTGATGATCATATCGAACATATTATGAGCTTGATAGATGCTAAATTCAATGGTACATGGATTATCGGAATTTATGGAATGGGTGGCATCGGTAAAACAACTCTTGCGAAGGCATTATACAACAAGTTCTTTGGTCAGTTTGAGCATCATAGCTTTGTGGCAGATTGTCGAGAAGCATACCAACGTGAGGGTATTAAATGCCTACAAAAGCAGCTCATATCTAGCGTAGGAAGTCCATGTGATGTGTCTAATGTGGACGAGGGACTCCGTCTCATCAAATCTCGATTTGCACATAAGAAAGCACTCATTTTTCTTGATGATATAGATGATAGTGCTCACTTGAAATATTTGGTCGATCGTAATTGGTTTAAAGTAGGAAGTATAGTCATCATAACAACTAGAAACAAGGATGTTCTTGGCCAGGCTAGTGCAGATCACATGTACCAGCTAAACGAGTTGTCCTTAGATCAATCATTGATTTTATTTAGTAGACATGCATTTCAAAAGGATTCTCCTCCAAGTGATTATGAAGATATCTCTTGTGATGTCGTATCTACTACTGGGGGGCTCCCATTAGCTCTAGAAGTTGTAGGCTCATTCTTATGTAGAAAGGGAGAAAACATATGGAAAGATACGTTGAAAAAATTAAAGAAAGTGCCCCACGAGAAAGTGCGAGAGAAGTTGAAAATAAGTTACGAAGCATTAGATTATGACGAGCAACAAATATTTTTGGATATTGCATGCCTCTTCATTGGATCACGTAAACAAAATCCAACTTATATGTGGGATGCTTGTGATTTTTTCCCCGAGAAGGGGATTGAAGTATTAAGTCTTATGTCCCTAATTAAAATTGACGAAATCGGAAGGCTATTGATGCATGATCAATTGAGAGATCTTGGAAGGGAAATTGTTCGTCTGGAAAATCCAAAGGAGCCTCAAGAGCATAGCAGATTGTGCATCTATGAGGAAGCCCTAGATGTGCTTGATAACAATGAGGTAAGAGTTTTCTTTACTTGTCTTAGTTGGTAAATGTGGGTGCATCTTCCCTTTCTTGTTTGAAATAAAAATAACTGTCACTCTTTGAGTCCCCAAAACTTGTTGCATCTACTAGCAAAGGAGCTCTTTTGATTAAGTGCAGTATTTGCCTGATTCAAGATCATAATTGAGAAGAAATTTCTTGATTAAGGACGATTGATTTATATCTTTACATGGTAGTATCGTGATGAGGATACTCTCCTTTTGGTAACTTCAATGCAAAAACAAGACTACAAAAACAGAATGTTTGACAGGGTACTCTTAGATAAAACCTAACATTTGTAGATTGTTTCGGCCATGCTTTCCCCAATATTTATTTGATGCATTTGTTTTATGTTTGGATTAGTCTTTTCGTCTTTTGGGAGGTCTTTTCTTTCTTTTTTCTTTTACTAAGTATTGACTTCTTATGAGTTCTGGTATCATAAATGAGACCATCCATTTGTGACGATTTAACTATCTTGGTTCCTGTATTTGTTTAAGTTGGGTTAAGTGTATCCCTTAGTTATTATTGGTTGTGCAATTTAGTCCCCCATCTATTTTTCTTTTTGCTGAATATAGTCATCTTTCACTTTTTTGTGCAATCGAGTCATTTGTGGTCAATCACTGGTTGACACCACCAATTTGTTGATGTGGCATCTGTATTTAGTCATGATACATGAGCAACCATGCAATATAACCCTTTTAAACATACATTATTTGTGTTGTATAGACTTTTCATAATAGTTGATAGCTTCTTTTTATATATGGCAGGGTTGGTAGATGCATTTGAATGGTTAGAGTTGTATTGGTTCGCATATACATGATGGTAGTAAAGGAAGTGTTATTTCACATATAAAGGGCATTAATTTTGATAAATATTTTTTAGTATATGCATGAAGAGAGGCCTTCTATTGTAATTGCAAATGGACCCAAATTTTGGAAATTCATAAGGTCCAAATTGCGAAAGGTATAGTTGCATAGGAAAAAGTTCGGAAACACCCACTTGAGCTTCTCATCTTTACATAGATTAGATAAATAATATGCAACTACCACCTTTCATTTCACAAAAATCAAAGTGAGAAGCCGACGCCATAGTAGTATAATAGGAAATTGAAATCAATGCATTTTATTTTATATCAATTGGTGTCGTCTCATGATTCAAAACTTATGGCCCACAATGTTTCCAAGCTGCAGGGCACCAAAAAGATTGAGGCCCTTTCTCTTCGCAAATGTAGTAAGGGAAAAAGATACGCAGCTGAACAATTTAAAGAATTGACCAACTTGAGGTTCCTTCAAGTGGATGGTGTGAATTTCACCGGAGATTTCCAAAGCTTACTTCCTAAATTAAGATGGCTTCAAAGGGAAAGAGTGTCCCTCGGATTTCACTGCGAACAACTTTCATCCGAAAAAACTAGTTGTACTCGATCTATCATACAGTGCCATTTCGGACGACTGGGGAGGATGGGATCCACTCAAGGTAAGACATAAAGAAGGCACTGAAGTATTTTTTTAACATAACTTATTTTTTCCTTGTAAATTTGAAAATTGATTTTCATAATTAACTAGCCGTTTCTCTTTAATTTGATACTACTGAAGGAAAACATGGTGCCCAATGAATGTATCTCTCTTCCATTTGAATTTGTCATCTAGTTTTTGATAATTAAAGTTGCTTATGTTTAATCAGAAAATATCTCCTTTGAAATTTTATTAGAAAATAAATGCGGTTTGTGCTTGTACACTCTAATATTCTTTTGCAATCGATGTGCTTAAAAAACATTTATCTTTTGACGTGGCCAAACATTACTAAAAGAGGCATTTAAAATTAAATAAGACAACTACAAAGGAGTAGAGGAGCACGGGTAATTTTTGAGGAATTCTAAAAAATCGAAAACATAAGGAGTAGCAAAAAATCATAGGTTGCGACAGTCCAATTACATTGACATATCCTTTCTTTCTTCCAGATGGCGACCGAGCTCAAAGTTCTCAACCTCGAGTGGTGTCAATTTTTGAAAAGAACTCCTGACTTGTCCACTTTCAAAAGGTTGGAGATTTTACATCTTGCAAATTGTTATAATCTAGAAGAGCTTCATCCTTCTATTGGAAATCTGGCATCATTAATCGAGCTAGACTTAAAAGAGACATTGATTACAAAATTACTTGAAAGCATTGGGAATCTGCAAAATCTGAGAATCTTGTGTATTTATAGAACTAACATAACGGAATTGCCTGATGCCATTGGAACGTTGACAAACTCCAAAAGTTGGAAGTGTTGTTTTGCGAAAACCTAGAGCGACTACCTGAACTGCCCTCCGGCTTAACAGAACTATGGATCACCTGCCAGGGGCAGTCTTTGCCCCATCTTTCCCAGCTAACCTGTCTCAAGACACTCTATCTTATTGGATGCCATCGGCTTGAATGTGTCCCAAAGCTTCCCATTGGACTCTCGGAGCTTTTTATTTTTGGCTGCAAAAACTTGAAAGCCTTGACGAATTTGTCAGACTTGAAACACTTGCAAGAATTCCGTATATATAAATGTCCATCTCTCGAATCGCCCGACGTGTCGAATTTCCAGCATTCACACCGCCCATCCACCACAAGCAGGCAGGCAAGTCGGTCGGTGCGGCGGAGATGATGACGGCGACAGCGACGAGGCGATGCCACGGCTGGCAACGCCCTCTCCATCTGCTCCAGGTAAACGCACGCACGCGTCTTTCCTGTGGTCTCTTAGCTTCATCTACATTTTAGAACCACGTCGCTTCAGCGCGCGAGCTCATCGATTGTTGGGATTGGAGATTTTAGTTTTCTCAGTAGTAAATGTGTAGGGCGTGATGCTGATCATCGATCAATCGCATTTGAAGTTTAGAGTCGATCCATCTCATGTTGTAAATTTGCAATTGCAAATAGTTGGGATGGCGGTGTTCAGTTTCTTAGTGGTGCCCTTCTACATCTTCCTGGGACTGTTGCTTAGGAGCGGGGCTGCTGAAATCACCATGTGACAACAATATTCTCTTTTGTGGTAACTCCCTCAGCATTTACTTTGTGCCATGATGACATTGATTGCTTTTTCTTTCGTCAGTTTTTTGGGAATTGATGGGAATTTCCACATATTTCCCCCGATTTTCAGGTGTTCTCGGCGATGTTTCTGTTCATCTGGTGTACTACAATAGATCCGATGGAAAATACCAGTTATAGAAAGAAGAAGAGAGGCTCCGAGGCGATGGCGCTCAGGGACTTTTGTGCCAATTCCTCGAGCTCGCCCTTCCAATTCCGATGCTTGATTTGTCTACGTGCGTACTTCTTCTTTCCCTTTTTTCTTGAATGATGATGGAAGGAAGGTTGGGGCTGATATTCCTGTGGAAGTCTAATGGTGGCGCCTCTGTATGTGTATACGAAGAGATATGTAATAAGGAAAAGAGATTAGCCTGGGAGATATCCTTTCTGGCAGCATATTAGCGAGTCTTCAGCACCTGACTTCTTAGCTTTGGAGGAGACAACGAACTCAATAGGTAGAAGTTAGTAGTTATGGCATGTGGATGAGCTGAGTAGGAAAGTAGTGCACAATGTTCTGGAGAAGCTGGACATTGTCGTTTGGGGTACTATCTAGGAAAATACTTTGAACTTGTACTTTTACAAGATGGGCCCACCTCCTTTTGGAATTGAAGTTAAACGTGTGGGAGTGAAGGGTTGAAAAATTAGATAATATCCTTGGTCTATGATGACAGAGAAAAAGGTACTTTGTCTTAGTCAAGTAGTTTTATTTTGTTTTATCGCCTTTTCAGGGTTTAGTGAAGTCAGGAGTTGGGGCTCCTCTTTGTTTTTTATTCTGCTTAGTAGATATGTTTTTGGGGTTTGCATTATCTTTTGTAGAGATGGATTGGTATTTCCTCGTTGCCTTACTTATTATACTTATTGCATAACAAGAAAATCGAGGAGAAAAGAAATTGAGATTGGGTGCCGGAGGAGCGATTTGTAATACTAATTTAGGGGTAGATGTTCGTCTACTCACTGATAAACTAATATGCAATCAATTAAAAATGACCTATGAGTACGGGTTGTAATTGCAATAAGGGTTTGCTGCTAAGTTTCTCCCTTGCATGAACACAGCATGTGTTACGTTTGCTGGAGAAAGGAATATTAAAAAAAGCGCGAGCCAAGATCATTGTGTTTGGTCACCTACCTGGTTCTTGGGTTTTGAACTTTTGTCTCTGCCTTCCTCTTCAAGTGACATAAAGGAGTCACAATTATTTGATGACATTGATACTTGGATATTCGTACATTTAAATTGTAGAAATACAAAGAGGCATATCCAAAGATTTGGTTCCTACTTCTCGCAATCATCTATATTTTTCGGATACAAATGAATGTGTGTCACTCATATCAAATAACGCATATGCCTTCTTATCCATCTATCAAAATTGTACATGAGATAACACTTCTAGAAGCTTTCGCTTCCTCTTGGGTGACCGCATACACCCTTCCTTGTGCTGGTGGCCTCTGTGGATTCCTTGGTGGATTTGGTTCAGCAGTGCATTGATACACTTGTCGCATCGAGCTGACATTCGGCTGCGACCCATTGCGTGAACAATTTCTCTTAAAGTGTCCTATTTGCCCACATCCATTGTATCTCAGTTGGCTATTACAAGGTCCTGACCCATGTTGTTTACCACATCTCTGGCAAAAATTACCTTGGTAGGCTACTCTCCCAAAAGTCGGGCCATTCCAAGTTCTTCTAAAATTTCCAAAGTTATTCCTTTTCTTGGGTTCCCTAGGCTGACCTTGATCATGATAAGGTCTCTTACCCCTTCGAACATCGTTAAAGGTCATCCGCCTCTTAGATTCTAATTGCTCTTTCACTAACTCTTGCTCCACCAACTGTGCCCTCTCATTAATCTCATTATAATCCCTTATATTCAGAGGCATTAGTTGTTTTCTAATATCAGTCCTAAATCCTTTCAAGAACCTCTTAGCCTTTTTCTCACGATCCTCAATCAATCAAGAGCATACCTAGACAATTCAGAAAATTTTGCCTCATACTGGTCTATTGTCAGCTCCCTTTGTTCCAACTAAACGAATTCAGTGATTTTCCAATCCTTGGCATAATCAGAGAAATGCTTCCTATTGAAAGCCCTAACAAACTCATCCTAGTTTATATTAGTACCTAGTGGAAAGATTGTGTCTCTTGAAGCTCTCCACCAAAACTTTGCATTTCCCTCCAATTGGTACTCTACCAAGGTTATCTTTTTAGCATCGCTACAATTCAACAACCGGAAAGTCCGTTCCATTCCATTAATCCATTGCTCCGCCTCCTCAGGACTTTCCATTCCACTAAACTTAAGTGGCTTCAACTTCAGAAATTATTCCACCAATCCTTGAGGGTGACGTTCCACTCCGGGTTGTTGTTGCGCTTGCCTTTCCATCAGATTTCCAATATTGGCCAATGACTGCAGGATATCTTCCATTCGGGGTTCAGCCCTTGCAACAGAGGCTTCAGCCCTTGATGGATGAGCACTTCCAGCTCGCACCATAACTTTCCTGCAGTTTTCCAAGCATTTGCCTCAAGAATAATTTGCAACTCGGTGTCACTAGTCGGATCATTAGTTAAGGTTATTACTAAAGTCACATAAGTAACATAGAATGTTACTGACACAGAAAAGCAACATCACACTAGTTACCAAGGATCCACGAGTGAATACTCATCACCCGTTGTTCAAAGTTAGTCAACTACTCTTGGTTAGTACCCTATGGTGTGCATCATTCTATCCTCATTTCCATCTAAGGCACCTTATCACTCCAAATAGACCATAGCTCTGATACCAAAACAAGGATGTGGCACCCCTCGACGGCCCCTGATGCGTTAGGGTCGCCACAGTTCGCTTACCTTTCACTTTCTCTAATAACATGTCGCTCTGATACCATTTTAATCACAGTGGGTCCATACAACCTGGGGGTTTACATCCTTTAGATCGGTCCCTTGCGCAATTCATATAACGGAAGCACATCCAACAACTCCCTTCACTATATTCAGAAAACGATGCACACCTACTAAACATTTATAGGTAAAAGCCAAACACTTTTATTTACTTAAACCAGATGGACATCATTTGTCGGTACATCAGAATGCCATAGTTTTCTATACTTGGTTATACTTCAAAAGATGACCGACATCTCTTCCAACGATCGTATACTTAAAGTCCATCGATCAGTGTCGGCGTCCAAAAGTTCATTCCTTTGCTATCCTCCTTCTCGCAGTCATATCCAACCACTTGATCCATCTCCTAGTGGCAGTAACAGCAGAGGAATCTTATCTAGTCTGAAATGTTATTCCCCAAAAGGGGTGAGTATAACCACTCAACAGTAAAGATCCACCAAACTACTTATTGCGTCACGCAAAACAATCAAGGCATCATAACAAAGCACGTATCATTCATGCATTCAAGCATAACTTACCTTGCAGCCATGCATATGTCATCATACCATATGTGCATATACCATCATGCACTCATCATCAAGCATTCATGCATATATCACCATGCCATATGTGCATATACCACCGTGCACTCATGAATATCTCACCATGCCATCGTGCATATACCACCATGCAGTCATGCATATCTCACCATGCCATCGTGCATATACCACCATGATTCATATCATCCATGTTATTAAGCATACATCACCATGAGATCCATTCATGCCTTCATGATCGCATTTTCAATATCAAATAGCATCAATTTACTTTCATAAACTGATTATGCATCATGCCATATGCATACACCCATACACATGATTCATTTTCAATTCTTATCTTTCACAAGGATCTCATCAGTTTTTCTTTCCAAGGACCAATGTTTGCATCCCACAATTTATCGCTCGCATCCAACCAGGCATCACGAGGAACCTCTGGGCATGTATTCAAAATACAACTGGGCATCCGGCCCCCCCCACATTCCGGGCATCTTGCATCCCAACTAGCATCACGAGGAATCCCCCCGGGCACACACCTCCAGGGCTTTCGGGATTACGTACCGACATACCACCAGGAATCCCCCGTCTCTGGAATTACGTACCGTATACCACCGGGCATCTCGAAACTCCCGAGGACCCTCCGGAATTACCCCACTAGGCCACCGGGCATCCTGACACTCTCGGGGCATCGTCGGCTCACACCTCCGACGGTATCGTCATTATCACAATGTATATTCACATATATGTCTCATTTTCATCATGGCATTTGATGCAACAATATCATAGATCTAAACCATCTTATGATGTCACATGATATGCCAAACATCACCATATATGCAGTATGCATAACATCCATGATATCACATTTCATAAAGAAGTTCATCAATTTTTAAAACTAGAACCAATTTTTCGGATAAAACAGAATGCACTTCTTTAGTGAAAATTCTTGAAAAATTAGTAAAAAATCTCAATAAATTCTGAGAATTTAACATGATGTAAACAAGATCCAGAGAAAGATATTTCATGAAGAATATCATGTCAAGAAAGTTCCACATCAATCACATAGATCCATACATCACAGCAAAAGAAATTCCAGCACCACTTTTGCACAGTTTCGGAAATAATTTCGATTGAACCCTCAAATGTACTCAGAAAATTCTGAAATTTGGACATGTTGTAGTTAAGATCTATAGCTACAAGTATCATGAAGAAACGGAAGTCAAATTAGTTCCGGCTTAAAATTTAAAACCAGTTTACTTTCCTGTTTTCAGGTTTATCTTTTCCGGACTATCATCATTCAAAGAAACTCGATTCTTCGACTTATATATGTTCATTTCTTCTCATTTTTCAGTATGTTATTCCTCATAATATTAACTACAACTTTCATTAAGAAAACATGATCAAATGTTGACCAGATGATTTTATAAAAATCGCGGACTCTTACTGGGTCGAAATAATATTTTCCAGATCCGGTTTTCTCAAAGAAAAACGATTTCACCGACTTATCTTTCTTCTTTTCCTCTGAATTTTTGATATGTTTTACCTCAAGAAGTATAATAAAACTTTCATTAAGAGATCAAGGTGAGATTTTCAAAAGAAAATCACTTTATAGTCTATGAAATCAGTGAAGCTCAGTACAACATTTCCAGATCTAACATCTTCAAAGGAAAAATCGTTTCACCAAGAAAAACTTGTTTTTTTTTTTTTTTATGTCAAATTTGAGTATGTTAATCTTCAAGATGTTCTATACAAGTCTCATGAAGAGGTCGAAGTGAAATTTCAAGTAAAAAGTGACATGCAACACACGAAATCACTAAGAGGTCAACAAAACTGTTTCCAGATCTAACATTTTTGTAGAAAAAGGGTTTCACCCATCAATACTTGTCCATTTTTTCTTAAATTTTAGTATGTTATACTTCAAGATGTTATATACAACTTTCATGAAGAGGTTTAAGTGAAATTCCAAATAAAAAGTCGCATGCAACCCCCAAACTCGTGAACAGTCAAGCTGATTTTCCAGAAACAGCATGCAAGACCAACAAACCTCTCCCCAAAGCTCCGAAATTGCACCACTTACCACAACCACGATTTATCATCTTCTACACACACTTTACAACAAGCAAAGGGTAGGTTTTAGGACTCTACTTGCCTTAGATTCAAGCACAAAAACAGCAACAAACAATGACAAAGCAGCAATGAACGGCGGACGAACAGGCGGACGAATCCTCCTCCTTCTTCTTCGCACGGCCTCCCTCTTCCTCTCTCAGTTTCCCTCTCTCACTCTCTCAACAGCTCTCTCTCTCACCCCCTCAAAACCGGTCACTTCCCTTCTCTTTATTTCCCTTTTAGTTGAAAAGAAAGCTTGCATGCATCCTCATTTTACATGGGGGACACTTGTCCCCAAGAAGGAGACAAGTGTCTCCCTTGCCGAAGACACTTGGAGGAAGCCATGCGGCTCCTCCTCCCCCCTCAATGCGTCGGCAACCTCATGGGCTCTATGGGCCGGGCCTCTTGGCCCACTTTAGGCCCAACACACTTGGGCCTAAAGTCCAAACTTAAATGACCCATATTTATTTTTGATAATCCATCTTAATCCCACTTATACAAGGTACCAAATTACAAATTTAAATGGCCATAATACTTTGCAACATAGTTTAATAAAATCCAACTTATAAAATTCATGGCCTAAAATATAATTTCCTCATCAAATAAAATCCTTGGTCTCACATGGACATAGGATGCGTTTCCAACAACAATAATTATCCATTTGTATAAATACCAGATTATTCTTATTCACTTGGCCATAAATCTTGCAATCATAAATCAATAAACTCCTACTTATAAAACACATGGCCATGAGTTATTTTTGGGATGCCAAATTAGAGCATGATGATTGGAGGCTATTAATTATACCCATGCGAGATCTTTACCTTGAAAGTTCGTTTTAGGATTGCTATTTGTCTAGGATGCAATTTAAAAGATGGAAGTTGGTCACATCAAAATCATTCCCAGTTTTGATCAGGAACAGGATCATTGGAGATGTAGAATGGGATTCTCACTCCTAGTCCCAAATATCCTACTTTGCCTATTTAATTGGGACTCAAGCTCATCGTAAGTCAAATGAAGCCCAAGTTCTCATTGTGCATGACCCATTGTACGTCTAAAACAATATCTAAAGGCCAAACCTGCTAAGTCAGGCTAACTTTGGGGATGGAAATACAAGGGGACTTATAATGAGAATGAGGTGTTGCCCTCATCCTGAATTAGATTGCATGGAAGATTTTAATGGCAGGTTATAACAAGGCTGAAGATACTTTCCATACAGACTTGGTAGAGTCCATAAGCTTTCAACTGGATTAACCTTTTATTGCTGGAGTTGGAAGTGGTCTCTATATTCATGAGAGGGTGGGGTAAATAGGAGGTCTGCTGTGCCTCCACAAACAGCAGTGGAGCACAATGCCCTAACCTTTGTATGGCAAAATCTCTTCTGGCTGGGGATAGAGTTTGTTTTTCGCATCATAGCATATAGCTCTTCACCTTGTCTATTTCTTTTATCCTCCTGTCTTCTTCTTTTCACTGCCATTGTCTGGTTTTGCATTCATTTTGCTCTCTTCTGTACTTTTGCCCCAATGCTTCTCTAGATAGCTTTCTCGAGAGGTACAGGAGCTTCCTCAGTGGTGTGCATCTGTTGTGGTGGTTCTTGTGCTTTTGATTTCTACATTTGAGCTTCATTTCCCTTTTTTAAAAGATAACATGTAGGTATTAGTACAGAAAAAAAAGATTAACAATCTATTTCTTTAGAACTTAATTTTCTGTAGAGTCTTATGATCATTGATCCAAAGTATGGTCCGATTTCAATCATGTGGGATTGATCTTAACAACCTTTAACTTGAGGGTTAAATTTATATCTATTTATACTGCAGGGACTGCCTCCCATACGGGAACTGATAGATCTTCAACTGTTGTTTTGTGTAGCTATGATGTGACATCTATGTATGACTATCTTAAAAATGAATGTCCTCGGCATATCTATATGGAAATTGGCTCTAGGCAATCCATCAAGATTCAAGATCTTAGTCTTAGGGCTTGTGCTTTACTATGGTGGAATCCTCTAGAATCTAGTATGGTGGAATCCACTAGAATCTAGGATTGTGGAATCCTCTTCTGTTTCTCACCTTGTGTTTCTTGATTCTTTCACAAGATTGCCCCAGATTTTTACTGATTCTTGTTCTTCTACCTTCATATGAATCACATACATCTTTTCGGGTCTAGTACAGGACATGTTTCATGATATGTCCTTTATGGGGATAATGGTGCTTGTGCCGTTTGCAAGTTTTCAATTGGCTGGGATTCTCTTGATACAAATACCTGTATTCATATTGCACCTTCCTATTATCCCTTTTGGTTTCTTTTTTGACTATATCTTCATGCTAGAATGAAATATTTTCCGTGTTGTTAATCAAATCAGTTCAACTCTAATAATTGTGCTCTAGGCGAATCAAGTCATTGACTTGATTAAATGGTGACAAATGTGTTGCTGTTCTCATCAATAGGCTGTGACAACAATGGTGTAGCAGATTATGCAATATATTGCCCAGACACTTGATTTTGAGACGATGATAGAGCTTATTGAGACACTTTACTCTATTGCCTTGTGATGGTTAATATGTGAAACGAAACCCTATTGTAGATTATATTTATGAGCAATCTTTTTTTTTTTTCCTTCCCTGTGGTTTCTATAGCTAGTTTCTGTGAGAGAGCACTTTTGATTAAGAAGCTTGCAAAAGTAAAGGAAGAACAGGTTCCTATAGCAAAAGCTATTGACTTTATGCCAGAAATTGCAATAACTAGAAGCTGACTACTGTTGTCACTGATCTTGTAATTGATTTTTCCTTGTCCAACATTCCTATGATGGGTTTAAATTGCAGGTAGAAACTTTTGAAGCAATGGCGAGACGGAGAAAAGTTGCCTTTATCCTTGAACAAGTACAGGTTTTTTGTATTGCTTTAAGTTGTTTATGCACTATTGCTAAGATTGGTTTTCTGATCGATGGATTTTGTAGGTTCTTTGTGCTTAGATCACAGGGATTATGTCCATGCACAGGTCCTTTCCAAGAAGATCAGCCCTTGAGCGTTTGATGTAGATCCTTCCAAGGAGAAGAAAAAGCCTAAAGAAGGTGAAAATATTGTGGAAGGAGCGCCAGCTGATATATTGTCACTTCTGGAGTTGAATTGGATATACCGAGAACTCATGGTACGATAAATTGGTGTTTTGCTTTTTCTAACATTGTGCCACTATCTTTAACTAAATTGTTTTCACAGATCAAGCACTACTTGGTATTCAAGTTGGGGTTCAAAACCATGAACTTGTACGGCTTTATTTAGTTGGCACATACTCTTCTTCCTTTCTAGCTTTATAGCAAACCCTGACAATCAAGATGTGCTTAATGGATCTAAACATACATCTCAGTTTACCTAGTGTTCATGTTGTTAATGATATAGGTATTACTCACATAACAACAATTACCTCAAGATATGTTGATACTATAAGGCCACACAGTGAAGGGAAACCCATAACAGTTGATACCAATGAAGCTCTATTGTTGTTGAGTCTTCACTGAGTGTTTTGAGGCATGGCTATAGGTTCTAAGGAAAATCTACTGGTACTTGGTTCTATCACCACATGATCCTATGTAGTCAAGCCTTTTTAATGCCACTTTAAGGATCAAAATCTCTCATATATTACCCAATTCAGGTACCATTTTTGAATTGTTCTGGGTAATTGGTTGTACATCTTGCAACATATCAATAACGTGCCATAGAATTTGGTTGACCATGCCTTTGTTACTTTAACGCAGGTTGCTTCTGAAACAATTGGTCACACTGGAGGCTATCCAATGGACTGCTCTTTGGAGTACTTTTAAAGATGAATTTGAGAATGAGAAAAACATGCTCAGAGGTGCACTTGTTGAGAAGGCAGTAGAAGATCTTGGACAGAGAATCATTAAATGTGTAATTACAGAACTTTGTCGTTTGTACTCACTCTATTTTCTGCAGAATATTGTTGTTGTTTCAAAGTATTACCCGAGGATTATTTTAAAGAGACTTCCAGAGCTGTGATGCCTTAGTATTTAGATCTGATTATGGGGAACATTGGTTTATGTTCTTTTTTTTTTTTTTTTTATTATCAATGTCATCTTTATGAATGATTTTCAAGACCCCACATTTAACCCCGAGCAGCTTCTCTGCCTGTAATCCCTGATTGGGACATGGTTGCTAGACTTGGATACAAATTCTAAAATAGTGGAAACGAGGTTTAGGTGCCTTGAAAGCCGAAGGCTTGTCATGGAATTGAAAACGTTGTCTTTGTAGTTTTGTTCTGTAAACATTTCTAATCGACATATATGCGTGCACTTGGCTTAGTCAACTTCAGCTCATAAAATGTTTAGCTGTGTGATTGTCTAGTATTGTGAAACCATTTCTTGTCCCATGGAGCCGATGCCCTTTGGAAGGCTGGGAGGAGCCATGCTATATTGCTAAAATAGTTAAGCAAGTTTTTTCTGCTAGTATTAGCACTCACCATTTCCGGCATATAAAAGTATATCCCACTGTTGGAGCTTTCTTAATGTGTTTAGAAAACCTATGTAGCTGAATCACTCGGGGAGAAGAGCTCTCTTCTCGGGTTTCTATTACTGTTGTTGTAGAGCGTTTTAATCGTCACATGCCTCAATTGATAAAATCAATGCTATCATCTAATAGAAAGATTGTATAATAATAATTATCCAAGCTTGTATTATATTCTATTGCATGACCTATTAGTTTTATACTACAATTTTAGGAGGTTGAGAAGCATCTCTCCATAATGGTTGTTTCCAGGTTCTAGTTCTGGCACCCCCGACACGGTCTCGATCCGTTAGGGTCGCCACGGTTCGCTTACTTTGCACTTGACCCGATAATATATCACTCTAATACCATAGAATTATAATGGTTCCATAAATCCAAGAGGTTTATATCATTTAGATCGGTCTAAGTGCAATTCATATAGCGGAAGCATATTCAAAAATCTTCCTATCCGATACTCAACAAAATAATGCAACGCACACCAACTACACATCTTATATAAGTTAGAACCGAACACTTTTATTTACATATCTTGATGGACATCATGAGTCAGTACATCAAAAGGCCAAGGCTTTTCTAAGCTCGGCTATATACCAAAAGATAACCGACTTCCCTTTATCTTTCTTTCCCATAAGTCCTATACATGAGTCTATCAATAAGTGTCGGCAGTCCAAAAAGCTTCATCTGTTACCCATCATGCTCAGTCACACCCAGCTTGGTCCGTCATCTGGCAACGGCAGCATCCCTGGCATGATCCCATCATGGCGAACATGTACAGACAAAAACTCCTGAAGGATTGGGCCAGTGGGCGAACCAACGTCATACAAGACCAAAACCCACACACAAACAAAGACTAACCCCGTATCTCGGGGTAATGATGCTCCATACACTCACACTCGACATTGGTCGGTATACCATAGAATGTGCCTGGGGTGACTGGTAGCAGAGGCATGTCTGTAGTCTGAAATAAAATAGTTTTCGAACAAAATAGAATGCACTCCACTGGTCCGTGCATCAGTCATAAAACTTCAAACATCAGTATTACACAGTTTCAATAACAATTTCGGTATAACTCCTAAATAAACTCAGAAAATTATGAAATTTTGATATGTTATAGATAAGACCTAGGGGTAAAATTTTTGTGAAGAACTCTAAGTCAAATTCATTGTAGATCAAGAGCTATAATCGCCATAACTCTCCCTAACCGTCTGTAACAGTTTCCAGGTTTAACATTTTCGAAGAAAAATCGTTTCATCGACCAATACTTGTCCGTTTCTTCTAAAATTTTAGTATGTTACTCCTCAAGATGTCATCTACAACTTTCATCAAGGAAATGAAGTCAAATTTCAACTAGATAATTGCATAAGATTCATGGAGTCACCAAAGGTCAAGCTATTTTTCCATGAAACAGTTTGCTAGTCCTAAAGAACTACTTTTGTTCTTTCGAATTCCAGCATCCGGCATCAAAATTCCAGCATCTCCAAAATCTATTACACTTCACTAGACAACCACAGCACAACATAATGTCGATCAATGGACTTCACTTGCCTTAAGCCAACGCAACCATAGCAAGCAAAATAGCAACTTGTGGACTTCGAGTGCAGCTCAATCGATGGCGAAGCTAGGCGACGGTGGCAGCAGGCGTGCTCACGGAGGGCCGGTCTCCTTCTTTCCCTCGCCAATGCACCCTCACGAACTCTCTCTTTCTCTCGGGCTCTCTCTTTTTCTCTCGGACTCTCTCTCTTTTTCTCTCAGTCACTCTCTTTTCTCTCGGTTACTCTCTCTCGATCACTTCCTAGTTCACTCCGCCCCCTTCTCTTTCTTTTTGTTTTTCTTGATTAGCTAGTAATCATGAGATTTGCATGGGAAATCTCTGGTGGAAGCAAGGGGCGGCAACACCTCATGCAATCCCTTTTGCCACTTGTTGAATTACATGCATTGATGTGGCCTCATTCGGCCAAGCTCCAGTCAATCCCTCCTCCATTAGTTGACTTAAATGTCGACTAATATGGGGCTGTTTTGGGCTGTTTTGGGCCGGCGATTAGTGGCCCAATTTCTCACAATTTGATCCATAATCATGTACTTTCCTGGGGCATTTTCGGTCCTATGGTTTCATGATTTAACAATTTATCAAATGTACTCTTTCATGACTCAAATTCTTTTATTGTTCCATATACACTTAAGTGATAGTGCCGCGTAGTATCTCTAAAAGAAAAATATACACAAATCGGCAGGGTTCAAGGTAGTGCCGATGATGATGATGGCAAAATTCATCCTTGGTGTTGATTACAAAATCGGATAACACTTCGTCAATCTGTGACATCGGTACTTCCTTTCCTTGGTCACACATAAGTATATGATACATTTCTGACAAAACAATAGTCCATTCAATGCTCAGCCCTTGCTTAGTTGTAATCCATTGGTCTTATGACTATAATATAGTCCAATGGTGCTTCCATCACCTAGTCATGGGCCGTAGTGTATCTAGGGACCGTTATGAAATTTTAGGATGCCACACTAGTGGCAAAAGATAAACTAGCCAATGTGAGTTCTCTGTCTCCAAATGAGAAAGGAGAGTAATGACATCGTAAACTCGATGGTGACAAATTAGGAAAAGCGCCTTGATCTTGTTGAGAAACGTTGCCAACAAGTCCACAAGGAAACCAAGGTTCATAAGGCTGCTTTGAGAGCTTGAAGATGCCCTAATTGAATGAATGATCTCTCTCCCCTTGAGCATCCTCTTGTCGAGGAAGATAAGTTGAAGAACGACGTTTCCCGTTATGCTCTGAAGTGGAGACTAAAGATATTCCTTATAGAACTCCCGTGCAACTGGCTTAATTTGACTGCATATTTTGTAGTGAGACCAGATCTAGACCTTGCATTGGAGTGTGTTTTGATCTTTTGATCTTTCCTCTTTCCTCCTCTTTTAATTGAAGATTTGTGGGCTTTCAAGGTTAGGAACTTGTACTGGTGGAATAGGTATCTGCACAAAATGCACACTCATTCGGACTGAAGTGAGAGCCTTGTTACTAAACTTTGTTTCGCATTACAAATTCTGACGGTGCTTGTGTTTTCCTAACACTGGGGATAAAATTACCTCTCCCAAAAGTAAAGGCTAATGAATGTTATTCTTTTATTTCATCTCGCATTTGAAATGAGCACCCGGTTTCTAAGAACCTTCATTTCAATAAGATAAATGCACTTTTTATCTCCTCGAGGGACGTTACTTTTCTCCAACTTAATACATCAATAATTATAAGATCACTTTAAAATTATTCTTGAGGTCTTTGTTAACAAGGCCGATTATTTATGAGAAGTAAATAGTTTTTCTTTAGAGAATTTAATTTTCAATTTAAAGTGTTTAGAAATACAAGCTTTACTACTTTTAGTTAATGTTGCAATGCCATGGTCAATGACTTAATTCAAATGTAGGAAAATTCCAGGTAACGCAAAAAAATCAATTTTTTTGCCATTATTTGAAGGCCTTTTTTACCACGTACTTGAAAGCCAATTAATATTCTGAAAAGAAAGCTGTTATAAAGTATTCAAAACATTTAAGTTGACAAAAATTAGTTTTAGAAAAATTTTGTGATGTTCATTACTTTAAAGCCCAACTGATGAAAAAATTGAATTCTTCATTGATCAAAAGCACCGTGACCGTTCCACCGTGATCCACCACCGCGATTCTCGTATCCATCGTCCAAATTAAAATTGGGAACGTCGATATTTGAATTAGGTAACGATCTTGCACCATATCAATTTGAATATTTTATAATCTAATTGGATTGATTTTTATTATCTTTGTCGGTATTGTCATATCCAAAAAAAATTGGAGTATCGATGGAGTAGAATAATTTCCTAATTTCAACAGTTTAATTTCATGGTCGAAATACAACTTGTGATGCATGGAAAATTGGCCAATCCTATCTCACGTCTGAGATATGACTTGCAATCATGCAGAAGGCACATGATTTGATTTGTTTTGACTGATTATCATATTTTCGTTTAGTCAATGATGAAGTTTAGGATTAAAATGATAAAGTCAAATATGCATGGATTCACATTATTATTCTGATGCAATTAAATTATTATTTTTTCTCAATAATTTTGAATGAATAGGTCTCTCTCTATATAATATATTTAAAAATATTCATGTTCAAAAGACCTAGTGAAGTCGCTGGAAAACTGGCCGAAAGCAACAGACGCGAGGGGGCCGGAATAAAAAAGTGGCCAAATAAGGTCAACTGTGTTTAATTTTAAGATGAAAGTTATGAAAGTTATGAGCCGCTAAAGTTAGATGACACACACTTCTTATGAAAAAAATCTTATAAATTTCTTAGGTAATGTTATGCTAACTATTTGGTAACTGTGTGCTTGGGTTTGGAAACAAAGTTAATAATTTTATTTTTCAATTAAAAAAGAGAGAGAGAGATTTTGACAAAGGGCTGGGCTTAAACCAGCTCCCGCCTGGAGTAATTAATTTGGTTTGAGTCAATTTAGGTTGATTCGGGCTAAAACACTCTTAAGCTACATTTGATCATGACTTTAAACCAGAATAAGACTAAAGAGGATATGATATGAAATCCAAGAGTTTTGCTATAGCCTATCTAATGTATATTGTTTTGTATAAATGACATATTAGTATAAATGAATCAAAAATTGTACAAACAAAATATTAAAAATCTCTTGGCACACTCTTGCCTACTCTATTTTTATTTGCTTGTTTATTTTATTTTCCTATCTTTTTTTTTTTATTAACTTATTTTTTATATCTTTCTTACCCTTCCATCATTCTCTAATAAAATTTTATTAAAAGTAAACTAAACTAATATACCTAAAAGACTAAAATACCTAAAATATGTAATAAATATAAATATATATTTATATTTATATATATTGAATTTATATTATGGAATAGAATTAAATTCGAATATATAAATAAGATTAAATTAAAAATAACTAAGTTATTATTTTTTTTTATTTTGAATTTCTTATATTAGAATTCAAATATTAATTATATTGAAATAAAATTTTAATTTTGTTAATTTAAGAAGTTTGTTATTCGAGAAAAATGACTTTTCTATTATGAATGTTAGAAATCTTATCTATCTTTATCATATCTCTCCTAAGAGATAATTTTATATGATCTATCTATCCCTTATATCCGATTTTATCATATCTTAAATAGGCACCAAATACAAGATATGATAAATTTTATCATATCCTAAATTTTATGTTGACTGTCAATGTAGCCTTAATCTATATGCTCTTGTCTAGAAGTTGGGTAATTTTGATCATATTTCTTCGTAGAAGTGTGTGCTTTCGTGATCTAGGAAGCTAGTGAGTCATAGTGTTGTAAACGGTTCTTGTGTTTTGTAGAATCATCTACTGAGCTTTATGTAAGAGTAGCATCATCTGCACACGGTAAAATCTCGAGGATAACTCAGCCTTCTCATGAGAGGAGTAGGTTAAGTGGAAGTTCGATTCACTACAAATCTGTTTTGCATCTCTTCAATCTCTCTTTAACTCCTTTATTATCATTTGGATACAAGGTACTGCATCAGCATGATAGTTTTCCTCCTACAGCAATACATGATACAAGTTCTTCTCAAAAAAACTCTAATTTTCTTCAAACAACCAATTCACCCTCTCTCAATTGCTGCATTAATCATTTCATTAATCTCTTTATGCCCTATTTGTGTTTGTCAATAAGAGCAATGAAAAATATATCTCACTAACCAAAATGAATTTCTTTAATAATCCTTCCTGGATGACCATCTTAGTAAGTGGGAAATTACTAAAGTCACATGACAATATCCTTTTCTTCTGGCCTAATTAAAGGGAACTCACATGCCATCGTTGACATTTAATGGCATTAGAATTTAATAATTATCTCGTCCAACATTATAAAGGACAATGGCAAAAAAAAAAAAAAAAAATTGAGGAGGAAACCTCTTTGAAGCATCTTGCAGTCATAGCTACTGATTGGAAAGAACAATGCTGCTTCAACCTTCAAAAATGTTAGGAAGGATTTTGGTTAACACAGAAATGCTATAATTACAAAGAAATAATTGAGTGATAGTCTTTAATCTATTGTGAGAATAAGAATCACTTTTGGGCTACAAAAAAAACTAGTTAACAAATAATTATAAATTGTGTTGGGTTCATTCCTTCACGAATATGGGTCTTTTAACAAGTTATTATTCTTATCGTAACCTAAATACTGTTATGCTAGTAAAACTCTTAATCAAATAATGAATTTTTGTTCTAAAGTATCCAATCTCACATCATCCAGAAAAATTGAAATTTGATCGGGCAGAACCTAGCTCTAGAGAATCAATTGGGTAGAGAGGAGAGAGGGGATAATATAAGCCGATTGCTTATATAAAATAGTTGGGCATAAAAGCCGATTGTTTGATTACCTGAAGGCCCATTAAACACCACTTTCCGATTTAGAGCAATTTTAGATATGAAAATATCTGACTTCTCAACCAACTACGCAAGCCTTAAAAATGATTGAGTTTACAATTTATGTTGACATAATTAACACGTGGCCCAAAATATATATAATTTCTGTGTCACCTTCTATATAGTTTTACAGACCAGGTATTTTTCAAATATTATTCCATCGCTTTAGTCAAAACGAACATTTTTTTTTTATTAAAAAGATGTGTAAATATCTTTGGTTTTCTTTCGTATTTCAATTTCAAACCCACCCGATGAGCACAACCCATGGAAGGTCCACAGCTTTCGTACATTCTTGAACGTCGGAGAATCATAATAACATTCGGGTCCCCACATTCATAAAACCGAATAATGTGAGCACAGCGTGGAGGTGATGAGGGTTTCGAGGAAGCTCACTCGAAAACCCGCCGGAAGTTTCTTGCATCTTATTGGAGCAAATTAATGATGTCTTGCTCGCTTCCCTTCACCTTCCCATTACATTTCCCCGACAATTCCATTTATTTAATGGAAAAGCAAGTCAAGTGTTGCTGGAACTCAAATTTCAATCAAAGCATTTGCGCCGGAAGTTTCTTGCATCTTATTAGAGCAAATTCATGATGTCTTGCTTGCTTCCCTTCACCTTCCCACTGCATTTCCCCGACGACTCCATTTAGTTAATGGAAAAGCAAGTCAAGTCTTTCTGGATCTCAAATTTCAATGAAAGCATTTGCGTAGGTGGCACGCAGTGGCACCTTCCACATAATGATGACGAAATCACCGGTGAGTCGCTCAGCATTGTTCAAGAGCGCACCGTCAGAAAAGCAAGGACTGGGAGCATCTTTATTGCAAGTTGGTCTTCTTTTCTACTTTTCCTTTCCTTTAAAAGAAAAAAGCAAGTCGAGAAGCACTTGCGTAGGTTCCCCGCAACTTCCGCAAAATGATGCGAATATTACGCGTGATGACTCAGCATTCTTTAAGCACTCAGCAGTCAATATTCTTCAAGCACGCACAGTAGAGAGTGTTTTGTGTTTTTAATCCAACGTCCAAGGCTGAGGGTCGGAGGAGATCACAGCACTGAGTGGGTGGTTTTGTTTGAACACTTCTCAGGTTGATTGATTTTCGTTATATTTGTCAGTCATATCCAAAAAAAAATTGAGTATCAATGAAGTAGGATAATTTCCTTATTTTCATAGTCTGAGTTCAAGCCTGACATATAATTCATAATTGCGCGGAAAATCATCAAATCCGATCTTACGCTTGAAATTCGACTTGCGATTTCGTGGAAAGCACATAATCTAATTTGTTTTGACCGATTATCTTATTTTTTGTTTAGTTGGCTATATAGTTTAAGATTAAATTGATAAAGTCAAATATGCACGCAATTTGCATTAGTATTCTGATTTAATTAAATAAGTTTTTCTCAATAATTTTGAATGAATATGTCTCTCTCTATATATTTTATATATTTATATATAATAAATTTAAAAATATTCATGTTCAAAAGACCTAGCGAAGTAACTAGAAACTTGCTGAAAGCAACGAACGCGCGGGCGCCGGAATCAAAAAGTGGAGAGAATGAGGTCAACTGTCTTCAATTTTAAGACGAATGTTGCAAAAGTTATGAGCCGTTAAAGTTAGGTGGCACACACTTTTTTTTTTTTGGTCGGTCGGCACACACTTCTCATGAATGAGATTTATAACTTTCTTAGGTAATATTATGTTAATTATTCGGTAACTGCATGCTTGGGTTTCGAAACTAAGTTAATAATTTTATTTTTGAATAAAAAAAAAAAAATTTTGACATAGGATCTCAAATTTCTATCCAAGCGACTGCACAGGTTCCTCGCACCTTCCGCTGCGGAAATTACAGGTGCACTAAATTGTCCTTTCCGGGCAGCCATGGAAGCGCTTTGATCAGATGTCTTTTAAAATGGGAATCAAACTCGGCATTGGTAAAGCACGCACATTAGAGAGCTGAAAATCAGTGGGGACCACGGCAGAGACTCAGAGTGTTGCGCATTGTGTTGTTTGAGCACTCCTCAGGTGATCCACGAGTCCTTGCTCTTCTTTGATCTTCTCTGTCTACTGCTTCAAGCGAATTGAATGCCTAGAGACATTTCTGCAATTCCCAGATCCGCGATTCCATAATTTTATCTTGGACTGTAATATGGCTTTCTCTTGAGCCTATTCTCCATCAATCTCTTTCACCACCTTTGTGTTAATAAAAATCCTCTCGAGATGACATGAAAAGGACTCACTCATTCAGAAGATCCAATATACAGGCCGTCCTCCTTATCGACTTCGCCACATGTAGGTGGTTGAGAAGGCGAAAGCAAAAAACTGTAAGGAAATGATTAGGAAGTGTTATTGAGCTTTAGAAGTAAACTATCCAAGCACGCACAGTAGTGTTGTGCGTAGGTAAGCCTGTTGGATATGCGATCCTTTGCTCTGATACCAATTGTTGGAATCAAAAGGACTTAGAGGGAGAGAGTACACACACAAAGAGAGATTATATTACACAATATGCCTTGCAAAGGCTTAATAGAGTACACACACAAGCTTTGCTAAGCTTAAAACTCTCTCTAAAATCTCACTCTCTCTCTGTGTCTCTCTCTCTATTTCTTCCTGTTCCAAAGCTCTCACTGCTGGAGGCTTTCCCTGAAGCTCACATACGTGTGGCTTCCTTGCTGGCCTGAAGTTCTCCGCCTGCGTGTGGCGTGAGACCATCTCCCTGGCCTTCTTTACTCTGCCTGCGGTGGCTTGAGGCTGTTAAGCCTCTCTTCGAGGCCTTTCGGCCTTCTCCTGCTCCTTCACCTTGAGGCCCTCCTTGTGAGGCACTTTGGCCTGAGCTTAAATGCTTCACGTACTGCCATATTTATAAGCATCTTCCACCGCCTGAACTCTACCGCCTTTGACTTCAACATGCAAGAGCTGAAGTTGAACTTTTCTTCTTGGCTAAGAGTCAACAATTGTGGGCTACTTTTCCTTCGCGTCCAAGTTGCCAGCCGCAAGTTTCTCTTTCCTTCGTGCTTCTTGAGGTCTCCGGTAGCAACTTTATATTATTTTATTGTGTGCCCAAGATGCTCGTAGTTTCTTCAAGATTTTTCTTCTCCGGCGGTTTAGAGAGGTGTGGCGCTGCAGCACACTTCTCTTTGGCGGTTTATTATTATATTAGGTGTTGTGTTCCAACAAAGCCAACGCCGAAGGCTGAGAATTGGGGAATTCACAGCAGGGGGTGGACCGTGTTGATTTGAGCACTCCCAGGTGATCTCCTTGCTTTTCTCTATTCCTGCTTTGATTGCACCTTTTTCTTCTGATTAAGGTGTGTGAGATGTCTTTTATTGTTATTTGAATTAATGTCCCTCCAAATTGAGTTCTGAGAGACATTTGTGCAATTCGCAGATCTAAATTGTGGAATATGGCTTTCTTTTAAGGCTCTGCTCGATCAATCTCTTATTTGGTCAATAACTGCCTTTATTTTCCCCACACGATGTACATCCAAACAAGAAGAAGGATATTGAACTTTCCCTTCTCTTCTCCTCTCTCCAATACCTTTGTTTTATTTTCCCTGCATTTCCCTCTCAACTTAAATTGCCAAACAAACTGGAAAAGAGAAAAGCTCATTCATGAAGTTCCAAATTCCGGGGTATCTTCCTCATTGATCCCTCCACATGGAGGAGATTATGAAGGTGGAGATGAACAATGGAAAGTGCATGACTACGAAGTGTTCTTGAGTTTTAGAGGAAAGACACTCGCAAATGTTTCACTGATCATCTTTATGCTAGTCTTGTCAACACAGGAATTCACGTATTTAGAGATGATAATGAGCTCCATGTTGGTGAGGTGATTGGTTTGGAGCTTCTTAGAATTATTGCAAATTCTAAGATTTCAATCCCAATTATCTCGAGAATTACACTTTTAGCAAATGGTGCCTTTGCGAGTTAGCTCAGATGTTGAAGTGTAGGAGAAGTGGAGAGCAAATAGTGTTGCCAGTATTTTACAAAGTGAAACCTTCACACCTACGACATCTTACGGGAGATTGGGAGATGCTATCAAGGCACATAAGAAGGATTCAGATGATACAGTTGTGAAAGAATGGGAAGAAGCACTCAAAGAAGTCAGCAACTTGAAAGGATGGGAATCAGAGAAAATTGACAATGGGTACATTATTCACCACTAGAACATTTTTTTTTTTTTTTAATTTTCATAATTAGATCTTACTTGAAAAAGAACATAGATGTTGCCATCATATACTGAAATTCAATGTTATCTGACAGGCACGAAGGAGCTTTGGTCAAAATTGTTGTCAGGAAAGTTATGAACGAATTAAAAACACTTTTCCTTCTAAATGTTCCAGAACAGTTGGTGGGCATTGATGATCATGTGGAACAAATTATGAGCTCGATAGATGTTGAATTCAATGATACAAGGATTATTGGAATTTATGGAATGGGTGGCATCGGTAAGACAACTCTTGCAAAATTGTTATACAACGAACTCCTTAGTCATTTTGAGCACTGTAGCTTTGTGGCAAACATTCGAGAAACATCTCGGCGAAAGGGTATTGAATGCATACAAAAGCAGCTCATTTCTGACATAATAGGATTTTCGAATGATGTTTCTAATGTTGATGAGGGAATTAGTTTCATCAAATCTCAATTTAGACATAAGAAAGTCCTCGTTCTTCTAGATGATATGGATGCTGATACTCACTTATATGCTTTGGCTGAAAATAGTAGTTGGTTTGAAGCAGGAAGTATAATCATCATAACATCTAGAAATAAGAGTATTCTTGACAAGGCTAGGGCGGCCCCCATGTATCAACTTAATGAGTTGCCTTCGGATAAATCATTGACTTTATTTAGTAGACATGCATTTCGAAAGGATTATCCTCCAAGTGATTATAA
The DNA here is from genome assembly GCA_014182885.2 of Eucalyptus caleyi. Taxonomy (NCBI): domain Eukaryota; kingdom Viridiplantae; phylum Streptophyta; class Magnoliopsida; order Myrtales; family Myrtaceae; genus Eucalyptus; species Eucalyptus caleyi. Next base: position 15,213,346 of record CM024468.2, on the reverse strand, counting down.
GGTTATCTCTTGTGATGTCGTATCAACTACGGGAGGGCTTCCTTTAGCTCTTGAAGTGATAGGTTCATTCTTATGTGGAAAGGGAGAAGAAGTATGGAAAGATACATCAAAGAAATTAAAGAAAGTGCCAGATAAGAAAGTGCAAGAGACATTGAGGATAAATTACGATGCCTTGGATTATGAGGAACAACAGATATTTTTGGATATTGCATGTTTTTTTACTGGATCACCTAAACAAAGTTTGACCTATATGTGGGAAGCATGTGATTTTTACCCAGAGAAAGGGATTGAAGTATTGCGCCTTATGTCCCTAATTAAAATTGACAAAGACGGCAAGCTAATGATGCATGATCAACTAAGAGATCTTGGAAGGGAAATCGTTTGTCTAGAAAATCATAAGGAGCCTGGAAAGCATAGTAGATTATGGAATCATGAGGAAGTTGTAGATGTGCTTGACAACAACAAGGTAAAAGTTTTCTCTACAGTCCATCAATGTGAGTCCATCTTCTCTTTCTTGTTTGAAATAAAATTATTGTCAGTCCCAAGTTACCAAAACTTGCCACTTCTGCCAGCAGAAGAGCTCTTTCGATTAATTGTTGTTCTTGCCTGATTCTAGGACATCATTGAGGAGCGATTTCTTGGTCCTTGATGATTGACATGATGAATAGAGTCTCCTTTGGTATCTTCAATACCAAAAAAAAAAAAAAAAAAAAACAAACAAACAAACAAACTACATATCTATTTGATGCATATGCTGGATGTTTGGATTCTTCTTCTGCTTTATTATGAGGACTTTCCTTTCTTTTTCCTTTCACCGAGCATTGACTTATGATTTGCTTGCTATGATAAATAAGACCTCCGTTAATGATTAGCTCTCCTGGTTCCTGTATTTTTCAAGTTGGGTTAAGTATAGATTTAGTTCCCTAAGTGTATCTGGTTGTGCGATTTAGAACTCTAATTGTTTTCTTTCTTGGCTCAATGTAGTTGTTATCTTTCACAATTTGTACAATCGAATCCTTTCTTGTTGAGTTAACACTGGCAACTTGGCAATGTGACTATCATGTTTATTTATGGTATACATGCAACTGTGTAATATAACCCTCTAAACATATATTATTTTCATTCTATAGAATTTTCATATTAGTGGATTATTTTTCAATTTGCTAGTACATGTTTTCGTTATAATGGATAATTTTAATATGAATCCCTGATAACATTTATTTAGCACATTTAGGCTATAATGTCATAATAATTATTTGTACATTGTTCAACTCTTAGTGAGCATCTTATTTAGCAAAGATTTAAATGTTCGTATCATCATTTGTTAATTATGAGCTGTCATATTATCCAATTTTTTTATCCATCTTTATTTGTCAAGAATGACATTCTTGTTTTCATTTGCTATTGAGAATTGCAAACAAGGTACACCAAAATCTAAAAAAAAAAAAGAGGGGCATTTTACAATTGGGATTCTTTTATTCAGGTACATGTTTTGATGGCAAGTTTGATAGATGTATTTGGACTATAAGAGTCGTGTTGTTTCGCAAATGGAGGATATGAGTTAGGGGTGTTGTTTCACAAATAAATGGCATGGATTTTGATAGATATATTAAAGTAGTGTGTCCATGATGAAAGGCCTTCTACTGTAATTTTGAGAGGACACAACTTTTGGGTATTTAAAAAGTGCAAATTACAAAGGACATAATTGGACGAGCAAAAGTTCGGGAGCACCCTCCTGAGCTTCACATTTTTACATGGATTGGATAAATAATGCAACCACAACATGTCACTACATGAAGTTGAAAGTGAAAAGCCCACGCCATAATAGTGTGATAGCAAATTTGAAATCATGCCGTCTTTTCTTGTATATAGTTGGTCTCATCCCATCATTCAAAACCTATCGTCTAAAATGTTTCTTAATTGTAGGGCAGTAGTAAGATTGAGGCCCTTCATCTTGGCAAATATGACTGGCAAGAAAGCTACACAGCTGAACAATTTAAAGAACTGACAAACTTGAGGTTCCTTCATGTGAACGGTGCAAATTTCACCGGAGATTTCCAGAACTTACTTCCTCAGTTAAGATGGTTTCATTGGGAGGGTTGTCGCTTGGATTTCAATATAGCCAACTTACATCCAAAGAAATTAGTCATGCTCAATCTGTCACGGAGTGGGATTTCGGAGGAATGGGGAGGATGGGATTCCCTAAAGGTAAGATCTATAGAAGGCATATCTCATCTGAATAATCACATGTTGTTGACGGGTCCAATCAAATCAAGTTCTTTTTTCTTTCCTTCAAGAAGGTTTCATATTGTTACTCAGACAATGGATGTTCTTCAATATATTAGAGGAATTTATAGGCACCTAAATATAGCATAAGCTTTTGCCCCTTAGTATCTTAACAACCAGTCATGCTTAACTTTTTAAATTATATTAATTAACATCTATTAAAATTATAATTACAATATTAGCCCCATATGTATTTTTTTAATCTAAATGGTTAATGGCTTCTAAGTTAACGTCTCCGCATATAAAGGTATGTCTGTTTAATGTCTGTATCAATCGTCTTTCACGGAGAAACAAAAAATCTGTCACAGTGACTTCTGCTGTACATATATACTAAAATTCTAAATTTATTGTTATCTTAGAGTAATAAATATAACTAATGAATTGCTCTGACTTGTTGCATACAATATTTTAATCCATGATAATTGTTGATAATTGAAGTCACTAACACACACAATTATAAAATAGTAATGTTATAAGAGTAATAAAATTATCCTTCCACTGGAATCTAAATATTTTTTAATATAACATTTTTTAAAAATCTTGTACATATAACATTTCAAAACTGATTTTCAAAAAATACTAGCCGTTTCTATTTAGTTTCATTCTGCTGAAGGAAGACATGGTGCCCGATGAATATGCGTCTCTTTTCCATTTGTATTTGTCATCTGCCTTTTGATAAATAAATAAATAAAAGTTGTTTATGTCTAGTTAAATAGATATTTTCTTTGAAATGTTATCTTAAAATAAATGCAGTTGTACATTCCTGGCATTTTTTTTTTATCAATAGATATACTTAAAAAAATTTAATGTTTTTTTAATTTGAAATGTTATCCGAAAATAAATGAGGTTAGCAGTTGTACATTCCTGGCATTTTCTTAATCAATAAATATGCTTAAAAAAAAATTATATGTTGGTGCTACCAAAACCGTACTACTATAAACATTTAAAATTAAAAAAGAAAACTATGCAGTAAAGCGTGGGTATTATTGAGGAATTTTAAAAAATCCTGAAAAAAGTTGTGGAAAATCACACTTCGTAATGGTCCAATCTCACTGAAATATCCTTTCTCTTTCTTTCAGATGGCAACTAAGCTCAAAGTTCTAAATCTCTCGTATTGTCAATCTTTAAGAAGAACTCCCGAGTTGTCTACTTTCAAAAACTTGGAGAATTTGATTCTTGAACATTGTGAGTATTTGAAAGAGATTCATCCTTCTATTGGGGACATCAAGACCCTCGTCTCTTTGGATGTCAGAAAATGTTATAGACTGAAGGAGCTACCAGCGGGAGTAGGTAGGATGAAAGAATTGAGGGAGCTTCTCTTAGATCATACTTGGCATATACAAGATATTCCTATTTCAAGGGATTGTTTGATGAAGCTGAGACTCTAAGTGCCTCATTTTGTAAACGACTTGTTCAACTTCCAGAATCCATGGGTTCCTTTGTATCTTTAACTCAATTGAACCTATCTCATTCAGGGAGCAAAGATTTATCTGAATCCATGGGCTCTCTTGTGTCATTGACTCATTTGGACCTATCTTATTCAAGGATTATTGAATTACCTAAATCCATGGGCTCCCTTGTGTCATTAACTAAGCTGAACTTATGTAAGACACAAATCACAAAATTACCAAAATTCATTGGTTCTTTGAAGAAGCTCCAGACTCTTTACGTCTGTTATTGTTCATTGCTAGCCCGCATACCTAGCTCCATAGGTCAACTAGCATCTCTTCAAGACTTGTCATTACGGGAATGTCGATTGTTGGAGAAATTCCCAATTCTATCGGAAAGTTGGCTTCATTGACTACAATGGATTTACATTGGACAACAATTGAAGAATTGCCAGAATCCATTGGTTCTTTGAAGAAGCTCCAGATGATTGATGCCTCTTACTGTGCATCATTAGCTCGAATACCCAACGCCATAGGCCATCTAGCATCTCTGAAGTCCTTGTTCTTACAAGGATGCTGCTCATTGAGAGAAATTCCTGATTCAATCGGAAAGTTAGCATCATTGACAGAGCTGCATTTAAAAGGGACAACAATTGAAGAATTACCTGAATCAATTGGTTCTCTAAAGGAGCTCAAGACTCTTAATGTTTCTTGGTGTAAATCGTTAACCCACATACCCAGCTCTGTAGGCAACCAAGTATCTTTGACGCACTTGTTATTACAGGGTTGCCACTTATTAAAAGAAATACCAAACTCGATCGGAAAGTTGGCATCATTGACTAAGTTGGACCTATCTGAGACGGGGATTGAAAAATTACCAGAATCCATTGGTTTTCTGAAGGAACTTGAGACTCTTGACGCCTCCAATTGTGTATTGTTAGCCCACATTCCTAGCTCTATAGGCCATCTATCATCTCTGTCTCTCCTTGATTTGAGGAAATGCCATAAGCTCACTCAACTTCCAGAATCCATGGGCTCCCTTATGTCGTTAACTCATTTGTATCTATCCTGGACAGGAATTGAAGAGTTACCAAAATCCATTAATTCTTTGAAGAAGCTCAAGATTCTTGATGCCTCTAATTGTGCATCATTAACTTGCATATCCAGCTCCATAGGCCATCCGGCATCTTTATAGTGCTTGTCATTATAGGAATGTCAATCATTGAAAGAAATTCCCATTCTATCAAGAAAGTTGGCATCATCAATTGAGTTGGACCTATATGAGACGGGGATCAAAGAATCACCATTCTCTGAAGGAGCTCAAGACTTTAAATGCCTTTATTTGTACTTTTTAGCTTGTATACTATGTGTCATTTGCTATCGAGCATCTTTGTCTCTCCTTGACTTCAGGAAGTGCCATAAACTAGCTCAACTTCTATAATCCATGGGCTATTTTGTGTCGTTAACGCAGTTGTATCTATTTAGGACATGGATTGAAGAATTACTTGAATCCATTAGTTCTTTGAAGAGGATCAAGACTCTCGTTGCCTCTAACTGTGTATCATTAGTCTGCATACTTAATAGGTTATCTCGCATCTTTGTAGTGCTTGTTATTATCAAGATCACTCATCAAGAGAAATTCATGATTCGATTGGAAAGCTGGCATCATTAACTAAGCTAGACCTTTATGAGAGGAATTGAAGAATTACCATACTATGAAGGTTATGAACGAGCTTAAGACTCTAGATGCCTCTAAATGTGCATCGTTGACCCGCATAGCTAGGTTCATAGGCCATCTAGTATCTCATTATTTCTTTGGCCATAAACTTGCTCAACTTCCAAAATCTATGGCCTCCATTATGTCGTTAACTTAGTTGTACCCATGTTGGATAAGAATTGAAGAAATATCATAATCCATTGGTTCTTTGAAGGAGCTCAAAGCTCTTGATGCCTCTAATTGTCATCTTTAGCTCATATATCCAGCTCCATAGGCCATCTAGCATCTCTATCTCTCTTCAACATAAGAAAATCCATAAATTTGCTTAACTCCCAGACTCCATAGGCTCTCTTATGTCTCTACAGCGCTTGTTATTATAAGGATGCCGTTCGTGGAAATAGATCCCCAAGTTGATCGAAAAGTTGGCTCCTTTGACTCAGCTAGATTTAAAATATATAGTGATTGCAAAATCACCAAAGGGGATCTATAGAATTTCAGGACCTTGGACATTCGTGGAACTCACATAGCATGATTGTCTAGTGCCATCAGAATGTTGGCAAAACTTCAAAATGTCTAAGGATTTGCAAGAATTTAGCTGAAATTCAAGACCTTGATGGATTAGAATCGTTGGATAATTTGGGTATTTCTAGGTGACGTTCATTAGACAATCATTGGATTTGTCAAATTTAAATAATCTGAAAAATTTCTATACTGCAAACTGTAAGAACCAAGTTCAAATTCAAGGCCTTGGTGAATTAGGATCCTAAAATGATTTGAATAAACTTACTGTACTTCTAGATTGCATAAACACCATCGTGTTTCTGCGATGTTTGTTATTATAGAATGCTGCTTGGCTAGAAAGATCCCGACTTGATCGGAAAGTTAGCATCATTGACCGTGGTTTAAATAATTGTTACATGTGACAGCTTGGAAATTTTCTGGGGTTCCCCTCCTCCAGGATGTTAGGGGCCAAGAGAAATTGTTGGGCCATACACCAAGTGGTCACAACTACCGTCTCGTACATTTTGGAGGTTAAAATATGGTCCTGAACGAAGTTTTGTTATTTAGTTAAGCGGAATTTATGCATGAGATGGTTGAAACAGAAATTCGGACAACATAACTTCTGCCTAAATGACATACCCCCCAGTTTTAATCATTTTAAACAAAGCCAAACAATAAGGGTGCGTTTGATAACGTTTCTGTTCCTAACAATTTTTGAACAGAAATAGTTTTTTTTTCTGTTCCGGGAACAATTTCTGAATATAAGAACGCGTTTGGTAACTGCAAAAAATTTCTATTCCAGGAATAGAAATGTGTTTGGTAAACTTATATAATTTTGTTAATTTTTCAATATTTTTATTATATGTTTCCTTTTTTCTTCTTTCTTTTTTTCCTTTTTCTTTTTTCTTTTTCTTTTTATCTTTGACTGGCCGTTGGCCACGGCGGTGGCCGGCAACTGGCTAGGCAATGTCCGACAAGCTTGATGGAGGCCAGCTTGGCCCCGGCAAAGCTTAGCCTTGCCGGGGCCCCGCCAAGCGACGCCGTCCTAGAGGTGGCCTGGCGAGGCCAAGCCTTGCACAACCACAGCAAGACTTGGGCCGACGAGCCTCGTTGTAGCTCGGCCTCTCTAGGGGCCAACGACGCTCCTGCAAGGTCATTAACCCTTCTCTGGCCGGTCGCCGGTGCCGGCCAAAAGGAAGAAGAAGAAGAAAAGAGAAGAAAAAAAGAAGAGAGAGAAAATTTGTTTCTCGGAATTATTCCCAAGAACAAAAAGCAAATTTTTTCTACTTCTTATTTCTGTTCCAAATCTATTTCCGGGAACAAAAAAATAGATTTTTTGTTCCCGAGAACAAAAATTTTACCAAACACGTTTCTGTTCTTTTTTTGTTCCCCGGAACAAAAGAACAAAAAATTTTGTTCCGGGGAACATAAACACATTTTGCCAAACACAGCCTAAGTCTTTCTCGATGTTTTGTGACCGAGCAAACTTGACCTCGCATATCACGTCATTTAGTGACAGAAACTATGGTAAAATTCGAGTATCTCTAGCTCTCCTCTATCCTGAGGCAGTATTATTTATGAAGATTTATGTAATAAACAAGCTAGAGCTCAATGCAGTATCTCAAATTCAATTGGTAAAGATTAGAATGTGTGGGAATTCGCTAATACCATAATGACTTCTAAAGTTAGGAATCGCATAGGTAAACCTTTTTCAGCAACTTTCTTACAGAGGTGAGCGTACTCTTAAAGCTGCCTTTTATAGGGCAAGCTACTCAACAAATCTCCCTTGCCATATTCGTGAATGATGAGGTTATCGATAAGCATATTGGTTGGCTTTTATTATTCCATAACCAGTTCACCTTAAATGTCGTAACAGACGCATTTTCTTTGGTAAGGTGAAATCTGCAATTGTGTAATACAGATTAGATTTGTATCTCCATGTAAAAATGATTTGTGCAATGTTGCAGCAGGCTATGCAACAATTGACCAGACACCTGATCTCGAGACCAAGAGGAAGCCTATTAAAACACTTAACTCTGCCGCTGCTGGGAAGGTGAAAATATGAAATCAAACTCTGTTGCAGCTTATGTTCATGAATAATCTGTTTTTCCTTGTCCAAAAAATATGAATGGGTTGAATTGCAGTTGAAACTTTTGGAGCAGCAGCAAATACGGAGAAAATTGCCTTTATCCTTTAACAAGTACAAGATTTTTGTATTGCTCTTAGCCGTTTATGCACTATTGCTATGATTCTTTTTCTGATCGTTGGATTTTGCAGGTTCTTCTGTGCTTAGATCGCGGGTATTATGTCCGTGCATAGATCCATTCCAGGAAACTCAGCCCCCAGTGTTTGATGCAGATCCTTCCAAAAAGAAGAAAAAGCCTAAAGAAGGTGAAAATATCGTGGAAGAAGCGCCAGCTGATATTCCGCCACTTCTGGAGTTGAATCGGATATAATATGAACCCATGATATGATGAATTGGTGTTTTGCTTATTCCGATGTTGTGTTTACTATTTTTTAACTAATATATTTTTCACCAACGAAGCACTTACCGATATTCAAGGAATCAGGTTGTGATTCAAGCCATGTGTCATGCCCTGACCATCGGACACGTGACAACCCTCAATCTCTTTGGTCATTTAATTGCGACATCCCATGAAGTGTTGCTTACCCATTCATTTTATCTTATGATTATACGCATGTGGAAGCAAAAATAAACATCTCCCAATCATTTATAAATAGCTGGGATAGCATAAAACACATATCAAGACACTTTCATATAATATATACATTATACTTCAACTTAAACATCAGAAGTTGACAATTACACATTTACCTTGTGGATCCTTTATGGGGTTTAGTCTAGCACCTCTAATAGTATGAGGATGACCTCAAAAAGTGATGCACCCCATGACCTTCTAATACCCTATTGGCTCCAAATACCATAGCTCAGGGTTGGGGTCCTGAAAACATATAAACAACAACTGTGAGATAAAACTCAATGAGTAAGCTCCATAATCCTCGCGTAGGGAGGTAATTCGCTTCAGAATCACCCTAAATGCGCAACTTATCAACTGATGGTAGATTAATAGCAAAGCCTAAACTTCACCTTAACTATAATATGAAAGGATCTACCTCCTGCATTCCTCTAGTCCTAACATAAGCATTGTCATCCACATACGTATAAATTCATTAGAAAGGATTAATCAAGCATGCACATGCCATATAAGCCATCAAAATGCTATGTAATTCATGCACACATTTCATGCAACTCATATAAATCTATGCCACATGTGTGCAAGCTCTAACATCGCTCTCAAAATATGCATTAGCACTCATGCACTTTGCACAATGTCGTCTCGAGAATTGCATGGCATCCCAAACTAACATGTTACTCTTGAAACCAATGCTTTCAGATTATTACGACCACTCTCGACCACGGCCAACCCAAAGGTCGGCGGTCTTCTGGCATAAACAGGTATCGTCCTACCCCATCAGGCACAGCAATGTCCCACATACTCATACACATTAGGACATCATTCCGTTAGAGGAGCTTCATCTCGAAATCCATCCACGAACAACATCCTGTTGACGTGGAAGCATCCAAACTTAATCGGGCATCATCCTGCATAATTATACACATCAGGACAAAACCATTACCCTACATAATCATATGCATCAGGGTATTTAAGTGATCACACAAGCATACCACCACTCAAATTGATTTCATATCTTCCTCATTAGTCGATGCAGGAGTGTAATATTCATCCCACATGCAATAGCATTAAACGCACACCACCATGTTATGCTATCGTGTCATGTGATTGCACTTCAATCATGCATTCATCCAAGTAATCATACTTCTATCTCATAACACATTGCAACATAATATCACTTAACACTTCAACAATTACTCATTCCACATTATCTTACATATATACTTATCAGCCATGATTGTTGAATGCCCTAGATACTTACTAGTATCCATCTTGAGGATTGTAAGAGCAAACGTCATTTTTAAAGTTAACATTCTACAAGCACCAATCCTTTTCGAATTTACAACATAGTGAAATATTTATCATAACAAAATAAGTTATCGCATATTAACATAAAATTTTACTATAACATATCACATATTAACACAACATGCCATGATAGCTTATCGAGAGGGAAATTCGTCCAAAGGGGGGTAGAGAGAGAAAAAGTGAGAGAAATGAGGGAAATAAGGGAAAAATTAGGAAAACTTGGAAGAGAAGTTGCTAACACATTTAGTGCCCTTGACTTGAAGTTCAATCTTGGGGAGTAAGGTTGAATCTCCACCATCCAATGGCGTAAACTTGGAGTGCAAGGATCCATCTTGACCCTCCATAGGCCATATGCTTCAAATAGTGGTAGGCTAGGTAGAATAGGCTAGATGATGTCATCTTCTCTCTTGTCTTCTCCCTTGGGCACCCTCATCTTCCTTTATGCACAAATATTTTGTTTTATTAGGCTTAGGCTTCTAGAAGGGGCAAAATGATAATTGCCCTAAGCCATTTTACTATTCATGCGAGTTACAATTTACGCACACTATTCACGCGCATGGGCCAAGCCCAAAATGACCTAATTGTCTTAATGAGCTTGTCCCGGGCTTGATTTGTTGTGGGCTTCTCATCTTGGGCCCTTTATTTGCCATTTTCCCAAACTAATCCAAAATGGGCTTTAGAGGGCAAAACTGTAATTTTTATGCATTTGGGCCCTTGTAGCCGAAATTTAAAAGAAATGTGGCCATTGGGCCTCTCCAAATTCGTGGACCCCTTTTATACTTCCAATTTTCAGTCATATTTTTCCAAAAAATTGGGGTTTATCGATAAATAAAGAATTTGATGAAGTAATGTCCAATGGTTGTCATGTAATCATGAGAGGTCAATTGCTCATTCCAAAGTATACAATCATTTAGAATTGGTTTAGGGTCACTTGTAATTAATATAGTAATCATGCAGAATTACCTACAATCTAATTATATACTATTGTCAAATGATCTATAACCGTACTTGGATCGGTTTGAAACAACTTAAGATTATCCTTCATGGATCCTTATGATTGAATTTTTAATCTATGGTTGAGTTCTCTAGTCGTACTCATCGAAATCCTAAATTGTCTTCCCAGTAGATGTAACACTCTTGAATGGTTCACAAACCAAGTTAAAGTCTAATTCTACTAATTACACATTAATAAAAGTAAACTCCTTATTATGTTTTGAATAAGGTTGAATTTTGAGGATGTCACATCATGGCTTTATTCATTTGTCACATTCTCTTTTCCCTTTCTATCATTAATGCAAACTCTAACATTAGAGATGTACTTAATGAATTTGAACACAATCTTACCTCGCATTCATGTGGTTAATGATGTAAGTATTATTCATGAATACCTTGCGATTTGTCAATGCTACAAGGTGATATATGAGATTCCATGAGTGAAGGTGAAACCTAGAGCAGTGGATACTAGTGAAGCTTTTTCATATGAGGCAATGTTGGGATTTGTTTCGATAAATAAGAATACGTGCATAGGTAAATTTGAATCAAAGTCTAATTCACGACGAAAGTAAAAAAGCCTATACACATATTCCAAAACATTGTTCGTGCATTTTTATAAAAACACATAGAAGTGATAAAAGGGCTAATCACGTTACCCTTGTACCGTGCTACAAAAATTTGGTTGTGATGTTCTTGAGATTTTGATCACGAACGTATGATGTCATCACAACGTTGGTTCTAACGTTTTTCAAATTCTGACTACAAACGTTTAATCTTTTGATAACACTGACTCTAATGTTCTTAGAATTCTGATCATGAACATCTGATGTCTTCTGGTAATATTGGTTCTGACTTTCTTTAGATCCAAACCATGAACGTCCAATCTCCTCATAACGTAGGTTCTAACGTTTTTCAGATCTAGCCCCCACAAATATCAGGCATTTAGTTCAAACGCACCACCAATCACACGTTGAACAAAAGAGAGAAATTATAAACAACTTTCTCAACTTCTTGAATCCATGGGCTCCCTTGTTTTGTTAATCTTGTTAACACCTAAATTTGGCGATTCAGTCATTTATTTATTACATAAAAATTTGGGATTAATTTTATCCCTAAAAAATATTAATTACATAGTATATAATTTTAGGTGCATTTATTTTTATTTGCATTTGCATTTATTTATTGGATCATTCGAATTGGTGGTTCTGAGCTTTAAATTGACACGTTGGACTAAGCCCATGAAGGAAGCAAATTGGCCCAAGTCCGTATCCTCGAGGAGATATGACGAATTCATCTTTATGAGATTTCAAATGTGAGAAAAATCCTATTGTAATTTTGAAAAAAATAAGTGGAGGATATTCTTTCTTTCTTTCTTGCAAAGGAAATCTAGAATAGATGTGGAAAATAAAAAAGAATATTATGTTTGGAAGAAATTTTCGTGGATGTTGATTTGAAGAAAAAATAAAATCATAATTCTTAACTTATAAAAAGAGTTATTCGCGTAGGGTTTTGGATGGTATTTTTTCTCTCGGTTTTGCTAGGTCAAAAGTTAAACACAAAGGGAAAAAAGTTCTTTTCTGGTTCTCTTTTGGGGAGGGGTCGAAGTCAGCCGCTCCTTTTGCTCAAAAACAGGGACAGTAGAGAGAGAGAGACAGGTGAGGGAGACGTGAGGAGAGAGAGAGAGAGGCGCGGGGGGGGGGTGGACGGAAAAAGCAGGAGCTCCTGTTCATCTTCCTCAGTGAGCCAACGCCTCCGCTTGTTGGCCGAGTCGCCGGTCGCTACCACCACGCCACGCTCCGCCAGCCACCGCCGCGTTGCTGCCCGAGCGCCAACGCCCGCACCTGAAACCCTCCATCCGCGACGCCCCTACTCTGCCTCTGCCCCCCAGCCGCGACGCAGCCGCGGCTATTACTCTACCCGAGCCGCCGTCCACCGCGAGCTCGCGATACCAGCAGCCCGCGAGGTCGCTGCCATCCTGCCTAGCAGCCAAAGCCCGAGCCCTCGCTCCGCCCCAGCCACGACGCAGCCTTTGTCCCTACGCCTCCCGCGTCCTGCAACCAAGCCCGACCGCGACGCCAACAGATCCCGAGTGGCCGCCGCACCTCCGCCTCTGCTCTGCCGTGTCTCCACTTGTCCCCGAAGCCCAGCATCGACGATCGCAGTAGACCACCGTCACCAGCGACGATTGCAGCTTTAAACCGCTGCTTTCCCCTCGAGCGGCACCATCACAGCAACCCCCCACCCATTGCTGGTCCGCTCGCCGCCGGTCCCCTCATCGGAGATTCGGCAACCTACCACCCTTGGCTGCCACCACCACAACAGCCTCTTCATCGAGCCGCGCCGAGCCCATCACGATTCATGGGCCGTCGTTTGTTAAGTCGATTAGGAAGACGGAAAATTCAAATTAGGTAGTTTATTTATTTTTTATTTTTCTTTATTTGAAATACTCCTTTATGTATGAGTGAAACTCCCAACATGAAGTAGCCTCTTAAATTAGAGGGATTGCTAGTTCGAGTTTCGCGTCCAAAATCCGACTCGTAGTCGCATGGAAAAACTGTCAATCCAATCTCACGCTTGAGATTCGATTCGCAATTTGTTTAAATTTGACCAACCCGATCTCATGCGCAAGATATTGTTCGTCAATTTATAGATATTAATCTTATCTTGCTTGGTTTGCTGTCATGTCGTTTGAATCTCGTAAAAGAAAATCCAAAAAAATGTGAGTTAGATTAGGTTCATGGCTTGTTTTAGGGTTATTTTGCATGTTTAGAATAGGGAATTTAGTTATTTCGACTTTAAAAAATAATAATAATAAAAACATCAATTTAGGATGCTAGGTTTTTTTAATTTAGATTACACGTTTATTGACAATTTTAATTTCGAATTTTTTAAAAATAAAACAACAAAAAACCTAGAGCTAGAGCACTCTTTACACATCATTGCATATTAGGATAGGATTGCACGTTTAATTCAATTCTAGATAATGTGTATAAGTTTAGATAATTTTTCATAGATAGATTGCATCTTAGGATAGAGATTATTGAGTTGAGATAACATCCTAGTTTAAATTAAGACTTGTAAGTTGGATGTTATCTTAATTTCATTCTCTAGGATAGATTGCATGCTCATTAAAAAAAACACAAAATATTTCACGTCATATAGTTTAGGTCATGCTGCCATATCATATCGTTTAATGTTAGATTGGTGGCATGCATTGCATAAAGCATGATTCTCATTAAATAAGTGAAAACAAACAAAGTAATTCAATGTTACCATCGGCCGTTGCAGCGTGGATGGTAGATCGTTTGTCCTCCACCAAGAAGGCTAAGGTTCGAAGTCCCTGCGAAGCAGGGAGGTTGAAGCGCTATGTGGTGACTTAAGCGTGGCGTCGAGGTGGTGGTTTTCCCCGCTAGCGACATCTGGGGATTTACGTGACGGCTATCGGCCGAAGCGGTTCCTTCAGCAACAAAAAAAAAAAAAAAAGTAATTCAATGTTAATTAGAAATCATATCTAGGATTGTCGATGTGAATTCTAATCTAACACTGCATATGCTTTCGATGTCATGAGGTAAGTCTTGTAATTTATTCATTGCTTTATCTGAGTGTTAAATTGGTGGTTTGCGCACCCGCATGATAACCTCATACGTTAGGAATCAATTCAAGTTGCTTGCCAAACATTTTTTTTTTTCCAAAATAAAAGAGAAAGGTACCGAAGAGCGTTAGAGAAATTTAACGTAATCAAGTTCCCGAATTCACAATCTCTGGTTCATAAGAGTAAAGTAAATTTCCCGTTACTTTACTTGGGTTTCCAATCGAGCCACCAAAAATATATTAGTGGCGACTCCTAGTTGAAAAATAATTTGCATGTTACAAACTTAAACCTAAGTCGTGAATTGGTATAGACTTGAGAGAGCCCGAATTAAGTCTAAGCTTAACAATCCATTAGCCAAACCTAGGTGGTTCACATGAAATTTTGGTCACGACAGCTTGGTGACTCCACTGGAAAATTGAGTTAAAACTCTTAGTAGACTTAGGTCAATTTTCTCTTTTATTTGAAAAATATTCTTTTTTTGGCAGCAAGGATTCCATGTACATCCCTGACATTTAAGGTGTTAAATGTTTTTGCAAATGGGTGATATAAGGGGAGTAGTGATTTTTAACCCTTATCTTGTATGTTGGAGTTAAGGATGAATATTTTGAATTCAAACTATTGAAGTGTTGTTTGATATAAAATGTTGTGCATGCCTTACATTTACACTACACTATTGCACATACAATCTGCCTCCGGACCTAGGCCTCATAGGATTAATTAAGATGGTGTTGAGATGGATACCACTCCGACCGCATGCCCGCGGTACGAGTTGTGACACCCCGAACCCTTCGCAGGTCGTCACCAGCGCCGGTGTTACACTTTCTTTCCTTTCACTATCTCGTACTTAATACAAGCGTCATTAATCACATGCATTTTTTTTTTTAAAAACAAATCGGTCCCAATGCGACTCATAGTGGAAGCAAATTAAACATCTCCATCTCTCCCTTTACTAACCATGATACCAATACACACCAGCTAAACATCAGGATTTTATATACGAACATCGACACTTTATTTACATATGCTTTTAAGATTGGGACTCCTCCTTTCTCGGGTCGATACAAAACAAGAAAAGCGAGGACTCTGCCATGTCCTGCCTAAAATCTCAAAAAGAAACTATCAACCCTCTACATCAAGCGCACAACCCCCATCAAGAGTGTCGATTATCTACATCAAAAGGCTCGGCTCCTACTCGTCATGCGTGAGTTTCACACCCAACCCGGTGCATCAGGCGGTGGCGGCGGCAACATCCCTCGCATAGTACCATCTCGACGAACATGCACAGAAATGAACTCCTGAATGATAGGGCCCCCAACTAGGCCTATATCGTACATCACTAGACATCGCACTCGGATGAAAGTCAGTCCGGGAACAGAAGGACAGTCTATCTCCGCACACTCGACCTCTACATCAGACGGTAGACCATAAAACGTACCACGCGAGACGACAGGTAGTGGCATACTTGCTAATCTGAAATGTTATCCCCAAAAGGGGTGAGTACAACTACTCAGCAGATAGGGAAATCCAATAACATTCCAATGCATCATGCATATCATCACACGTTGCAAGCATCACTTACCTTGTAATCATGCGTATCAGGCATCATCACATCATATATATCATCATCATCATGGCGTATCATATATCATGATCATCATCATGCATTTCATCATACATATCATACCATGGATGATCATCATGTCACATCACACATCACCCTCATGCATCATCATGCACATACTATCATAGGTGATCATCATATCACATCACATGCCATCATCATGCATATATTATCATAGGTGATCATCATATCACATCACATGCCATCATCATCATGCATCATCATGCATATATTATCACAGGTGATCATCATATCACATCACATGCCATCATCATCATGCATCATCATGCATATATTATCACAGGTGATCATCACATCACATCACATGCCATCATCATCATGCATCATCATGCATATATTATCATAGGTGATCATCATCATGCATCATCATGTCATGAGTTAATTATCATCTTTATCTTTCAATTTTGATCACCACATCACCCATTTTTCAAATCATCAGTCTCATCATCAACCCTTCGGGCAGAAACCTCCGACAGGGTTCCATTATCGATATCATCATCAACCCTTCGGGCAGAAACCTCCGACAGGGTTCCCGGCCAACTTAGCCATCCCATGGCCACCGGGCTTCCGGCCCCCCACATTCCGGGCATCTCCCATCTCAACTAGCATCACGAGGCATTCCCTTCGGGCAGAAACCTCCGACAGGGCTTCCGGCCTTTACCCTTCTAGCCAGGCATCCCGCACCCAAATCCTGGTGTCGCGAGGCATTCCCTTCGGGCAGAAACCTCCGACAGGGCTTCCGGCCCCCCACATTCCGGGCATCCTGAAACTCCCAGGGAATCTCTGGAATTACGCCACCAGGCCACTAGACAACATCCTCCACCACAACCTCTTTCTCATTCACATTTATCCTTTTATCTCAATTTAACATGACAATTTGCATGGCATCAAATAAATCTCACTTGCATTTCAATTCACATGTCATAAACATGCCAAAGCTTAATCACATATGCATTTCAACTTAATGCATGTACAAAGACCTCATCACACAAGTGCCACACAAATGAAGTTGAATCCATGGCCAAATAAAAAATCTATTTTATTTTATTTTATTTTATTTTATTATTTTATTATTTTATTATATTATATTTATTTTCATAAATAAATATTAAATTTAATATCTATGATTTTCCCAAAATCATGATACTCAAAAATCATTAAACAAACAAATAGAATCACAATTTCATACAAAATTCGTGGCCAAATTGAATTTCTCATAATTTCACAATTTCCATAAAATAGCACCTTATATTCGGATAATGGCCAGACTTGCACAGTTTCCAAATAATTTCGATTAAAATACTCATATGGCCTTAAAAAATTATGAAATTTTACAGGGTGATAGCCAACACATTTTCGCACCTTTTTCATTAAGAACTATAAGCCAAATTATTTTTAGATTAATTTCTATAGCCATACGAAGCTTCTGGAAACACTACCGTGACGTCCAGAACACACTTCTCCGAATTTCTTAGTTTTCACCCATAAAATCTCTTTTTTTTCCTCTGAAATTTGAGTATGTTATGTAACAATGTGTCCTTTACAAGTTTTATGAAGAGATCTAGGTCAAATAACCAGATTATGGTCACCATTTTAGTCCATGAAGTCTCGGGTGTCTCGGTACACCTCACCAGAATCAACCATCTCCAAGATCTAGCCGATTTACTAGGCTACACTCATTCATTTCTCTTCAAATTTGATTATGTTGTAGCTTAATGTGTTTCCTACAACTTTCAAGAAGACAACAAAGTGAGATATCCAACAGAAATCAACATGCAAACAAGAAATCGACAAGAGGTCAGTGAAAATTTCGTAGATCTAAGTCTCCGTATAATAGAACTTTTGACCCCTCAAATCTCCATCGTTTTCTACGAATTTTTTGTATGTCATAGTACAAGACGTTAGCTTCAACTTTCATGAAGACACCGAAGCCAAAATCGAACTCCAAACCCACATGCAAACTCGAACAAACTACTGACTCCAGTAAACCGAACGAGAACAGTCACACGGTTTGCAAAATATCAACTCTTACCTCGGTTTTTCGCACAAATCACACCTATAATCTAACATGCAAACATCACAACAAACATGCAAAGGAAGTTATGGACTCCACTTGCCTTAAAGGTGAACAAACAGCAATGAACGGCGATGATCGGACGGCGAACGAACGGCACCCTTCCGGCTCCGCCTCCTTCCCTCTCGGCTCCTCTCCCTTTCTCTCAAACTCTCTCTCTCGCACACCTCTCTCTTTGGACGAAAATGGAGCAAGAAGGTCCGGCCACTCTCTCTCCTTACCCCTTTTATATCCCCTTAAAGCCCATGATTAGTAATGATTGATCCACCTATTGTCCAACCAATGCATGCTCTCCTTTGTGCCACATGTAGTTTTTATTTTTGAATTTAAATGGGCTTGGGCTTAGGCCCATCCGGCCATTCCCCCTTGGGCTGGTCGAGCTCCCTCTTGGCCCCTAATGGGCCGAC
This sequence comes from Eucalyptus caleyi, assembly GCA_014182885.2. Lineage (NCBI taxonomy): Eukaryota > Viridiplantae > Streptophyta > Magnoliopsida > Myrtales > Myrtaceae > Eucalyptus > Eucalyptus caleyi. Next base: position 15,194,721 of record CM024468.2, on the reverse strand, counting down.
TAGCTTGGCCCACCAAGCTTTAGGCTAATGGGCCCAAGGCCCATTTCGAAAATTAATCCTCTTTCTCTTTTTTTTTTTTTTTGAATTTCTTTTTATAAATATTTCTAAATTCAAATTTCATCTTGGCCAAAGTCTTGGGATATTTTTAATTATTGAAATTTAAATCATATGACCAAGCATTAATCTATTAAATTTGAATTTCCACAATCACAAGCATAATTCATTTAAATTAAAAGACTAATTGGCTAAGGCATAAGCCAAAAGAAATTCTATCACCTAATCAAAGATTTTTAACACACCTTAAGGCTCGGCCTTGAATTTCTGGGATGCCACACGAGTCGCCCATCTCGATCCCAAAGTTTCTTTTTGGTGTCAAGAGTACCCACCTCGGTCCGCATGCCCGTGACCTGGGTCGGCTCTTTGACTAAGCCGAAGTCATGAGGACCCGACTTAGTCCGCACGTCTACAGCTAGTCCAATCATCCTTGTGACTTCACTTTGCTAAGCCTTATAGAGTAGAAATCGAGCCACTTACCATGCGCATGTCTATGTGTTTGCCTCTCGTTGGTAAAGTAAGTTCTCTAAATTCTCACCTTTGTAATCTACTTACTTTATCGTATCATTTTGTCAGTCCATGGCATTAGGATTGTCCTGAGTCTTGGTCAATATACAATGGAAATACCGGACATTCGAATTATTCTCCCTCCAAAGGAAGAGCTTAACACATGGTGGGACAAGTTAGACCAAGTTGGCCGTCAATTTGTAGAGTCGCACATTAGTTGACTACTTCCACTACTGCGTATCAACATCCATGGTGGCCTCATCCAAGCACTTGCCTATTGTTGGTGCCCCGAGACTTCTACTTTTATCTTTGGCGGTAAGCATGAGCTCACTCCCACCTTAGAAGAATATAGCATTGCCATGGAAAAATCTTTGAAAGCTGAATTAATTAGTCTACCTATCGGAATAGATCCCATTGTGGCCTTATTTGATTTTTTGAGAATTAAGAAGGATGATATAAGAAATGTCTTAAAGGCTCACCGCAATGCATGCCCGTTATCTTTTCTAAAAGAATACTTTGGAAATGGCACTTCATTTCAAATGCGAAGGGTTTTCCTATTAGCCTTCTTTGGGTTTATAATTTTTCCTTACTACAAGAATGTCATTAAATCTTTGATTGCTCAATTAATTAAATAAGTGTTGGAAGGAAAAAATTTCGTAAACACTATTTTGACTGAAACTTTTCTTTCTCTCACTCAATTTAAAGGTGGTGGTGATAAGACTTTCCATTCCTCTCCTGAGCTTTTGCAAATTTGGTTTCTTTCTCATATAAAAGGGTTTGGTGGTTTAATGACTATACATGATGTTAATAACTCTAATCACCCTATTATGAGATTTGAGAACAAGCAAAAATATGCACCGGATTATCATTATTCTAGGTGGCTAGCTTTCATGAAAAAACCAACTTTCAAGGGTTTCCTATGGCATGCTAAGTGGCTCCAAGCTCGTGTGGCAAGACTCTCGTGTGGAGGTGTGGGCCCAATCCCTTTATTGGGATTCACTAGAGCAATGGAATACTACCCGACTAGAGTGACCCGTCAGTATCAAGTGGTGCAAGAGCTTCCCTCGGCGTTGCAAGTAGATCCGCTCCGAATCAGTTTCATTGATGGAGATCGAGACCATGAGAATTCTATTCTCTCAATCAAATCAATGTGGAACATGTGTCATCCACGAAAGCTCAAATGGCCTGACGAGGAGCTGAAGGGCAAAGAAAGGAAGTACTATGCCTCAACTAAATACATTCAACAAAACAATATCCCAGAGAAGTTGCTTCCAAAGATACTAGAGGTGCCACTGAAGATCACCAACTGCGCTGAGAATAGACGCCTCAAAAGAGTTGCCAAAAAAGCTCAAGAGGAGAATAAGTGATTGCACCGAGTGATGTCTCGAGTGTATATTGATCAAGCTAGATGATGTGGCTTGAATCAATCTTGTTGTTTCATTTCTAGATTAATGTTTAGAAAGTTGAGTCATTTACTTTTCTAGTGTATTTGTTTAGGGCATTTCAAGTTTCTATTTTGTTAGGCCGTGTCAAAAACTCCATTAATGAATAAAAGCTTCTAGACCGTTGCCATGGACCAGCGTGTTTCTTATTAGATACTTATTTTTGTTCATTTATTCAAATTAGGTGACAATGGATCCTTCACGTTTGCCCATTATTACACGATCAAGAGCTAGAATGGCTGACTAAACTGAAATGTGTGATCATATCTCCACTATGGAAGATCAACTTCAACAGTTAGTCGCCTCTATGTAGCTTCTGACAGCTCAAATCCAGTCCCTCCAAGCAAATCCGACTCCTACACCCACTCTCCCCGAGATAGTTGTCCTAAAGCCGACAAACAAGGCTCAAATTATGGGTGATGACAACATGCCTGAACTAGAAGATGACCCACCATTGATTACCACCGAAAAGGCTAAGCTTGACAGGATCCCTAAGACGGAGTAGGATGAATGCTTTGCAAAACTTGAGGAGAAAGTGAAGCAATTGCAAAAGTCGCAGAGTTCACTTCCATTCGACTTGTCAGTGTATGAGAAGGTTAAGGTGCCAAAAAAGTTTAAAATGCCAAAGTTCGAGAAATACAACGGTACTTCCTACCTAAAAACTCATTTGCAGATGTACCACGTACGCATGACCCAATATGTCAAGAATGAGCCCCTCATGATCCAATAATTTCATGCAAGTTTGACCGATCCCGCATTGAGCTGGTATTTAATGAAAAATGTGAACCTTCTCGACACTTGAAATGAAGTGGCTGACGCATTCCTCAAGCAATATAAGTTTAATATGGACATTGCACCTTCCCGAGAAGATCTTAAGAGGATGGAGAAAAAGAGGAGCGAGTCATTCAAAGAGTATGCCGTGAGATGGCGAAATCTGGCAGCTCAAATCACTCTTGAGCCTACTAACTAGAAGTTGATGAAGTTGTTCGTCAAGACTCCCCATTTGAGTTCCGTAACCGAATGGCCAGCACATACGTCAAGAATTTCAATCAACTTATTCTTGTGGGAGAACAAATTGAGATGGGGATAAGGGAAGGATGGTTTACTGAGCCATCCAACAAAAGGTTCTCTACCAAGAAGGAGAAAGAGGCTGTTGTAGATGTGAATGTGGCTTACAGCTAAGAAAATGTCAATCGCAATCCAGCTATCCAGATGAATGCAAGGCAACAACAAACTGCTGGCCATCAATCGTTTGCCCAAGCAAATAATAGAAGGCAGTTCACTTCTCTCCCTAGATCTCCATCCCAAGTGTTGGCAATCCTCCGAAAGAAAGGTTTGCTTACTAGCGAGCCGAAGTGGCCTAATCATGAAAATATTCATGGTTATGACTCGACAAAGAAGTGTGACTATCACAGCGACGAATTGGGACATTCAACTAATGATTGTTTTACCCTCAAGCACCGGATCCAAAACCTTCTGGACGCGAAAGCCTTTCCATTTCAAACTGCTTGGCCAAATGTCCAAAAGAATCCACTATCAGAGCATGAGGGTAGGGTGAATGCTATTTTCGAACAAGACGACAGTCGAATCAAGAACTCAAAGGTCCATGTTGCGAATGCCTACAATAGACTGGTGAGAGCTGGATATTATCCAAATCATGAGGATATTTCCCTAGCATTAATGAAAAAGAGAGTTGCCAAAATGGTGGATGATGGCATCATCATGTATGCTGACCATAATTGCATAGTTTCTACTATTTCTCATATCGTTATCGATTCGGAGGAGGAGCAAGCTGCACTCGGTGCTAATAAGGAAGAAATAGATCCTTTACTCAAGGATATGCCCCCACTAGAAGATGCATCCGACGAGGAGATAATGATTGAGCTGTCTCAGATGTATGAGTATGTCGACGATAAGGCGATGCCTTGATCCTATGACCTAGATGTTGACATCATTACAAGGTCTAGTCGGACTTATGCTCAAGTTAGTGCTCAACCTGCAAAGCTTGTCACTGATGAAGAGGCTAAGAAATTTCTGACTGTGATCAAGGCAAGTGAGTATAACGTGGTCGACCAATTGCGAAAGATGCTCCCTCCTTGCTCGAACTCTTGCTAACATCCCCCGTGCATCAAAAGTTATTAATGAAGGTGCTGAGTGAAATTCATGTACCGAAAATGATCGAGGCGGATAAGCTGGAGGAGTTGTGGGATCGGTCCTTCTCAAAGACTTGATCACTTTTTCTTATGAGGAATTCCCTCTTGAAGGTATGGGGCATAACAAAGCACTCTACATATACGTTAAACACAAGGTTTCCCATGTGTCTCGAGTGCTTATTAATAATGGGTCGGCCTTGAACATATGTCCGTTGGCCACTCTTCATCGCCTCAAGATAGACCCATCCAAGATACATGTTGCGAAGACTTCCGTGCGAGCTTTTGATGGGACAAAGAAGGAGGTGATTGGGGAGATCCATCTTGATGTGCAAATAGGGCCGATCGTTTTCAACATCCCCTTTCAAGTGATGGATATCCTACCACATTTAATTTTCTGTTAAGGGTCGTCCTTGGATACATACTGCTGGAGTGGTGCCTTCAAGTCTACATCAAAGTGTGAAATTCGTGATCAAAGGGAAACTGGTCACTGTATATGGCGAAGAAGATCACGGATTTATCATGAGACGGCTATCCCTATGTGGAGCCAAACTTTGAGTTTGAATCGAGTTATCACTCATTTGAGTTGGTGTCCACCATACACGCTTCCTGAGATTCGTCACCACCCACTTCTTGAAGTTTCAAATGCTACCCTTATGGTGGGAAGGGTGATGGTTGGGAATGATTTTGTTCCTGGCCATGGTCTTGGAAGAAGGGGTCAAGGTATTCGAAACCCCATTGAAGCCTCTCAAAGGTCCCGATCTGCTGGATTATGGTACCATGGAAGAGGTGGAGAAAGTTCTGGAAGACAAAGATAGGGAAGATAGAACTTGCCACCTGAGCTAGGGCGAGGAAGGCAAAACTTACTACCTCAAACATCCGCGAGACGTTCCCTGGCCCTCCAAGAATGATGCAAGATGAAGCAAAGTGATGGACACTAGGACAGCCAAGTGGCAAATTCAACTATTTGGTGAAGTATTTGGCCCCTCCCAGCTCTTTCATTGACCCCGCGACATAGTTCTAAATGGATGGGATGGCATGGACGATCCAATGCCTCCAAAGACAGAGAACTCGATGACGCCTTAGAAGGAATCACAAGTCTGTTCGATGACCTCTTCATAGGAGCCATTGACGAAGGACCATCGGAAGACATGGGCGTTGGCCCACAAAGTAACTTATTGCTTTTGCACATTCCCCTACGTGGGAATTTTTTTATCGCTTTCTAGGAATTGTTTTCGCTTTCTAGGAATTGTTTTCAATTTCTTCTTTTTCACTTTCTTTTTAGGGCTTAGAATATCGCATTTTCCATTCAATAAATGTAATTGATTGATGAATTTCAATGAAATTACAAGTTTTATTTTGAGGGCATGATGAGGTACACCAAACCAGCCCGGTGATGATATCCAACCGATAAAAGAAAAGAAAAATCCAAGGAGAATTCTGAGGCATGGGCTTTCATCATGCTTTCTCGTGTCAAAATGTTTCAAAAAATGCTTTTGCAAAAGAATTTCAAAAATTTTTCAAAAAAATAAAATTTACCCCGTTTGTCTTTTTGATTTATCTACTTTCTATTTCAGGGATCATATAGCATGCAAAGGTTGGGAAATGGTCCAATCCAATGTAATAAGTGCTGATAATAATGATCCCGAAGACTCGATCAAACATTCCATTAAGGTGTAGCACAGTTGGGAACAACATGAAAAAGCTATGGCTCTTATATCCAAGCAGACCATCACTATTAATTTATGTGACATTGAAAAAGCCAAGGAAGTGAAAATTGGGGCAAATCTCCCCAAAGACAAAGCCGAGCGCCTAATTCAGTTGTTGAAGGAATATCAAGATGTCTTTGCATGGACCTACGCTGACATGCTTGATTTAGACCCATCAATCATGGAGCACTGTTTGCCTACTAATCTGAATGTGTCACCAAAGAAGCAGAGGCTACAGAGAACTAAACCCGAGCTCTCAAAAAAGATAGAAGAAAAAGTGATGAAGCTTTTGAAGGTGGGATTCATTGAAGTCTCACAATACCCTAAATGGGTGGCTAACATTGTACCGGTGATGAAGAAAGACTGGTCGAGTTCGAGTTTGTGTTGATTATCGAGATTTGAACAAGGCTAGCCCGAAGGATGATTTCCCGTTACCACATATAGATGTCCTTGTGGATAGTATGCTAGATTTGAACTGTTCTCATTTATGGATGGTTTTTCCGGGTACAATCGAATAAGGATGAAGGAGGAAGACAAGGAGAAAACTGCATTTATCACCTCATGGGGAACCTTTCATTATAAGGTCATGCCTTTTGGACTCAAGAATGCGGGGCAACTTACCAGCGAGCTATGGTAGCACTATTTCATGATATGATGCATCAGGAGATTGAGGTCTATGTTGATGATATGATTGCAATGACTCCGACCTAGAAGAAGCCACGTCAAAACTCTAAAGAAGTTGTTTGATCGACTCCGTGAATTCAAGTTTCATCTAAATCCCGCTAAATGCGTGTTCGGAGCAACATCCGTAAATTACTTGGATTCATTGTGAGCAGTAAAGGGATTGAGATCGACCCATCTAAAGCTAAGGCCATATGTGAGTTGCAACCTCCATCAATGGTGAAAGAAGTCCATAGCCTTTTAGGGAGATTGAATTACATTGCTCGATTCATTTCCCAACTTTCTGAAACTGCCAAGCCGTTCTTCAATCTCTTGAAGAAGAATGCACAAGTCAACTTGGATGATGAGTGCCAAGAAGCATTTGACAAGCTGAAGTAGTACTTGATGAATCCACCAGTTTTTGTCCCACCATCACCGAGGCATCCTTTGATTCTCTACCTCACCATTCATAGTGAATCATTGGGTGCAATGTTGGCTCAAGAAAGTCCCATCGATAAAAAAGAACGAGCCATTTATTATCTAAGTAAAAAGTTCACTGTATCAGAATTGAAATATTCTGATGCTGAAAAGACTTGTGTCACATTAGTGTGGGTATTGCATAGATTGCGACAGTACACACTACATTACCAGAACGTTCCTCGTGACTAAGAACAATCCTATCAAGTACTTACTTGATCGGCCAGCTTTGGTGGGTAAGTTGGCTAAATGGAAAATTTTAATCTTAGAATTTGATGTGCAATTCATGCCACAAAAGTCGGTTAAGGGTCGAGTGATCGCCGATATATTGGCGAGAATTCAAGAGTCTCAAATAACGATGACCGTTCCCTAGATGACCATGTCTTGAATGTAAATGAAGATTCATGGACCATGTTCTTTGATGGAGCTATGAACTTGTCTAATTCTAGTACCGGGCAATTTGATATCCCTAGATGGACAACACCATCCGGTAGCTGCAAAATTGATGTTCCCATGCACTAACAATGTAGCCGAGTATGAAGCTTGCATCCTCAGCTTCAAGCCGCAATTGAGATGGGTGTGGCCAAGTTAAAAGTGTTCGGGGATTCCGTGCTAATCATACTACAGACCGTAGGGGAATGGAAGACTAAGGATGCCAAATTGCTCCCGTATCACGAGTATCTAGAAGATCTGATCAAGGAATTCGATGAAGTTTCATTTGAATACTTATCGAGGTCTCACAATCAATTCGCAGATGCACTTGCAACTTTATCATCTATGTTGCAAGTCACTGATGGATTAGAAGTTGAACCGTTGAAAATAGAGGTTTTGCCAAAGCCGGCTTATTGTATGATCGTAATTGAAGAACCTGATGGAAAACATGGTATTACGATATCATGAATTACATTCAAAAACAGGAATTCCCCGAAGGAAGTACTCTAGCTGATAGGAAATACATCACGAAGATGGCCTCAAAATTTTTCGTCAGTGGTGAGAATTTGTACAAGAGATCTTATGATTTAGTTTTATTGCGATGTATGGATGCAGCCGAAGCCACTCAAATCATGCAAGAAGTTCATGAAGGAGTGTGTGGCCCTTATATGAACGAGCACATGTTAGCTAAGAAGATTATGAGATTAGGTTACTACTGGCTCACACTAGAAAGTGATTGTATCCAGCATGTTCGAGTTGTCATCATTGCCAAATCCATGGTGATAAGATAAATGTTCCTCCAATAAGTTCCACTAGTTTTCCGAGCCATGGCCCTTCTCAATGTGGGGCATTGATGTGATTGGCCCAATAAATCCTAAGGCTTCAAATGGGCATCGATTCATTTTGGTGGCGATAGACTATTTCTCCAAATGGATTGAAGCTACATCCTTTGCAAGTGTCACCGCCCGCAATGTTGCAAAGTTCATCAAACAAGACATAATTGCTCGCTATGGTGTCCCTGAAGCAATCATCACTGACAATGGGACAAATTTGAACAACAAACTTGTTGATGAGTTGTTTAGCAAGTTCAAGATCAAGCATCTGAATTCGTCCCCTTACCGCCCTCAAATGAATGGGGCTATTGAAGTGGCCAATAAGAACATTAAGAAGATCCTGGCTAAGACAGCCGAGAATTATCAAGATTGGCATGACAGATTACCTTTCGCACTAATGGCGTACCAGACATCGATTCACACTTCTACTAGGGCAACCCCTTTTGCTTTGGTGTATGGCATGGAGGCAGTTTTGCCCGTGGAAGTGGAAATTCCTTCTCTGAGAGTTTTATCCCAAGTGGAGTTGTCAAAGGCGGAATGGTCACAACAAAGATTTGAATAGTTAAACTTGATTGATGAGAAAAGACTGAAGGCTCTTTGCCATGGCCAAACTTATCAGCAAAGAGTGGTTAGGTCCTTCAACCGGAAGGTACGACCGAGACATTTTGAGGTAAATGATCTAGTCTTAAGGAAGCTGTTGCCGATTTTTCCGGATCCTGGTGGCAAGTTTGCTCCAAATTACAATGGTCCATATGTAGTGAAGAAGGTACTTCCTGGAGGTGCCTTGATCCTAGCGGAAATGGATGGTCGTGAGTTTTCCATTCTAGTTAATTCTGATGCTGTCAAGAAGTATTAACCATGATAGAATTTGCCATGTCATGTTTTGAATTGCAAGCATTTCTATGATGAATAAATTGCCTCAATGAGTTGAATTGTTCAAATTTGTTGCAAATCTTGTATCTTTTTCCTTGATGAATTGTGTGAGATAAATTGAATGTGTCAAATGGGATACTTTGGAATGACAAAAGTTAAGCCTTATTCCATACACTATTTCATACACTAATCCCAGTGAGTTGTGTGGAAAAATTCCATGCCCACAAGGAAAATGGTGATCTCGCAAAGGGTACGTCAACCAAAGTGATGAGAGGTAGTCTCTTCCTCTACCCAAAACACTACAAGTATACCCATCGTTTAGCCCTTTGAGCCCACACACATGAAGAGTTTTTAAATTATCCCTATTCAAGGATCATCCCATATTGGGACAAAATTTGAAATGAATGGTAAGAATCTTCTTACTCACACTTGCATCAATCTTCGAGAATTGCTTTCATAGTGTAACTTGTATGATAATTTAAAGTGCTTTAGGATGATGAAGAGCAAGTTCTTTCTTTATCCTATACATTTTTATCCATTGCATAGCCCACTTGAGCCTATGAATTCATTTCATATTAAACCCAATTGGTGATCATCCCCCACACTAGGGCAAGGCAAAAAACAACCATTTAAGTAACATGGTTTAGAATGCTGATAAAAGATGGAGGCTGTGTGAGTTCCAAAGAAAATAAGTGCAAAAAATAAGGGGTATGAAAAAGCAGTGTGCCTGGTAAAAGTAAGGCCAATGCCCAAAAAGAAAAATCAAACATTGGTTGTAGTAAGTTGTATCCCTAGCAAGGCAGTATTAAAAAAGCTAAAATGCTGAGATGTTACAATTGATGGAGGGTTGATATGGAGAAAATCCTCGATGGTGAAGAAGAAAATTGGAGATGTCAAGATGATCACCAACTTTGACCCCCAAACACTTTTTGAGCCTAACAATCCTTTTGTTTCTCACTAATGAACCAAGCCTACGTTACGTCCTTTGCAAAGCCTCTTTAGATTATGGCACTTGAATTAACGTAAAAGTGCGAGTAAGGCAATTTCTACCTCATTTTGTATGTTTCTTGACTTGTAAACCCCAAAATAATTGCGAAATGTCATCTTTCAATAGCCTCGACTCAAAGAGTCCCATTTTGTTAAGCCGTTGACCAAGCCCACATTACGGTCCCTGTTAAGAACCTCTCAGATTGGTAAGGTCATACCACTTGCGAAATTGCTCAGACCCTTGTTTGGCATGACAATGGTGAGATAGAGAGATTGTCGAAATCCTGCATCAAAAGTCAGGATGAAATGACCCTTTTAATGAGGATGAGTGAAAAGTCCTTTTAAACCGAAAGATCCCTCATTTGACACATCCATGATACTCATGTGTTTATATTGGAATATTCTTTTGAAATCTTTCCCAATGGAAATTAGGTGATGCAAGATTGATAGAAATCATCACACATGAACCTCACTTGAATTAATGCATGTTTGTGACTACAAATGCATGTTGCCTCTCCTACGACCATGTTTTATGGGAGACATATTCCCAAGGATCAGAGATGTTACCAGGTAAGTATATCTCTATACCTTAAATACTTGTTATTGCTTATGTATTCTCTTTTGAGTACACCGACACTCGATTGAGCTGTCTCCCAAAGGTTTTTCTCTAGGTTTAGTTTGATTAAGGTGACCGAAGAAAGGTTCGGGTCCTGGTCAAATAATTTATGCCGCAATGCTAGGCAACCAAAGAAAGGTTCGAGTCTTAGTTACGCAAAACCTCATGCTAGGCGACCATAGAATGGTATGGGTCCTAGACAATATTTGTTGCTTTAACAGGTGACCGTAGAAAGGTACGAGGTCCTTGGAAAAGCTATTCCCATTCAAGCGACCGTAAAAAGGTACGAGTCTTGAAAAGTGAATCTCCGTTTAGATATACGAATGGTCCTGGAAAATGATTTCTCATTTAGGCGACCGAAGAAATGTACGGGTCCTAGACAATATTTATTGCTCTAACAAGAAACTGTAGAAAGGTATGGGTCATGGAAAAGCAGTTTCTCATTCAGGCGATCGTAGAAAGGTACGGGTCTTGAAAAGCAATTTTTTTTGTCAAGGTGACCAAAGAAAGTTTTGGGTCATAGACAACCAAATACTGCCATACTGGGCAATCGTAGAAAGTTATGAGTTCTAGAAAAGCAATCTCCTTACAAAGCCTTGTTACTATTCTAGGCGGCCGTAGAAAGGTACGAGTCCTAGACATGTAACACCAACTATCTTGAATTACTCTACCCTCCTTGAAGGTAAGTTATTCCAAGTAGGTTCCTTTATCATTTGCATTAGCATTTCCATGCATCATACAAATTGCATTCCAAAATGGGATTTATATTCCAATAACAGAAAAAAGAAATTATTCATTGCATGTGCATAGTCAAAATTTAGGTCTCAATTTATCTTTGAAGGCAACCTCTACGAGCTCATCTTCAAAGAGGGGTAGCTATTGACACCTAAATTTTGGCGATTCAGTTATTTATTTTTGCATAAAAATTAGGGATTAATTTTATTCAAGAAAATATATTAATTGCATAGCATATAATTTTAATTTGCATTTGCATTGGATTGGATCGACATAATGGGTTCAAATTGGTGGTTTTGAGCTTTAAATTGACAGTTGAACTAAGCCCACAAATGGAGCAAATCGTTTGCCCAAGCCCGTATCCTCGATGAGATATGACGAATTCATCTTTGCAAGATTTCAAATGTGAGAAAAATCCTATTGCAATTTTGAAAAAAAAAATAGAGAATAATTTTTTTTTTTTTTTTTACAAAGGAAATCTAGAAGAGATGTGGAAAATAAAAAGGAGTATTGTGTTCGGAAAGAAATCATAGTGGATGTTGATTTGAAGAAAAAATAAAACTTTAATCTTTGGCCTATAAAAGAATTGTTCGCGTAGGTTTTGGGGTTTTTTTTCTCTTGGTTTACTAGGTCAAAAGTTCAACACAAAGGGAAAAAAGTTCTTTTCTAGTTTTCTTGTGGGAAGAGGTCGAGGTCAACTAATGCTTTTGCTGAAAAAACAGGGACAGCAGAGAGAGAGAGAGAGAGAGAGAGAGAGAGAGAGACAGGTGAGGGAGATGTGAGAGAGAGAGAGAGGGGGGGAAAAAAAAGAAAAAAGCAGGAGCTTCTGTTCATCTTCCTCAGTGAGCCAACGCCTCCGCTTGCTGCCCAAGTCACCGATTGCTACAACCACGCCACGCTCTGCCAGCCACTACCGCGTTACTGCCCGAGCGCCTCCGAGCGCCAACGCCCACACCTGCAACCCTCCGTCCGCGACGCACCTGCTCCGCTTCAGCCCCCCAGCCACGGCTATCCCTCTACCCGAGCCACCAGCCACCGCTAGCTCGCGATACCAGCAACCCGCGAGGTCACTGCCATCCTACCCAGCAGCCGAAGCCCGAGCCCTTGCTCCACCCCAGCCGCAACGCAGCCTCTGTTCCTGTGCCGCCCGCGTCCTGTAGCCAAGCCCGATCGCGACACCAGCAGATCTCGAGCGGCCGCCGCACCTCCGCCTCTGCTCCGCTGTGCCTTTGCTTGTCCCCGAAGCCCAACATCAACGATTGCAACAAACCACCACCACCAGCAACGACTGCAACTTCAAACCGCTACTTTCCCCCCGAGCGGGCCATCATAGCAGCCCCTTGCCCGCTACTGGTCCGCTCGCCGCCAGTCCCCTCACTGGATCTCCAACGACCTACCACCCTTGGCTACCGCCACCACAGTAGTCTCTTCATCGAGCTACGTCGAGCCCATCGCGATTCACAGGCCGTTGTTTGTTAAGCTCGATTAGGAAGACGGAAAATTCAAATTAGATAGTTTATTTTTTTTTTTCTTTATTTGAAATATTCCTTAATGTATGAGTGAAACTCCCAACATGAAGTAGCCTCTTAAATTAGGGATTGTCAGTCCAATTTTCGCACCCAAAATCCGACTCGCAATCGCATGGAAAAATTGCCAATCCGATCTTACGCTCGAGATTCAATTCGTGATTTTGTTTAAATTTGGCCAACCCGATCTTATACTCGAGATATGGTTTGTCAATATATGGATATTAATCTTATCTTGCTTGGTTTGCTGTCGTGTCATTTGAATTGATTTTATTCTCGTAAAAGAAAACCCAAAAAAAAAGTGAGTTAGATTAGGTTCATGGCTTGTTTTAGGGTTATTTTGCATGTTTATAATAGGAAATTTAGTTATTTCAATTTTTTATAAAAAAAACCATCAATTTATGATGCTAGTTTTTTTTAATTTAGATTACACATTTCTTGACAATTTTAATTTCAATTTTTTTTATGAAAAAAAAAACAAAAAACCTAGAGCTTGGGCACTCTTTGCATGCCATTGCATATTAGGATAGGATTGCACGTTTAATTCAATTCTAGATAATGTTTATAAGTTTAGATAATTTTTCATAGATAGATTGTGTAACATCCCGAGCCCCACTGTGTAATATTGTCCGCTTTGGGTCATTCGCCCTAGTGCGGACGAACCGCCATCCCAGCCACGGTATTTTCCCTCACAGCTTTAAAACGCGTTACACAAGTGAGAGGGACCCAAGCCTTATAAGCTAACCAAGACCTCCCTCCCTAGGCGATGTGGGACAAGAGAGGAGGCTGTCACACTCTCCACCTCTTAACAAAATAGCGTCCTCACTATGGCCCCACGGGCGTCAGAACAGCATTCTTGAGCCAACTCCCGACCGCAAGTGGGACCACAGCTCGAATGTTGTTCTGACGCCCATGGGACCACAGCGAGGATGCTATTCTGTTAAAAGGTGGAGAGTCTGACAACCTCCTCTCTTGTCCCACATCACTTAGGGAGGGAGGTCTTGGTTAGCTTATAAGGCTTGGGTCCCTCTAACCTGTGTAACGCGTTTTAAAGCCGTAAGGAAAAAGACCGTGGCTGAGATGGCGGTTCGTTCGCGCTAGGGTGGGTGACCCAAAGCGGACAATATTACACAGTGGGGCCCGGGATGTTACAGATTGCATCTTAGGATAGAAATTATTGAGTTGAGATAACATCCTAGTTTAAATTAAGACTTAGCCAAACCTAATCCTTAATGTAAGTTGGATGTTATCTTAATTTGGATAGATAATTTTCGCAATTTTCTAATTTCGAATTTCATGGAAATCCAAAAAAAAATTGTCTTTGTATAAATTAATTTCATTCTCTAGGATAGATTACATGCTCATTAAGAAAACACAAAATATTTCACGTCTATAGTTTAGGTTATGTTGCCATGTCATATCGTTTAATGTTAGATTAGTGGCATGCATTGCATAAAGCATGATTCTCATTAAATAAGTGAAAACAAACAAAGTAATTATGTGTTAATTAGAAATCATATATAAAAATGTCGATGTGAAGTCTGATCTAACACCTTTTGATGTCATGAGGTAAGTCTTGCAATTTATTCATTGTTTTTATCTCGGGTGTTAAATTGGTGGTTTGCACACCTGCATGACAACTTCACATGTAAGGGATCAATTCAAGTTGCTTGCCAAACATTTTTTTTTTCCGAAATAAAAGAGAAAGGTACCGAAAGGGCGTTAGAGAAATTTAATGTAATCAAGTCCCCAAACTCACAATTTCTGGTTCACAATTTCTGGTTCGTAAGAGTAAAGTAAATCCCCGTTACTTTATTTGGGTTTCTAATCGACCCACCAAAAATAGATTAGTAGCGACTCCTAGTTGAAAAATCATTTGCATGTTACAAACTTGAACCTAAGTCGTGAATTGGTATGAGCTTGGGAGAGCCCGAGTTAAATTTAGGCTTAACAATTCATTAGCCAAACCCTAGGTGGTTCACCCAAATTTTGGTCGCAACAGTTTCGTTAATCTTGCCAGAGCTGTCTAATTTAGAAATTGAAGAATTATCCAAATTCATTGATTCTCTAAAGAAACTCGAGACTCTTGATGCCTTGAATTGTAGTCAACCTGCTCAACTTCTGAAATCCATGGGCTACCTTGTTTCATTAACTTTGTTGGACCTATCTAGTTCAATAATTAAAGAATTATCTAAATCCATTGGTACCATCAAACAGCTTAAGTCTCTTGATACCAAAGGGTGTGCATCATTAGCCTACATATGCAGCTCCATAGGCAATCTAGCATCTTTGCCTTGTTATTAAATGATTACTCCTCATTGACAGAGATCTTGTCTCAATTGGAAAATTGGCATCATTGACCGAGTCGGGCTTAGCTTCTACATTGATTATGAAATTAGTTGAAAGCATTGGGAATCTACAAAATTTAAGGATATTGGAAATTAGCGCAACTAGCATAACAAAATTGCCTAGCGCAATCATGATGTTGGCAAAACTCCAAAAGTTGGGAGCTAGAGGATGTGAAAATCTAGAACGACTATCTAATAATATAGGCAAGCTGGTTTCACTAGAGAAGCTTCTTTTAGACTTTTCCAACATTTTGGGCTTGCCAGAAAGCAATTCCAAGCTCTCTTCTCTCCAAAAGCTCAGCCTTGGATCTTGCAAAAAGCTTCAAGAATTACCAAAATTGCCCGCTAGCTTAAGAGCTCTAAGTATCACCCGTCAAAGTCCACCATTGCCACATCTTTCCCAGCTAACCCGTCTCAAGAAACTAGTTGTCAATGAAATCCATTGGCTTGAATGTCTCCCAGAGCTTCTCCTTGGACTATCGAAGCTTTCCATTATTCGCTGTGGAAAATTGAAAGAGTTGACGAATTTGTCAAACTTAAAGCACTTGTCAAATTTGAGGCTCCACAAGTGCTTTGATCTCACAGAAGTCACCGGCCTGGTAGGCTCACATTAACAATCCAACTTAGATGCACAGCAATGCCCTAAGATATCTAGGATTGATGGGAATGAAGAGACTCTTCAAAGTTAATGAGCCCAAGGTATCTCAGCTTGATGGATTGCTAGATATATGGAATTCAAAGATTCTACGGGGAACAAACGCGGCAAGTTGCATGATTCAGTTGAAATTCAAGGCCTTGGTGGGTCAAAATCCTCATGAATGTCAGGTATCCATAAGTGCACGTCCGCTGGATAATTGCTAGAATTTTCAAGTTTAAAATATCTTAGCATCCTTTCTGTTACAAATTGCAAGAATATAACTGAAATTTGAGGGATTGATGGATTAGAATCCTTGAGATACTTGTATATTGAGGGGTGCACGTCCCTTAGACAATTAGTGAACCTGTCAAATTCAAAAAATCTACAGGTGTTCTGTGTTCGAAACTGCATGAACCTAGTTGAAATTCGAGGCCTTAATGGATTGGAATCCTTGATACGTTTGGAATTTATTGGGTGCACGTCAATTAGTGGACCCGTCAAATTTAAAGAATCTCAAAATCTTCACAGCTGAAAACTGTCAAAACCTAGCTGAAATTTGAGGTCTTGATGGATTAGAATCCTTGAAACATTTGAATATTTCTGGTTGCACCACCCTTAGACAGTTATCAGAGCTGTCAAATTTAAAGAATGTAGGCAATTTCAATGCTCCAACCATGAGAATCTAGTTGAAACTCGAGGCCTTGATGGATTAGAATGCTTGAAGGATTCTTGGTGCACGTCCTTTAGATAATCATTGGACCTGTCAAAGTTAAAGAGTCTGGGGATATACTATGCTGAAAATTGTAAGAATCTAACTGAAGTTTGAGATCTTAAGGGATAGAATACTTGAATATTTACAGGTGCGCGTCCACGGCACAATTACTGGATCTGTGAAGTTTAAGAAGCTGGGAATATTCCCAGCTACAATCTGCAGGAATATAGTTGAACTTCGAGGCCTTTTTATTTTTTAGAATCCTTGGAGGGTTGTATCTCCGGGTACAGTCTTTTGGCACAGTGACTAGACCTTCTGATTTTGAAACATCTTTGTCGGCTACAAGTTGCAAGAATCTAATTGAAATTCATGGACTTTGGGGGTTGGAGTTGTTGGTAAGTTTGGTAATCTCTTGTGCATGCCCAGTCAACAACCACTCTACTTTCAAATTTAGTCTGGGGGACTTCACTTCTTGAAACTGCAAGAATTTAGTTGAAATTTGAGGCCTTGACAGGTTAGAATCCTTGGAAAACTTGAACATCTCTGGACGGATGTCGACCGCTCAATCACTAGTTTCAAAACATTTAAGGCTATAATGTGTTGCACAATGCAAGAATCTTGTAATCACTCGACCTTTCCAGATGCAAGTCGCCAAAAGCAATACCTGCAATGTCTGGAGCTTTCCTCAAACGAAATTATGAGTAGTTGTTACGTCGAGGTGTTCCTGAGATCACATTTTGGAGATAGTTTGTATTGAGATGATCCATGCCCCCTAACAAGGCAAAATCTTAGTTTTGATGATGGCAGGAATGAAGCTGGCCATCCTGGTGAATCATCTGTGAGTAATTCTTCTTTGTATATTACCTAGCGATTCATCTTTCTTAGTTGGAATGAATTCTTTCTCTTGATCGGATAGGTATGTACCCATAAGCCCATGTGGGCGGATTGGATCATATGAGTGCCTTTTGAAAAAATAATTTGTTATTTCTCATCCCCTCTAATTCTTCATCCTCAATGTGATATTGAGAACGATAATTTTTCTCTTTTCAAGTTCTGTGTTTGAAGGGCTATTGTGCTCGCTCACAGGTCATCTGTACCATATTTGTTTTGTTTACAGGGGGATAAGTACATTAGACATGCCAAAAGTTGTGTATGACACTCACTTTAATCCCAAAAGTTTTCATGGACTCACTTAAGTGCTGAATCGGATAAAAAAACGATCACTTAAATGCCAACAACGAAAATTCCTAACAAATTTATTAGTGTCATTTATAATTAAAATTATAAAATGACTTGGCAATTTTTTTTAAAAACTCTAGTCCATGTGGCATTTCCACGTGGCATGCTTGGCACTGAAGTAATTGCTTTTTAATAACGACTAGCACAGAAGTGATTACTTTAAATAAAATTTAACATTCAAATGATTACTTTAAATTAAATTTGGCACTTAAATTATCATTATTTATAAATTGGGGACGACGTCATTTAGGAGTTATATGCTGACTAAGCACGTCGGCAAGCCACGTAGGATTGAAAAATTAATAAAATATAACCACGTTAGATTTCCAATGACCTAGACTAGAATTAGCACTTAAATGATCTTCTTCTTTTTTTAAAGAAAGTGGCACTTAAGTAATCCGAAAAAAAAAAACTTTTGGTACTTAAGTGAGCGACGTACATGACTTTAACACTTCTAGTATACTTGTCCCATTTATGGGGCTGAGTAAAACTTTTATCTTTTATTTGATTCTTATAATGCCAGGTATACTGCTTTATCCACAATTGTTGATCCGATGGAAATTAAATGAAGCAGAAAGAACAAGCAGCTCTTTAAGAATATCCCTTTGACCATGGTCATCTCAGTTTCTTAAGGTGGATGATTGAAATCCTACGTTCAGGAATGACGTGAATTTGCCTGCTTTTCCTGACTGCCTGAATTGGGCTTTTATTATTTTGGAATGTTTCAACTGCAACTCTCTTTTGTCTGTTTCTCATATGACTGGTCAAAGTAATTTAATGATTGTCATGTGGATTGTATAGGAAGAGTCTGCAGGCAAAGTACAAAAACACATAGGCAAAGAAGAGAGACCATAAGCTGGATTAATTACGCTCTCAATCCCCAAAGTTCGCTGGGTTCCGTCAAGCTCCAAGAGTATGAGTTCGTAGTTTCATTGTCATTTCATATTCTCCATGAACTGTTTATATGTTGAGTTTGATCCTCAGAAGATTCACTTCATTTCTCCAATCGGTCACTTAGTCATTCCAATGCAGGGATTTTTTCGCTACTGCAATGAAGATTTTGTTTTGGTGAGTGATGTTCTGTTTCGACTTTCCAGTATGCAAATTTTCGTCTCCTGTTGCTTTCTTTTCTTTTTTCTTTTTTCTTTTTTCTTTTTTCTTTTTTTCTATGATAATCTAGGTCTTCATGATATCGAAACTGTAAATAGAGCCGAGTTTCAAAATTTCAGAGGAGAACCATAAAAGTTTGAGCAATGTTGTCTATATAAATCATGCTGGAATTGTGAGGAGAAGTCTTTTAGTGAGTTTGTTCGCTTTATGATAAGTAGCAACACCTCACAATCTATCTATAGTCCACTTGTATCTAGTAGAAACAATGTGCTGAGAAAACTCTTACCCAATTTTGAAGTTAACAAAAAATTTTAGTTCTAACGCTTAAATTAGAACAGGTTTGTTATAAGTATGTTTTTGAGGTTCTGTAGAAGACTTCTATGAAAAGTCTATTCTATCCTAGAAGTATATTCCACTCTGACGAGTTCTAATCAAGATTGTGTCAAGGCCAGAACGAGGAAGAGTCCAAAACTAGACTTACCAAGGTTGTGACACAAAACTAGAATGAGACTTATCTAGGATCTAATCAACAACGACTAGTTTTTTGGCAAAGGATTACACTTTCTATATATAAATATTGATTGAGTCAATCACAAATTGATAAAATCAATAGTGAAGATAAATTATGAATGAGAAAGCATTACTTATAGAAACCAAGATTTTATTTGTGTGGGGCGACCAAAATCAAGTGGAAATTTCATCCTTGTTTTCAATGGCCATAAGATTTCTTTGAATCATTCTATCCAATGAGTAGATTTGAAGAATTTCCTCTGGTGATTGATTAATGGCTAGTGCATATTTTGAGAAGTATTTAAGGAGGTCATTCGGTCAAGAAGAGCCGAGGAAGTGAATCTAAAATTCCAAAGTCTAAAGCTATTCTAGAATACTTGTCTTCGTCTGAAAGCTTTTCAAATCGTGATCAAGAGAGAAAACACAAAAAGAGTGTCTTAGTGAGATAGTGTGATCTACCACTAAGTGTTTACACTTCAAATTTGTAATCTCTTATTGATCCTATAATGAAATCCAACTAGTAGGTTGTCAATATGGAAGAGTGGACATAGATTTAATCTAAGCCGAGCCATTATAAAATTCATTTACAATCTGCTCTTCTTTTAACTCTCTTTATTTGAGTTTGTTGCACACTTACTAGTTTTTGATAGAAGTTTGATCTCTTGCATAATAAACACTAATCCTTATTCAGCTAGTAACCTATTTGATTTAGTAATTATTTGTTAAGATTTCTTTTAAACACATATTCACTCTCTTTAGGTTTTCATACTAGCTTTATCAAAATGATCCTCATGTATTATTATGCACTTACACGGTAAGCTTACGGCAATGCACATGAACATGATTGGCAGTGTGACACTAAGAGATGGAGCATCACTTCCGAGTGTGGTGGCAAAGATGTGGTGTTGCCGATGGTTGTGTTGGGTAGTGACAAGGATTGTGCTGGACTAGAGGTCGAGACAGTGGAAGTTTCACTAATGTTGACCACCAAGTTTTGGCCTTAAAAGCAATGGTTACCATTAACAAAGGTGTAGACATGAGTAATACTCGCCAGCTGTGGCGATTGAAAAGGTGGCAAGTCCGTCGGCTAGGGTGGCGAATAGAGAAGCGGTGTTGTAGTTGTCATTGTCATCCTTTGACACATTCGCGGCATCATGTGAACCGTGTATTGAACACTGCAAAAGTAATGGAAAATCATCGACATTAGAGAGTGAAGCTAGAGATTGATTTTTTGGCCCCTAAAGTTCAAGATTGACTGTAGTTACAAGTAATCGAGAATTGACTGATTCGAGCAAAAAGCTTAAAAATTATGATAAGCAAGTATTTGATTCCGACTCGAAGAGCGCCAAAATGAGAAGGGTGTGTTGGCTTGCCTAGTCAAGTACATGAGATACCCTGCAAATTCTCCCATTGAATAATCCGTTATCTTTTGTTCTCGAAAAAATTGCAGTTGCAACTTCAAGAACTAAGGCCCCATTTGGTTTGACTTTGGGCAAATTTCATTGGAAAAATGCAAATATCTTTGAGCTAAAAGGGTTTGTGAAAATGCAAATAGTGTTTGGTAAGTTGTAATTTTAAAGTGCATTGTGAAACGACTTTAACTTAAATGCTGTTTGGTAAAAATTACATTTTGTAAAAGACTTTTGCTAAGTTTTATATATGAAAATTTTTTAATTTTTTTTTTAATATGGCCGCCGAACAGCCTTGCCTCGAGGTCGTTAGACCTCAAGCGACACCTAGGGTCATGACCCAAGCGGCTGTTTGGGTTGGCGACCTCAGGCGGTGGTCGCCTGTGTCACGCCCCGATCCTCAAGCGTGTGACCATCCCTCACCTGGTCGATTAAATAGCGACGTCCTAGGACGCATCGCTGACTCTTTCATTTTAATACACATGCAGGAGCATAGAATAAATCCACAAACAATAAAACAATAGGATAGAAAAGTAGGGTTATATATTTCACAACATGAAACCACAACCACACTTTTATATACAGCAAACCACGTAGTATATATTACAATACTATTCACAGAAGTCTGATCTATCATACATCAGTCCACAACTTAAGGTTTGCAAAACAGGATGAGGTCTCAATCCTCATCCAGGTCATACTCTGGATCCTCTTCGAGATCATCCTCCTCCGACTCCTCTTCTTCAAAGTCTTCTTCTTCTTCTTCTTCTTCTAGCTCCTCATCTTCCGACTCCTCTTCGAGCTCATTTTTAGGTTCGTCCCTAGGCTCCTCTTCTACAGGTTCATCCTCCTGTCCCTCCTCCTGCTCAACGATCTCCCCCTTCTTCTCCGCTCCAATTGGCATCATTGATCGAGTACATAGGAGTACAAGCATCATCCTCTAACTTAGGATCCTTGGCATCCACTATGACCCACCCTTAGGATCTACCGTCCCTTCACCGAATGCCTCTTCCAGTATATACAAAGGCACATCACTTTCCGATATGGCACCCTCTATTTGCTCATCATGGTAGTAACGGTACCATGACCGATACTCGTGGGGCCTCAAGGCATCTCTACTCACGTCAACCTAGACAGTCAACTTAATCAGTACGTACTCTCGTCCCTTTGAGTGGTTATGTATGTGGAAGTGGTATGCTAACTTTGTGATCTCCTCGGGAACACCAAAATGCATAGGAGGACGAGGAGGTGGAGGTGTTGTCATCTAGGAGCCTGAAATGTTATCCCACAACGAGGTGAGACTACGTCTCAACGAGTTCTACCCTTAAGACTCGATTAGGAAGCCAATATGCCATAAAGGCTACCTATGCACGCACGGGTCAAAGGACTTACCTTAGCCTTAGATTTCACCTATAAATCAGCACAGTTCAAATAGGCACCCAATCAACCACTACAGATCGAAACATCGATCAATTGACCTAGTCAATTACATGTCAATCAGACCATTTCTCGGTCATTTTAATCCATATTATGCGATCTCCAAGATGATATATATCTAGTCATCGAGCCACATGCATTCTCAAAGGCGACGTACTTGGTCACCGAGCCACGTGCATTCTTCGAGATGACATACCTAGTCATCAAGCCACGTGCATTCTCCAAGGTGATGTACTCAGTCACCGAGCCACATGCATTCTCTGAGATGACATAGGGCGCGCATGATAAAATTTCTGTTTCTCGATTTCTCTGTTTCTCTATTCCCCGGAATAGGTTTGAAACAGAAATCCGTTTGATAACGCAATTTGATTTCTCTATTTCTGAAACAAATTTCTATTCCAAAAATAGAGAAATCGAAGAAGTCGAAGCTGAAATTTTTAACTTCTTAGTTTCCGAAATAAAATTTTTTTTTTTTTGGTAAGGTAAAAATAGATTTTTTTTTTCTTTTCTCCATCTAGGCATCCTTCTTTGTTCATGGGCTTTTCTATTTGGGCATTTCTTCTCATTCTCCTCTCAACACTTCAACCAAACCCTAGCACTGTCGACTCCAAACAACCTATCCATCCTTGCCGTTGACTCCGAATCCATCCTTCTTGCCACCGTTGACTCCGACGCCGTCGCCATCCTCTTGTCGGTCAGATCGTCGCTCATCTTGCCATCGCCGTCCTTAGATCGTCCAATTTGCTCCAGTCATCCCGTCGGACTCGCCTCCTCCGTTCGTGTCCCCATTTGGATTTGGATTGCGCCTTCCTTCCTCTCTGATTCGAGGTCTTCCTCTCTCTCTCTCTCTCTCTCTCTCTCTCTCTACGCTTAGGAAAACCATTGCCAATAAAATGGCAAGGGATAATAATATGTCAGAAATTTCATGAAATTGTATTTTAACCTTTTGTAATGTATTAGTATTATTTCAACTATTATTTTGTTTTTGAGGATTTCCTATGTTGTTTTAGTATTATTTGGACTATTATTTTGTATTTGAGGATTTTCTATGTTGTTATCTAATTAATTTATATTCCTAAAAATATAAATTTTATTATGTTATCAAACGGATTTCTATTCCAGAAATAAAAATTTTGAGTTGTTATCAAACTAGTTTCTTTGTTCGAAACTTGTCTGGGAATACAAATTGAGAAATCAATTTCTAACAAAATTTTGTCATAACTAATCACCGAGCCACGTACATTCTCCGAGGTAACATAACTAATCACCGAGTCACATGCATTCTCTAAGGTGATGTATCCAATCAACGAGTCACGTGCATTCTCCAAGGCGACATACTTGGTCACCGAGCCACGTCATACAGCATTCTTCCCCGCCTTTTATCATACTCAATTAAATATTGTGTGTAGGTACACGATCGGCTTTAGCCAAAGCATAATTATTTCTTTTTCATAAATCCCACCATTTTTTGTAGTCCACCCAAACATTTTTGGTATTATCAACCGATGCCTGGTTATTTTTCAATTAATTACTAAAATTATTTAATTTAGGAAATAAATCGTAAAATCACAAATAAATCGATTCAAAGACAATTTAATGATCAAATAAATAAACAGGCTGCACCACGATAATCAGCATAAAATTCCGGTCACCGGCAATCCCGATCTAATTTTCAGAAATTAATTAATTAATTAATCAATTACAAAAATTAATTATTAAATAGCAATAAATCCAACTTAGGCCCGTAATGCCTAATTGGATGCCGACACGGACCCAGAAAAATTTCGAGACTCGTTCAATAAATACTCAAGCCTATCTACTCACTAATTACACTAACTATTTGTCTAATATGCATAGGTAAATCCCTAATTTAATTATCATAATCTAATATATCCACATAATTACACTTAATTAAATTTAATCAATCCCTAAGCATTATTAGTATACTAAGTGAGGATTAGTGAGTTAAACTCACTTGTTTAACGAGCCAAATGGTTCCAAACGTAGGGAACGTCGTGAGGGTCACTTCTCTCGAAAGCGGGCCTAAGTTTCGAGGCTTGAAACACCTCTAAAACGGGCATAAAAAGTGGCTGGAAACCTACTAAACTTGTGTTCTATTCTTGCTGAAACAAAAGGGAAACAAGCTCGGTTCAGGTGGGAATTGATTAAGGAAGAGTGCAAGGGCCAAACTAGACCATGGCGGGGGCTTACCAGCGGTGGAATGGCGGAGCACGAGCTCTAGTTGAGCTTCACAAGTTGCTAGACAGAGGCTGGGACGACATGAGGTGCGGATGGGGGTCGAGGTAGGGGTCGCGCGAGTGGTGGCGTGCACGTGCGGCGGTCGCGGTGGTGGGCTTCGATTCAAGCGGTGGTTCGGCGGCTTGCTCCGGTGACTTCCTCAC
This sequence comes from Eucalyptus caleyi, assembly GCA_014182885.2. Classification (NCBI taxonomy): domain Eukaryota; kingdom Viridiplantae; phylum Streptophyta; class Magnoliopsida; order Myrtales; family Myrtaceae; genus Eucalyptus; species Eucalyptus caleyi. The sequence continues at coordinate 15,169,916 of CM024468.2, read as the reverse complement.
TGGTTGGTGGTCTTTGAATGGCAAGGAGGGAGGAAATGGAGTTGGTCACCGACTGCTATGGGAGAGGGAGAGAAGAGATGAGGTTGGGGGCCACCTTGCCTTGTTTTTCCATAAGATTGTCCCATTGACCTCATCCTAGTCAAGTATGCTTCCTTGGCTGTTCATGAGCCACCAAAGCACATCTCACAACTCATGAAATGGTCTAAAATGGCTAGGGGAGGGGGCACACGAATTTCAAGGGTTTCCTCTCCAATTGGGCTGGTTTCTTGCTCAATTCAATCTCATTTAGCCTCAATAAAATCAATCAATCCACCATCGATCCTCTCGGCATTTTTCCTCACCCACACAATTCAATTGATTGTCAATTTTGCGATAAAAAACGATCCCCGACATTTTCTAAACAAAAACGGCCCTACGACGACTTTTTCCCAAAAAGTTTTGGGCTTCAGAAAAATTTTCTGAGACTAAGTCGATACTCCTAGAATTTATTATGACATGATAGGATCTCCAATTTCTAAAATCGGACTTGAATTCACAGTTAATTTTCATTTGGCGCGTTTTTAGTGTGACCTAGGTTATTAGGTAACTTTCATATATTTTTAGTGCAAATTGACCCATGGTTGATTTTCTTTGACCCACAATGAATCCACTTAACTCATTGGCGACTCTCGGTTGTCGTGAAAATCTCAAGGATTCAAATAATGACACAGGGTACCAAAACAATAAGAAAATCAGTCTAGTGTTAGCTGACGAGAATTTTCCAATTTAGTGGTGTCACCGACAATTAACCACATATCTCAGTCGAACCAACTTATCTCTGATCTCAAATCAATTTTTAACTGTGCCATAATAGCCTCTAAAGATGAACACGATCGAGAAGCCGATTCCTAGTCGAATTCTCAAGTTTATTACATTAAAATTCCTTAATGGCTTCCCCAGATAGTCTAATTATCTCGAGAATGATCAGTTCTGAGAATAGCCCTATAGGTGCGTCAATGAAATGTTCGATTTATTCAGTAAAAAACAGAACTGAAAATCTAAGATGTTATAGCTTGGATTCGTGTGACCTAAGCAACGGTCGCCTGTTGCCGTCAGACCTCAGGCGATGCCTGCGGTTCACAACCCAGGCGACGGCCGCCTAGGTCATGAACCCCAGGCACCATCACCTAGGTCGCATAATGGTCGTTTGGGTCACATGAACCTAGGCATCGCCTAAGGTCCAACAACCTCAAGCCATCGTCGCGGGGGTCGTGTGAACCCAGGCGAACACCGCCTAAGGTCGTTGGACCTCAAGCGATGCTTGGATCGTGTGACCTAGGCGACGCCTAAGGTCGCAAAATTTCATATGGCAGTCATCGGGTGGCCACAACCCCTAGGCGGTGGTCGCCGAAATCAGGCAACACCTCAGGTGACGGTCGCTGGTGCGGGCAACCCCTTGGCCGGCAATCATCAGCCTGCGTTCATTTCTCCGAAGAAGTTGAACAATACCGTGAGACTTGCATTCCAAAAATGCAACTTCCCAAAATACCTCCAGAGCTACTTTGGGCTAAATGCCCTTAGAGCTATTTGGAGATGCAATTGCATCTTACCAATGTCTTTCCAAAAAATTGAACCAAATGCGTTTGCATTTGGCAAAGGGACTTCAAAGTCCCAAAGCCCATTCCAAATGCCGAACCAAGCGGGGTAAGACTGATTGCTTGCCTTAGCATTTTGGCCGGGCTTGTGTTATAATTTCAAGTCGATGTCGCCCGTCATATCTCCATGCATTCTTTTCTTTGTCAAAGGTGTGGTTTTTGAGCGCAGACATAGGTGAAAAGCACATGTCTCGAACAATTCACGTGGACTGCGTATGGAGTCTAGCTCTGTCGCTTCGACTGAGTAAGACTACTTTCTGAGAGGTTGGTGAGTGAGACTGCAATTGAAAATGAAGGAAGCCGGTACTAATTGTTCATTCTCTGGCCAAATGATATATTCACATCCGTCTTTAGATGGAAGTGCAATTAGTTGATTCTAGGATATTGCTCGAATGGATTGCCGAATGGGGTGGGAATCGAAGTGACGCCGTAATGCTCAAACCATTTGTGATTGGATTAAGGGAGGATGATTTGATCATGGGCTGCAATCTCACGAATTCCATAGACTCTATTCTATTCGATTTGTTGATCATTCCAATGACTGTTATAAGAATTCTGCATTATAATTAGGTTAGAACGTACTGCAACTCAGATCACTTGTATCTAATATCATATTGCTTACATTCATAACAGATGAACCATTAGAAACAACTCTCGTGACGAGAAGAGATCAGTGTCGCATCACACCAATCCTATATCTGCTCTTCGAATTCCATAGATAACTCACACAATTGCTCGTGAATAAAGGGATCGGGACATTGCGAGTCTCTCCAAAGAAAAAGAGGAGCACCAGCACTCGAAAGAGCATTTCCAGTCGATGTCATTCGGGAATGGGGTGAGCTTGTTTGTACCAATTGTCTGAACCTTGAAAGCTAGAAAAGTCCGTTACAGTGTGTAACCTCAGCATCTATACATAAACATCTGCCCCGACATGCAAAATCCATTCGGGATAGATGAACCACTAGAAACAACTCTCACACGAAGAGAGAAGATCAGTGTTGCATCACACCAATCTTGTATATGCTCTTCACGAATTCCACTTATAATCTTACACAATTAACCATGAGAAAATGCGATCTTGGAGGCCGAAGATAGCGAGAACATAACTTTTTGATCAAGGCAAAGTGTCAAATACAGCAAAGCCGTCGTAATAGGAAAATTTTCTCGAGCCAAATATCGGAAAAGTCAATGATCAAGTAGCATCCCATGAACTCCCAAACCTTCCTTTGAATTGACAAAACTATGCATCATGACAAGTGAATCCTCTGAGAAACAGTAAAAAGAGGCCAAACCCCACGAGGCAATTCCGTGATTTGAACAATGAAAAAGAACAACGAGGATTTCAGCGAAATTTTTTAATTCAGATTTCATCATATGGAAAGAGATGTTTTACAGAAGGAATTATGTTATGAGAAGGGAATATAGTAAGAGCATCTGTCAGCCAACCTATATCAATTGGGAAACCGAATGTTGTATTTACATACAAGATTGTATAGGAAGCCTGCAACTTTTTTGCTAGCCAATTGGAACCTAAGGACATTAGTCCTTCAATCCGTGGACATAATAGGATCGACAAATCTTCAGTTGAAACTTGTCAAGAATGGTTATTGATTTAGACCACCTCTTCTTTATCTTTTGGTATCAAATTTCTTTTTCTCATTTGAATCCCAAAAATGAGACGGACATTAGTCTCATGCTATATTAAGAGGAAAATATATCAATTGGCTCAAAATTCACTAATATATTTGACTGAAGCGATTTAAATTTCCAATTCTATTCTATTTCCAATATCATACTGATCAAGTGAGCTTTTGTTTCTCACCTTGACACTAAATTTCGAACCACCCTTTTTAATTTATGTCCACATGCAAAGTCAACTAATCATAAAATGTGAATGGTGTAGATGGTTGCAAGTCAGGAGAATTATCAAAAAAAAAAAAATCATAAACCTATTATAATTATATCAATTTGGATATAAATTTTTTTGTCAATTCAATTTTAATTTTTTTGTATTTGTGCAAATCCAACTTTGGCTAGTCAATGCCGACGTGGATGGTAGCTGGTGTCAGCTGACCAACCGACGTTAACATGTACAATTTTATTGATAATAAAATATTATTAAAAAAAATTATCCACACCAGTGTCCTAAATTGATTGGATTGACTAAATTAGTACAAATGCAAATGGTTTAAAAGTGTATTGATAAAGAAATCAGCACTAAATCAGTGTAATTGCAATAGATGAAGACTTTTTTGGTAATTTTCCGGGAGGAAAAGAAAAGAAAAGGAAATTCCATCTTCATTCAAAAGATGGCTAACCTAGCCCACGTAATTTTCAGGCTCGCTGGGCCGTCCTGCGAAGTTTTGGGCCGGAATCTCTATCGGCTATTGGATCTTTTCAAAGGACCGGGACGGGCCAATCCGATCCGGATCCGATTCGCTTCTCTTTCGGATCCCCAGATTTCCCCCTCTATTTTCATCCATTTTCATTTTTATTCCCCTGCGCTCTTTTACTTATTTATTTTTTTGCCCTTTTATTTATTTATTCTTTATTTAATTTGCCCTCGCATCACTGTGTTCAAAGGGGAGGAGAGAGAGATAGAGAGAGAAGAGAAGAAGTTTTCGTGAGTGAGGGTTCACCGGCTGCTCTTTCTCTCTCTTCCCTTAGGGCTCCAAACCGATCGTCGCCGGAGACTTTCGCCGATTCCCCGACCTCGCCTTCCGATTTGCAGCACCGGATCGAGATGGTCGGTTCGCCGCCCCCGCTTTCAGATCTGGAGCGGCAATCTCGCCCTTCGCTTGTCCTTTTTTTTTTTTTTTTGTGTGTGGGGATTGAATCGTCGTGGCGGCGTGGCAGGAGGGCGGAGGAGGCAACCTGGAAGCCGCCATAGAGCAGCGGCTGAACGTGGAGAAGCAGATGAGGCTGGCCGGCGAGGTCGCCGAGACGAAGAAGGCGGTGACGGAGATCCTGCAGCTGTGCTTCGAGGCCAAGGCCTGGAAGACCCTGAACGACCAGATTGTCTTGCTGTCCAAGCGGCGTGGTCAGCTTAAGCAGGTGAAAAGATTAGGCTTTTTCTCTTGCTTGTTTCCCGGTTGTGATCTTTTGGCCTTGCTTAATTATGGAATTTTGGATCCCTGCTTTTCGGGTTGCTGGTTTTCTGGGTTCGAGCGACTTGCGACAAGTGATTGGCTGGTTCGATTGTTGGCTCGCCTAATAGTCCTAGGTGATGGCATTGGGCAACTAAACGAGGGGGTTCTTAGTACCATGAGTATTGAATGTGCGTGACATTGTTGAGTTAGCGGATGCACTATCTTGTAAATGATTTTCTTTTAGGCTGACACCTCCTTTTTGCCTTATTTATTGAAGTTAACTTCACATGGATAAGAAATTATTCAAGGTGGCAAGATTTTGGTAGAATTGATAAAAAGATGTGCTTTTGGAACTCTTTTATGAAGGAAGCTTGGGTTTTATTTCTTTGGAAGTTTAATATTTCACCTGTGTAAACAGAGAATATGTGAAAAGCAAAGGGTTAGCCTTGATATATATACCCTTCCCAGCAGGGTACTTGTATTTTCTTATCAAGTGAAATTGATCAATATCAGTGAGTCTTCAGCACATAGGGAGTAGAAAGTGAGTTTCCACCATAACCAATTAGCATTGTCGCTTGCTCCCAAAAAAAAAAAAAAAAAAATTACAGGAGACAGCAAAGTAAATAAGTAGCAGGTGCTGAAAGGTTACTTAGTTTCTTAACAGAAACTCTTATTCAAGATTAGTTATGGCTAAATATCTCCCAATCCATCAAGTCTACGTGAAGTTGTGTGATGTTGCATTCTATCAAGATCACTAATTTGTAGGCAGTTACTAGCAAAATACTTTGAAATTATACTTTTGCAAGATGGACACTCTGTTTGGAATTGAAGTAAAACACATGCGAGTGAAGGATTGAAAAATATTTATCCTCAGTCTATGATAACAAAGAGAAAAGGTACATTGCTCAAGTTAAGTGGTTTTATTTTGTTTTATCATCTTTTTGGGGTTTAGTAAAGTCAGTAGGTGGTGCTACTCTTTGTTTTTATTCTAGTCAGTAGTTTTGATTTAGGATTTGAATTATCTTGTACTGGGATGGATTCTTTTTGTTGTAGACGGATAGGTACTTCCTTGGTACCTTAGTTATTATAACTTTTACATAGCAAAGAAACCTGGTTGAAAAGAAATTGGGATTGGGTGAGTGATTCCAAATACTGATCTAGGGATTGATGTTTGTCTACCTGCAGAAAAACTAATATTCGTTCAATTAAAGATGAACTATGAGTATGGGTTTTACCTCTCCGTTGCAATAAGGGTTTTGCTGTGGAGTATTTTTCTTGCATGAACACAGCATGTGTTAGGTTTACTGGTGGGAAAGGAATATCAGAAGAGGAGCCAAGATTATTGTGTTTGGTTGTCTACCAAGTTTGTGGGCATGAACTTTGGTCTTCCCAGCTTAAAGCATTCTGTGTTCATCTTCTTCAAGTGATATTAGCGGAGTCAAAATTAATTGATGACACTGATGCTTGGATATTAATATGTGTTAAATTTAAGTTGCTCCAAACTTTTCTGTAATACAAGTATGTGAGAAAGAATATACTACCTTGTTGAGAGTTAATTTGGTTGTTTATTAAACTATGTCCATATATTTGCCTTTTCATGCCTTCTTTGGGCAATAAGCTTGTGGAACTTTCGCTCTTCATTGATCTTATTTCGTTGGTATGCTGTGCTGAAGGTTGATAAGTTACTCTGGATAGTCGGAGCATTATGACCAGTGGCTATTAATTGTGTGAATACAAGTTTTGTACTTGAACATTGTTTTTAGGATTACTATCTGTATACAATACAGTTAAAAAAGATGGAAAGTGGTCTTACCAAAAATCATTCCCAGTTGAGATCCCAAGTAGGATCATCGGATGTAGAATGGAATTCCTAAGCCCACTCCTAATATCCTACTTTGCCTATTTAATTAGGACTCAACCTCATAGTACTCAAATTATGCCCAAGTTCTGATTATGTATGACGCATTGTATGTCTGAACAAATATCGAAAGGCCAGACCTGCTAATTAGGGTATGAAAACTGCTGGGAATTGAACTATAAGAAGATTATAAATGAGAATAAAATGCTGTGCTCATCCTGCATTCGATTGGATAGCCAGATAGTGGATTTAATTGGTGGTTGTGGCAAGGTGGAAGATACTTTCTGTACAGACTTGGGAGAGTCCATAAGCTTTTGGCTGGAATGACAATAACCTTTAATTGCCGGATTTGGAAATGGACTCCACTTTCATGCGAGTTTCTGTTGGGATAAATGGGATGTCTGGCGTGCCTCCACAAGTGGCATTGCAGGACAATGCCATCATCTTTGTATGGCAACCATCTCTTCTGGGTGGGGAGGGAATTCTTCTTGTCATTGCATTTTGGTCTTTAGCTTGTCTACTTCTTTCTGCCTCTGGTCTTCTTCTTATATTTCATTGTCTGTAGACCTAATCAAGTTATTGGATGGTGACGTATGCATCCCTATTTTCTTATCAACAGGCTGTGACAGCAATGGTGCAGCAGGCTATGCAATATATTGACCAGACACCTGATCTTGAGACCAAGATAGAGCTTATTAAGACACTTAACTCTGTTGCTGCTGGGAAGGTGAATATGCGAACTCAAACTCTATGCAGCTTATGTTATGAGTAATCTGTTTAGTGTTTTGTGGTTTCTATAAATAGTTTCATTATGCAGATATATGTTGAAATTGAGAGAGCACGATTGATCAAGAAACTCGCAAAAATAAAGGAAGAACAGGGTCTTATAGCAGAAGCTGCTGATTTGATGCAAGAAATTGCGGTAACTAGAAGTTGACTTCTGTGATCATAGATCTTATAATTTGTTTTTCCTTGTCCAACATTATGATTGTTTTGCAATACAGGTAGAAACTTTTGGAGCAATGGCAAAGACGGAGAAAATTGCTTTTATCCTTGAACAAGTATGGGTTTTTGGTATTGCTTTTGGCCGATTAGGCACTATTCCTATGATTGGTTTTCTGATCAATGGATTTTGCAGGTCCGTTTATGCTTAGATCGCGAGGATTATGTCCGTGCACAGATCCTTTCCAGGAAGATCAGCCCTCGAGTCTTTGAGGTAGATCCTTCCAAAGAGAAGAAAAAGCCTAAAGAAGGTGAAAATATGGTGGAAGAAGCACCGGCTGATATTCCATCACTTCTGGAATTGAAACGGATATACTACGAACTCATGATACGGTATATTGGTGTTTTGCTTTTAATGCTGGGTTCATCATTTTTTGACTAAAACTTTTCGCCGATCAAGTGCTACCTGCCACTCAGGTTGCAGATCAAACTGTGAACTTGTATGGCTTTATTTATCTGGCACATGCTCTTCTTCCTTAATGGATTTGAGTTACACATCTCAGTTTACCTTGCATTCATGTGGTTAACGATGTAGGTATTACTCACATAACAATGATTACCTCGAGATCTGTCGATGCTATAAGTCAATATATGAGATTCCATCAGTGAAGGGAAACCCAGAGCAGTGGATACCGGTAAATCTCTTTCCAATAAGGATTTGTTAAGACTTTGCTGAGTTTTTTGAGGGACAGCTGTTCATACTGTGGTTTTATTAAGTGCAGATTCTAAGGAAAATTTGCTGGTACTTAGTTCTGTCACCACATGATCCAATGCAGTCGAGCCTTCTTAATGCCACTTTAGAAGATAAAAATCTCTCAGAAATTCCCCAATTCAGGTACCTCTTTGATTTTGCTTTAGGTAATTGGTTGTACATTCTCTTTCATTATCCCAATAATGTGCCATAGAATAAGGCTGACAGTGCCTTCAATATTTTAATGCAGGCTGCTGCTGAAACAATTGGTCACAATGGAGGTTATCCAATGGACTGCTCTTTGGAATACTTTCGAAGATGAATTTGTGAATGAGAAAAACATGCTTGGAGGTGCACTTGTTGATAAGGCAGCAGAAGATCTTCGGCAGAGAATCATTGAACATGTAACTATAGAACTTTGTCATTTTTGTTCTTTTTATTGGATCATTGAATAGATGTGACCCACTCTATTTTCTGCAGAATATCATTGTCGTTTCGAAGTATTACTCGAGGATTACCTTGAAGAGACTTGCAGAGCTTCTATGCCTCAGCATCCAGGTCTGATTATGTTGGAACATTTGTCTATATTCTTTATTAATGTCAATCTTTATGAATGATTGGCAAGACCCCTTATTTAACTCTGAGCATCCTCTCTGCCTGTGATCCCTGATTGGGGCATGGTTGCTGCATTTGTGTACTAGTTTGAAAAAAGTGAAAAAGAGGTTTTGGAGCCTTGGAAGCCAAAGGTTTGTCATGGAAGTGAGAACGTTGTCTTTGTAGTTTTGTTCCAGAAACGTTTCTGACTGACATATATGTGTAAGCTCGGTTTTCAACTTCTGCTCATAAATTTGGCATGGTTATAAGTGTCATTGTCTGGCATCTTGAAGCCATTTTTTGTCCCGTGGTTCCTGAAATTCTGATACCCTTTAAATGGGTGGGAGGAGCTCTGATATGTTTGCTAAAATAGCTGGCCTAGCTTTTCGGCTAGTATTAACACTTGCTCTTTCCTGCTTTACACAAGTATATCTCACTGTTACAGCTTTCTTAATGTGAAGAAAAAAAAATTATGTAGCGTGACCCTCAAGGAATACAGATCTGTTTTTGAGGTTCTGTTACCGCTGTTTTGGAGAGCTTTAATCATTCACATGCCTCAGTTTGTTAAATCAACAGTATCATCTGATAGAGAGACCATATAGCGATAATTGTACAGCTTGAATGATATTCTATCAGCGTGACCTGTTAGTTCTTTCTTTCCATTTTAGGAAGCTGAGAAGCATCTCTCCGAAATGGTTGTTTCCAAGTCCCTGGTGGCAAAGATAGACCGGCCGATGGGAGTTGTCTGTTTCCAGACGACAAAGGACAGTAATGACATCTTGAACTTGTGGGCGACAAATTTGGAGAAGCTCCTCGATCTTGTAGAGAAAAGCTGCCACCAAATCCACAAGGAAACCATGGTTCACAAGGCTGCGTTGAGAGGTTGAAGATGTCTTAGTTGAATGAATGATCTCTCTCCCCCTAAGCCTCCCGCTCTCACCAAGAGAGAGAAGCTGACGAATGCTGTTTCACATTATGCTCTGGAGTGGGGACTGAAGATATCCGTCATAGAACTCTCTTGTAGCTGGCTTCAATTTGATTGCATATTTTGTAGGTGGACCAGATCTGGGCCTTGTTTCAGACAGAAATGATATACTGAATACACATTCTGCATAGGAATGTAATGTGGTCTTTTCATCTTTCCTTTTTTCCCCCTCGCTTCCTTTGAAGATTTGTTGGCTTTCAGTCCAGAAATACCAATGGAACAGGTATGAGCACAATATGTGCACTCAGTAGTACTGAAATGAGCACCTTTTCACTGAGTTCTGTTTCGCATTGCAAATATTGCAGGTGCTTGTTTTTTTTAATAACATCCAAGATTACATTAACTCTCCAGGAGGCTAGTGATCGCAATTTTTTTGTTTCATTAGCATTTGAATTTCATATTCAGTGGAGAGACCCTTTTTTTTTATTATCTAGACCCAGTCTTGGCTGTTGGCAATTCTAAAAACCTCTTTCTAGGAGCTTCATTTTCAATAAGATAGCTACACTTTCTACCTCCTCAAGAGACGTAGTTTTCTTCCATTTCGATACTTGATTGGAGAGGGTCTTTGGTCTCCAGGTGCAGTTTGGCGTGATGTCATTCCTCTCTAAACTTTTAGTCACCGTAATGTGTTTCATTGTTAACTAGTTTAGATATTTCTCTCAACCCTTCGCATGTATGTGGATAATACATCGTGAAGCATAACGTATTGATGAAAAGTTCCAACTAAAAATCGAACATATGACATTCATTCGCATTACCTAGCCATTCTCCTCGAAACACAACCTACTCCAGCATAGCACCTTTTGATTCCTCGCCGGATCACTAGGTGCCGCCAAATGGAGTTCTCACATGATCACTTCCCATTTTGGCTCCTCCTCAAGGAAGGATGAGAACTAAATTGCGTGAAAAGTCCTCGTCTCTTCTTCAGTCTCTTGGAAGCTGATTGCTTGATTAATGTCGGTGTGTAGAGCTTTGGAATGCTTCATTTCTTTTCCTGTTTTGTAATAAGCCCACAGGAAAGCTCATGTTGAATATGACAGTCCAAATGCAGATAGTGTAGAAGAGAATATGCGCGATTGTGTATAAGTTGATTATGAAAGTCATCTCGAATGCATTTTCCAGTTTTACACGCGTTAAAGAAAAGTCATCCTGAGTAGTAAACTTCTAATCAAGCTGAAGTGAAGAAGCCAATTTTGAGAAAGCCCATCAATAATCCTGTTTGCTGGCAATAAGTAACTCTTTATGTTTTTGTTCTTAGTATATAATAATCATTGCCATGCCAGAAAGCATTTGGGTTCAACTAACATTGTAGATCGATTTATAGGTCTCAAATCGTAATTTTTTTGTTTAAGTGAACCTTGAAATGTATGTGAAGGACTTCGAAAAAGTACGCTTGGAAGAGCGACCAAGTGAAGACAATATCTGAGGTATTCATTAAATAAAGATTGGGTTGAATGGAATGGAACTTTTTAGATATATGTAACAAAAGTTTCATCGTATTTACGTTTTTGTCATTAATCATTTATTTGGATCTTGAAGAGAAGTTTCAATTGCGTTCATTTGCATCTTGAGACCTATAGGTAGACATAAGTCATCGTTGACTCATTTTCAATGATCTTCCCAAGCCTTTTAAAAATATTTTGACAAATAAATAAATAAAAAGATGGGAAAATTAGGAATTTAAAATATTTGTCAATATTAGGTGTCAAATATCTATCTGATTTGACATCGCCTATATTTGGATTGTTACACCGCTAAATAAGTATTGCACAAATTCAAATGGACATGACGCGGTTTAAAGTGGATTGCTACCAAAATTGAAAATATTTTATCTGGTGGCAGCAAGTCTCGTGTGGATTTGCCTAATGCCATAACCACCAGGATTGGGATGTTGGGGATCTGAACAGTGTTGGCAAGCTAGGCTGTTAATTTAACACCAGTTAATAGTATCTGAAACAAGATCTTCAACCAAGGAAATCAAATTGTGGCATTTGGTGTAACTCTTGTTTATCATTGATACCATTAAACATCAATCGTAACCTAAACGAGGCTATGCATTTCATGTGTCCCATACTTTTCCAATTAAAGGAATTTGTTTGGATCTTGTCGCGTGACATGTGGTTGTGATCGTACAGTTGAGACTTCGAGCGTCGATTTCATCTCAAAATCGCTTATGGATTTTTGTATTGCATAGCTTAGTGAATTTTCTTGTCTTTCTTTCTTGGATAGCGAGCATACTTGGGTTTCCTTTTCAAATCACTTCATCGTGTGATCCAATGTTCCCCTTTGGTCTATTTCCGGGTAAAGCTTTTGATCCTAGAATAATGAGGTGGGGTTAGTACTAAGCTGTCGAGCTTTCCTATCGTCTCTTATCATTTCGGATTCTGAAGAAGCTCACAAGGCAAGAGAAGAACCTTTGCAACTATGAGTAAAGAAATGAATATTTGCTCTTGCCTTAGGAGGCTTTATTAGCTAAGCTGGTTTTCAGAGTGGCAAAAATAAGCAAACTAGAAAGCTACAATATTCTAAGTGTCAAAGTGATCCCTCGTTGGCCTCATGTAAAATGCAATCTCTCTCCATATAATAGTTTCAATTTAAATCGCATTTTCTGACGTTAAATAAGTTAATATGTGAATTTCTCCTATATTGTGCTAAGAAAAAAAAAACTTTAGATTTTGGTGGGGGTCTTCCGAATTCTATATTAAAGGCAAAAGGGTTAAGGACATCCAATGCATCAACCCTTCAAAGATTGGTTGAATGATTTAAGTGCCTGGTTGAGATGTGGTAGTTTCAATGTCCGAATGATAGTTCCTTTCACTCTTAGCAACTTTTAAGGGTGACGTCCATCACTTTGTTTATAAGTGGACTTTTATCGGTGCACGTGGACATGGTGAATTTGCGCCGGTAAAGATTATTTGAGCCTAAGATTTAGACTGCAAGAAAAGAAAGGTGATAAAAATTTTCTCTACTTTTGATTGGAGGAAACAAGTTTCTAATTGGTTACAAATAATGAACATTACTCACATGCAAACTTAACTAAATATAAATGTCGATAAAATCCATGTTTGTAATTCATCAATCGAAACTAACCAAGGAAGAAGTTGAAATGTAAAAAACATGATTTGAAATGAAAATGACATGTGATATGCCATAAGATTTTTTTGATTTGAGGACATTTTGATATATGTGACAAGTATATAAATTCCTTCTCATGATCAACTAGATCAGCATTTCAATCCATTTATGTACTATAGGCGTGTTTTCCACCAACCCAATTGAGAAGAAAAGCCAATTCAAGACATTTGCTTCATTTTTGTGACATTAATACTATATTTCAGTTCACTTCGTACCTAAATATAGCCTTCTCTTGCTTATGTAGAGAAGGCTACATCCATATCCCTGAGCCTATGTGATCTCATTGGGAAATTAACCTAGGCCTAAGCGCCGCATGGACCTGCAATAATTTACCAATAAGGCTTCCAGATTAACTTTCCCAACGCAGCTAAAAAGAACCTCTCGAATATCATGTTCGCATCTTCCGCCGCCGCCGTGAATAATTGCTCAGAATAAAAGTAGATACAACGTGACAGACAAAACTAATTGCAACATACAACAATATTAACATTGTTAAAACCTATGTAGCACCGACATGAACACGCGACATGCGACACGACACGACACGACACGACACACCGACACGTCATTTCTTAAAAATAAAAATTTCGACACGTTTCGACACGTTATATATTAAGTATATTTTTATATATAAATACATAAATAAATAATAATAAAAATAGCCTAGAATTAATTTACACGAAAAATATTAAATAATATCATTCATTATTTTAATTTGTTACAATAATACACAAAACTTAGAGGAAAAAAACATTGTTTAAAGAAAAATGCTGAAATTATATTTTTTAATTTATTTATTTATCATATATAGCATTTTTTTATTACTTCTTTCATAGTAAAAGACTTTAAAAAAAAAAAAAAAAAAATCTAAAAAAACAAAACTGAAAAAAAAAAATTGACCCCATGCGTATATATTTATAGCAATTTTATTACTTCTTTTATTACTTTTTTGTGTATATTTATATTTTGACCCCTCAAGTATTAGAAATTTTTAAAATTGACCATGTGCGTGTCAAAATCACGTGTTGGAATTCTAGACTCGCGTGTCGGAGAGAGTTGACCACGTGTCAGATTTTTCGATACTCGTTGACCGCGTGTCGGGATGTGTCGAAGCGTATCGGACATGACATGAAGGCTTCCGGAGAGTGTCCATACTACATAGGTTAAAACACGATGATTTTTGAGCTTGTACACCACGAAATACATAAGAATGTGCATATGATACTCAGTTTGTGCGACCCATTTATCTATTATACAACCTACCTCCACCATCATTGATATAGGTAGTTTTACTTTGAAAATTTAACCAATTATCCAAATCAACGATGATGGATATGAATTTTACCCCAAAAATTTTTACACGGTCAGTGCATTCGAGTTTATTCCTTCTTATAGATACTTGTATATTTTTAAGTGGATAATTGACTTGACCTAACAACAGAATGAGTCCATGCAATAATCTCTTGCCCATCATCACTGAAATTACTCCAAAGGGTCCCTTCCCAAACAATCATTCTTGTGGTCCATGCATCCACACAGGCAGACACACATACATGGCAGTAAATGCAGGCTATAACGAAGTGCATTGATGCATGTATGGTGCATGCAACGCATGGCATGCATAAAGAACATACCCAATTCACCAAGTGGCCCTTGCTCTATACAAGTCCACATCGAGGCATTATTTGATAGGGAGAGTCAGAGGGGTCGCCCCCCTCGTCCGCTGTAGAAAAAAGCCAGATTTGATGAGGGCGTGTGTGGCCGTTTATACTTTGCTTCAGTTGAAGGACATACGCAAGTGTATCTGCTTGGGAAAAAAAAAGGACAGATCTGTGCAAAGATACTCTTTTCTTTCCCTCACCAGGAAAAAAAAATTAATGAGTTTTTTTATATATGTGCTCCAATTGACTTCACAAGCTATGTAAACATCTTGTACACAATCTATATATCAAACATTGTTAAAAACCTATGTTACTGAGATAATAATGTCAAACAACAAAGCTACATCCTTCGAAGAAAACAAAAAGAAATTATAGTAAATAAACACCGAGTAAATCGCATTCACCGTACCACTTTTTTTTACTATAATTGAAAATTTCATTCTTAGAGATAGAGTATATAGATAGGACATCCATTCATAATATATAACATCTATTTTATCCTACTGATATGTATAATATTGATCATGAATTTTTCACCAACAATGCTAGACTCTACAAAAATATTTAAGGAAAAAATAAAAGAAACAAGAAACTACTCTAGATGCCTTCCCGGGCTAGTAGAGAAACTAGTCTAGAAAACTGTTTGGAATTCAGAAAGCAATTCAAGTTGGATGGACATGATATCTATGGTAATGCATCCAAAACCACTTCTCTTCCTCCTCTAGCCCTAACCCTGCCTAATATCTGAAAGCTCTCTCCCCCACTTTATACTCTCTCTCTCTCTCTCTCTCTCTCTCTCTCTCTCTCTACCCAAACCCAGTTCTCAATAAATCCCAACTTTTTTCTGTTCTACCTTTTCCCGGACCCAGCATTTCCTGCCTGCCATGGCCACTTCTCATCCCACCTTTTTATCATAGAATTTCATCTTCTCTCTCTCTCTCTCTCTCTCTCTCATTTGTCACTCCATAAGATCCTCTCTTTTTTTCTGAAATTTTCCTCTATTTATACCACCCAGGACCATCTAGGCTTTCCTGTCGTGATACATCTCAACACCTCTCAGAAAGCAAGTCCTAACTCATCTTTCTTCTTCTTCTTCTTCTTCTTCTTCTTCTTGTGCAATTGAGGAGCTTTATTATTATTTTTTCTGTGCGTGTAGAAATGGCAAGCTGCGTAGATATCACACCCACAGAACAGCTCTGCTACATCCCTTGCAACTTTTGCAATATTGTGCTTGCGGTATTATCATCATCTCATCTCTCTCTGGGCTTATTAGTGGGGTTCTGCTTTTTCACTTCTTTTTAAGTCCCACCCGGAGCTCTGATTCATCCATTGCTTTGCAGTTTTTATTGCTTCTGTGTTTGTATGCAATGAGTCTAAGCACTAGCAGCTGGAAAAGAAAAAAGAAGCATAAGTTATTAGGTCCTGAAAAGATAAGGAAGGGGAAGAAAAAGGAAAAAAACATTGCACCTGTGTTATCTATTTTGTCTATTTTTGAGATGAAAACCCCCATTGATCTCCTCTTTGAGTCTTCCTTGTTTTTTGGTGCAGTCACGTCTCCATCGTTCGACTGTACCTTTTTTTCTTCTTTTCTCAGTCAAATGGAAGTCATTTCTTAAGGTCCTATAGAGAGAGAGAGGGGCCGGTTGGCTTGAGTTGTGTGTTGCTCCTGCAGGTATACGGTTTTATTTTTAAGGAAAAATAAGATTTTCGTGCAAAAATATTCAAGCGCACAATGACAAACTGACGAAGACAACTCCAACATCTTAATTTCCTAGCAGTGTGACTTATCTTTCCTTCACCAACTCAGATCTGATTCACTCTTAGCCTTGCTTCAGTATATATTTTAGGTCACCGGAGGAAATTTTAAAAAAATAAAGGATATTTCTCAAATCTTCCATTTTCTTATTCCATGCCCACCAAAGCACACTTCACAAGCAAAGCACCATGACATACTTTGTTTAGGGTTTTCTCTGAACTGAGCTCACAAAAACCAAACGGAGAAGAGAAGGTTTTCAGTTAATGATGCCCCCCGTTTATTGTCATTCTAGAACTCTTTGGAAAAAGTAAGAACCCGAAAAGGGAAAAAAAAACAATAACTAACTAGACAGATCGCAACCCAAAAATTAGTCATTCTTTTCCTGATCTGGGTTTTCTTCCTTAGTTCTTAGTTCTTCTTGTTTTTGGCAGTGATTAAGTTTCACTGGGTAACACAATTTCCCTTTTGTATAGATTGACTTTGTGATTTGTGGATATTATGCAGGTGAGTGTGCCATGCAGTAGCTTGCTCGACATAGTTACCATCCGGTGCGGCCACTGCTCTAATCTTTGGTCTGTCAACATGGCTGCTGCTTTTCAGTCCCTCGCTAATTGGCAAGACGCTCAGGTGTGCTGACAATAACTTCATTGTTTTCTTTTTATTTGGGTTCCTTTAGAGAAAAAAGGGAACGTTTCGAGTATGGAGTGTCCAAATTTATGACAATGTAGGGTTTTCAATTCTTTATGGTCTCTGAAATGCGACTATAGCAGCCGTCATAGGACCAAAACCTATGTGTTTTTTCGCTTTTGTGTAGGAGAACTAGGTTTTGCGGCCGAAGTTGTCATTTTGAGTCAGTTTCTGTCCACTCTCTTCAAGGCAAAAGCATCATTTTCCCCCCTCCGTAGGTTTTTTTTTTTTTTTAGCTACTCTTTTTTCATTAATAGATTGAATCTTGATTTGGTTGGGAATGGATTTGAGTTAAAAGCATCGGTTCTTTTCAATGAGATCTGTGCCCCCTGTTGTTAAAACAAATCTCAAGAAATGGGTTCTTTTTGTTTTCCTCTTCTTTTTGTGTTTTTTAAGATCCCGAAGAAAGAGAGGGCTTGGCCTTGGTTTTGAAAGGACTGTCAAATCTGGGTTTTATTTGCAATTATTATAATTATTATTGTCTTCTTTCCTCTGAATGACAGCCACCATTCTATGACTGATCCAGTCACTTCAATGCCGGTTTTTTCTCTCTCCTCTTCCCGTAGCTCGATCCCAGAAAACATCACTTCACCTCTCTCTCTCTCTCTCTCTCAAAAGACATTGCCCGCATGAAAAATGTATAAAATATTGTCAACGCCATCCATATGAGCTAACCTAAGACCTCTTCTTTTTGCCCTCACTTTTTTTTCTCTCGTTTTACCTCAATTTGTACATATTAAGGTAACTTTTTTCTTAATGGAAACACCTTTTTACTTCCCTAGTAGCATAACTCCATAGGTTGAAAATTTTTACCCTTCTTCACCGGGGGAGTTATTAAAAGGACTTATTAAGCTCAGGTCCTAAGTTAACAATATAGCAGCAGAAATCTGAGGAAAAATGATCTAATAGCTAAAGCAACAAGCTTTTTCTTTAATCTTGAACTACTAATCACAGCTAACTTAGGCAATCTCTCCTCTCTGAATACTTTTCTCATATAGGCTCCCAAGCAGGATTGCAGGATGGACATGGGTTCATCTTCAAAATACAATAGCAAGATCACAATGCGAGCACCATCCACGAATGTCACTGAGCAAAGGGTTGTTAATCGACGTGAGTCTGGAATCTTTCTCCTTAGACAACCTAAACTTGGTGCTTTTCTACCAAAATTACAGACATTTCATATCATCTCTGGACACGAGCAGTGAGTAAAACCTGCATACTTAGAACAGTGTTTCCTATGAAAACTTCTATCTGGAGAAATGACATCTTCATGTTGCCATTTACAAGGTATTTACGTTCTTTCGACCATCAGAGGAGCTTATCCTTGCAAAGTGAAAAAAAAAAATTCAGAAATCAATTTTCTTATATGCTTGACGAACTATATAATAAAGTTTTGATTGGGTAAAGTTAAAATATTGTCATAATGCGTGATAACTCATGAGTTGTAGCTTTCTTGGATTTGCAGCTCCCGAGAAGAGGCAGCGAGTACCTTCAGCCTATAACCAGTTCATAAAGTAATGAAACAGAAATCGCTGCACAGCATGCGCTTAAAAAACAATGTCCTTTTTTTATTTTTCTTTTTCCATGATAAAAGAAAGAAAAGAAAGCTCTCAGCAATTATTGACATATTTGGTTATTGTCCTCTGGTCAAAATCATGGCGATTTTTTTAGAGAGGAGATTCAGAGGATCAAGGCGAGCAATCCAGACATTAGTCACAGGGAAGCATTCAGTACTGCTGCTAAAAACGTGAGTTGATGATAACATATCAGAATGATAGATTTGAGTAATTTTACTTAATTTTTGTTGGGCAAAATGTTAATGTCCATATCTTTTCATTTAACTTTGTTTCTGAATGATTTTTGCTATCTATACTAGTGGGCACACTTTCCCCATATTCATTTCGGACTGATGTTAGACAACAACAATCAGGCTAAAATGGATAACGTAAGTTCCTCTCTATTATAAACAAATTGCCCAGTTCTTTTACTTTGCCCGCTTCACATTGCATATTTCCACGTTCTTAAATTTTATTTTTGTTTTACATTTTTTGGTAGAGACTTTGTAAACAAACTGTTTCTTAGAATATGTTTAGGCAGTGTGCTGTTTAATATGATAGAGCATTATCTGCAAAAGTCTATGCCTGACCTAAATGCCTGTAATCTAAAAGGAGATAGTCTTTGAGCTTAGGTGCAGTAACCTCTCTGAACTTGTTTGACGTTTAACCATTTCATTGTTGGCGATAATATAGTTTGGTCTTAAGAATAATTGTAGGAAAATGCTGTCTATAATATATTCTGAACAGACTCGACAAATAATACCTCAAGAAACATGTGATGCCTGTGTTGGAACCCCACAGATAGAATGCACGGACCGTGTATGTTTCCAGAACTGTATTGGCTGAACTTACACCAAACTAGGTTCAATGTACCAAACTGCATGTTGTGACAGTCCACTTTCATTAAGCATGTGTTTCGTCTGAAATGGCCTGTGATTGGTGGTAGTACTTTGAGGCTGTTTGCCGACAAATCTTGCAATGGATATTATCATCTTGTCCATGTTAGTAACTACTGATTATTGCGGTATGAATGTGTAAAGTTTTTATTAGAAGGCTTGATCATTTTATGTCTTTAATTGGCCCTATTTCTTCTCTGCGTCCTCATTCATTCCTCGTTTCCCTTATTTTTCAACTTCGATGCAGCATTCCGAGAAGCATTTGATGTCAAGGGCGGCACTGCTAAACAAGTGAACCTGTGTTTGATTGCGCAGTACTACCTTCTATTTCATGTGAAGATGTGAAGACTCTCTATGAAACCTCTGCTTTATTATTATATATTATGTAAAAACGAAAGGGATTATATCCCCTGACTGCAATCCTTTCAAATTTGCCCTTTTTATCTTTCATGTTTATTTCACGACTGGAAGTAAAGTTCAATTTCACCTCAGCAATTTTTGGTTAGATCTTATACTTTAAAGTGAATTTGATCATATGAGTGAAAATTACATAAGTTTAAGGGTTTATTTGTTTGAGTGAAAGAATTTTGCAAGAATTAATTTCATAGACTTTCATGCGTTTGATTTGCTGAAAATAATCAAATGATGGAAAAGCATTTACAGTCAATGAAAATACATATGCTTCAAGTTAGGAAAATCAACTTCCTTACCTGAAAAGGGGAAAACAGTCCCATAAAATGATTTCTCATAAAACATTTCCTTCATTATGAAGTTTTCCATGAAAGAAACACATCATAATAGACTTTCTCTTTCAGCGTTACATAATTTACATAAAAAAATGCACCCAAAAGTATTTTCATTTCGTGCAAGTACTTTTGGATGTGGGAAGAATGCTCTGGAAGTCCTCAATCTTTCGTATGACACTTACAAGTTCAGAGCCGCAACTTCTGCTCGTTCATTTGAATTCTCTAATTTTCAAATTTCATTCATTTAAGTTACTCCATTGGCTAAGATTGCCTGAAATGGCGACCTAGCATTTCTTAATGACAGTTATTTTTACATGACTTTTTCAAATAGTGTCACATTAGTTTCTAGCAATGGTGAAAGCCACCAAAAACCCTAAACTATGCCCACTATAATATATTTATCCCAAACTTTTTTTGTGAAGCCAAAAACCCCAAACTTGTATTTATGTAACACATATACCCCAAACTTGTACAATATGACACATTTACCACAAATTTCTTCTTGTGACGCCAAAAATCCCAAACTTGTATTCTTATAACATTTTAACCCAAAAAATTTGGGATTTTTTGTATCTCAAAAAGAAAATTTGAGTAAATGTGTCACACGTGTATAAGTTTTGGGTTTTTTGTGTCATATAAAAAAGTTCGGGATAATTACACCACACGGGTACAAGTTTAGGGTTTTTGTTTCATAAATAGTTTAGAGTAGATGTATCACAATGGGTGAAGTTTCGGATCTTATGTAGTTATTTCCCTTTTGGCGAGGTATAAATAAAAATTTGAAAAGCTAAGAAAATTAAATGAGCATCCTGAATGTAAAACTTCTAATATACTTTTTTCTAAGTCGTCAGAACCGCGTTATGCAAAAGTTGTGCCAAAGTTCCATTAACCAAGCTATAGACCTCCTTGGCTCAAGATGATTAATAATAAAATTTTAAAAAAAAGTAGGAATATCACTGTATAATATTGCAAGTGATCATCAAAATGACTTTTCTTCATCCGATGGATCATACCACAACATGCAGTTTATTTGGGCATACGATTTTTAAATTAAATTGAATAATGCTAATCCCGAGAAGTTATTTCTTTTTTTTTTGTCAAACCAATCCAGATAAGTTTAAGCTAATAAATAAAAGCGTTATTTAATATACTTTGTATTGTGCAAACCCTTGCTAACACATTCATTTCCTGGACAACAATGGCATAGACATCGTATTTGATAGAAGCAACTTGAAAACGAGGAGCCTGTTTGTTGCAATTTATGAGCTACTTTTGACTCTTGCTTATGATTTTCTCGCCAAATTTTAACAAAATATTTTAAGCAAATTTCAAAAAATTATGAGAATATTTTTTCAAGATGTCGGTACTTGAACATATTGGAAGGCTTTAAGTGTGTCGGATCATATACAAATCAAAGTGTGAGTTCCGTAAAAATTTCCATAAAGTTTAAATGCAGAAATCAACAAAGGCAGTAAATTGTTAACCGGATAAAAGAGTTGAATTCATCCTCAATTATTTTACACTTACATGTAAATAATCAAAACTAGATCAAATGAATAGCATTCTTCATATTGGCAATTTGATTTCTAACAACGGAATAAACACATATTTGATGACTCTGAAAGCTTTCTAGGTAAACTAGCACACTCCTATAAGTGTTTGTAACAAAAAGAAAACATTAAATACGTAAATAAAGAGAAATCTTAAGTTACAAATCATTTATGTTGAAGATTCACCTCCTTTCTTCTCCAATTAATTCTAGATGTTCTTTGAACCATTAATCTCCAGAATGAGACAAGAGGGGTGAATCACTAATCTCCAGAGTGATTTAGGGGGAGTGAAACCACCTCTTGCAAAGTTACAAATAACTGAGTGCTCTCATTTGCATATGTGCAAGTTCTCCCAATCCATATTGCAAAAGGTATCTCAAAGAGAAGAGTGTGTTTTCTTTTTTTCTTTTTTAGGTAAAGGGTAAGAATATATAGCTTGAACCAATGATTACAAAAGATCCGGCACCATAAAACTTGGACTCAATAAGACAACAATCGGAGTGAGTGGAAGGGAGCCAAATGCAAAAGAGGACCGCAAGAGCACGCCTGAGGAAGCATAAACAGCCAAAATAATGGCGAAAGGAAAAGGAAAGCAATGGGAGGCCAAAGAAGGCCAGATGAACCACAATCTACGCTTGCATCCACCAACGACAAAAGTGAAGAGCCATCAAGGAAGCACCCGCGCGGAGGAAGAGTGTCCAGACAGCAAACGCCAAGCTAGGGCCCTACCGAAGTAGAAGATTCCCCAACTAAAAAATGATCAGATCAATACCCCGGCTATGCTTCAATCTCCAATTTCTATAAGTATCATCCACACTTTTGAAGGTGGTGGCCTTGTCTCTAACGACCTCGATGAGTTGATTCTTCACTGTTGGAATGGATAAATGCTATTCTCTAAAGAGGATGCCATTCCTGTGCTTCCAAATGAAATAACAAAGAGCACCAAAAGAGAAGCGAGCAATGCACTATAGAAGTCTTTGCCCACAAGGAAAGAGACAGCCCAATTGAGGTTCTGGACCCACAAACTATTCCACCACGGCAGATTGCTTTTGGAGACCCAAAAGAAGGTGATGCTAGCAGAGATGCGACATCAAAAAAATAGGTGGCCTATGGAATCCAACACCTCATTGCAGAAGGGACACAAGGCATTTTCTATCCTACCATAAGATAATAATAGAGCTTGGGTAGGAAGCTTGCATTTAGCAATAAGCCAAAGGTTTAGTTGGTACCTTGGAGTGATCGAGTTGTTCCATATGAATGTGTGCCAGAAGACCCTAGTCTTCCTCCTCCTAGTCAAATCCCAAGCCGAGGCCACCGTGAACACATGGGAGGTGTTTCCCTTCCAACCAAAACGATTGGAGAGGTGAGGAAGGGTGGGAAAGGGTTCTGCCCAGGAGTCCAAATTGGGTATAGGTTGAAAGGATGTAAACAAATTCCTTGCAAAAGATTTATGGGATTACACAATAGTTACTTAAATTACTTAATATTTGCGAGTATTTAACAAAATTCAAGAAGTGAATCAACACATTGACACATGCATAGTTTGTTAGTGTAGTAGCCAACTACATTCATTAATCAAATAATATTCCCATTCCAAGACTTCCAATAGTAGAATTTATTAAGATCATCTTGCAATTACCTGTGACACTGGCTTTGTCTCGAGTAATTAAATTGGTTGCGTTGCTTATTAGGTAAATACCACAATACCTAAATGAAACATGACCATTTCCATCATCTCATTATAGTAGGAGAGACTCCTAGGTGCACCGAGAGCACGACATCCATCCACCCAATGCATCATCGACTTTCAGTTTAAGTAGCCGCATGCGGGATACGCACGATTCAAGAGCAGGGAGGTATATCGAAACCTTCGATTGACCTCGTGACATCGATTGACCTCGTGACATTATCTTAAGTGATTAGATAGATCCTATCTGTATGACCTTACCACTACACACCACTTAAATTCCATTTCAAATTTGTTTTAACTTTGCAATCAACAACACCTAGTATGGCTCCCCCAATCTTATCCAATAGAAGATCTTTTATTGGAAGTTTGTTTGTAAAAACAAACTAAGTGCATTTTCCTTGTTCCACATAGGAAAAGTGGGAGGAAGTGGACCAATTAATAGGTGTGGAGTTTCCTTCGTGTACTTCAAAGAATAATTGAGTGGGGCTAAACCCCACCATATTCACGTGCGGGTGCGTGATTATTTAGCGCACTTAGCATTTTGCATGCCCGCGGTTTAGTTAGCACTAATCCCTTTGTTTTTTTTTTGTTATTTTATTAATTTTAATCAATTCAAAGGTTGCTTTTGTTTTGAGAATTTTTGGGAATTTTTAATATAAAAATTCGAAATTTTATTTAAAAAGAAATTCCGAATTTTTGTTTGTGTCTTTTCAAGACAACCTTTGGAAAAATGCTCGTTCAGTTTGCAACTTTTTCCGAAGGGTTACAATTGTTCGGTTGTTAACTTCTTATGAATAAACGCCTTTATTCAACTGGCAAATTTTCGAAATGATACATTTGTTCATTTTTTGGCAATTTTCACGAGGAATTACATATGTTTTAAGACTATTTTTAATATATACTTGTCAATTTTGGAAGAACCAGAGAGCGATCATTTTCAAGCCTTCTTTCTAAAAAAATTGCAGCCATTTTTTTTATTGTTTCTTAGAGAGACTATAGAAAAAATACTAAAATTGTTATCTAGTATTCTCATTTTGAGATTTTGTTGTATCTTGAAGGATATTTGCCGGTGACTATTAGCAACATTGTGGGGGCAAATAAATCTTTAAAGAAAGTGATATCACACCTCAAAGTCCGACTTGAGTACTCTAAATATCCGTCTTCATTGTTTTACCCGATTCGAAGCCATATTTTCCAACATCTTTCACAGCTTTTGGGGGTGAAATTGTAGACATCCATTTTTTATTTAAGCTGAATATACAAACTACTTAAGAAAGTCTCTGCTTGTTTTGTTGTGGAAATCCACATGTGATGTAAAATTAATATTCCTCGAGCAGAAAACCTAAATTTACAGATGGTTAGACAGGACAAAAAAGTACAAAGAATATGAGGAAAGCTAATCCCATTGAAATGCACAGGGAAAATGGATAGCGTGAGCGATGATCTATAGAGAAAGAAACAAAATTTCATCCATGGTTTCACAGTCCACGCAAGCGCAACAGAACAGTTCTTCCATCGCTGATTAGCAAGAAATTCCTCCAATCATACCTCTTATTGGTGGTGATATACTTAATCATCACTTGCATGTGACTGTAAATAATTAATCGATTGGAGCAACTTTCCCCCAAATTTCATGGGATAAAAAGGGTCACATTTTTCTCTATCTACCGTTCTAATTAGTGAGTTACAACCATGAATATCACCTGCATTTATCTTTAGTTAATTTCGCATGCACATCACTCCAGATTGGAGGAAATTATAGTTCGGACATAGATATGGATATTTTTTTTTCTGTATTGTATGAGTAGATGTAAGATAAGGCTGCATTTAGGTGATGATTAAGCATATTGCCACCAATCAGAAGTCCGGTTTAAGGTACCTAGGAGGTAAACATCACCCAAACGAAACAATACTTCGTTGTGATTGTTAAAACTATGTCTGTTATATAGAATGCATGATTAGGTTGATTTGATGATATAAACGTCCTGCATATTGTCTCTCTATGGTTTGGTATGGATTTTAAGTTAATTTTTGCATAGAATAGAAGTTATCATTTAAAATTGGACCAAGGCGATAATAATTAACTTTAGAGTTTTGATCAACATTCTTATTACAAATCAAATAAGTTTGATTTGGACAGAAAAATAAGTTGAACTGAACTGAAGCGAACCATGACGACCCTAAAGAACCTAATACTTCCATTAGCTTCAGTAGCATGGACGAATATGTATACCACATCCAAAAGAACTTATCGATAAGGTTCATACACAATTCTTTTTTTCTCAAATAACACAGGGTATCTAACTTTCAGCTCTACTCATTCTCACATATGAATATAAACTGCACCGTCCAAGTGCATTAGGTAAGGTTCCACCAACAAGGTTTGAAGGGGGAATTATTACGTGTCGACACAACTTTCGTTGCGCATATTATTGGCATGTGCTCATGTGTGCGTACACAAACAAATTGAGAGAATCCTGGCCGCTTCTCGAAAGAGAATTGTAACACATGATTCTCCATATAACGAAACTGAATAAGGTTCGAGGAGCAAGGCTTATTTGGCCGGAGGAGTCGTAGGCTTATTCTCCTTCTCATGTCGTTAGCAACACATGGGAGTCGCAGGTTCTTACTTTATTCTCGCTGTCTACAAGGATTCTTGAAAAATTTTGTTTTACTACACATTGAATAATGTGTGCATGGATTCTAGTAAAATTACTAGACTAAAAGGAAATTAAATTGTGTGAGAAAATGGTCATTTAGGTAGCGCATGGGAATGTTTTTTTCCTATGTTCTTTTGTTCTTTTGTTCTCCAAAATAAAAAAAGAATAGAAATCTAGTTGGTAACGTTAACTAATTTTTCTATCCTCTAAAATAGAAAAGTAGTCGGGAAATAGATTTGGAACATAAATAATAAATGAAAAAAAGTAACTTCTTGTTCCCGAGAACAATTTTTACAAATAAGTCATTGTTTTTTATTTTCTCTTTTTCTTTTCTTCTTCTTCCTTGCTACTCCTCGCAGCCACCACCTGCCACTTGTCACTATCGCCACCGCCGATTCCTGCCCACTTGCTAACGTTACCACCTGCCCGGCGTCACCAACCAACCCCCGCCACCGCCCGCCACTACCAATCACCATTGACCGACAATTGGCAATGGCGGCAGCAAGCTGCGACAATACCAAGCAACACAATCAAATGCATTCCTCTTTTTTGTAGATCATACCAAATGTATTCCTATTTTTTTTCTATTTTGAGAATAGAAATTTTATATAGTTATCAAATACATTATTTTACTCATAAATTGTTCCGAGGAGCAGAAATAGAAAATAATTATTTTTAAAAAGAAATTGTTCCCCCAAATAAAAATGTTACCGTTCACATCTACATTTGTTATGCTTTTTTTTTTTTTTTAAACTCAAAAGCCTCAATTGAACTTCCATCTTATTTATTTAATATATCAAAGACTTTTAAAATGGTATTTTAGGAAGAGAAGAGAGGTTAATTCCTTGAATAGATGAGGATTCCGGACAATTATCTTGAATTTGAATTTCGAAATAATTCATGGGTCTAATTTACAGTGATTACAAAGTTATGGAAATCTTTGACATGAAAACTAAATTAAATACAAATATAAGAGATGTTCGTGTTTGTAAACCCAGAAGGCTAGCCGACGGGTCCCCAACTGAAGATGGAGGAAAATATGCCCGATTTAAATTTTTTTAAAATATTGGGGTGATTAATTTCCTTAATTTTGCCTAATTTTGCATCCTGGGTGTGGTGGGCGGTCCTAACGTCTGAACAGAATGACAAGGAAATCACAGATACAACTCATGTGCCATCTGAAGAAAACATCGACTTCCTAGAAATAGCATACTGTTTGAGCACGCAAGCATGCAACATAAACATCACGGTGCACACAATACAGGTCAAGTTTCATAAATCAAGAAAGAAAAGAAGGTTGCATATCTAAGAAAACCTAAAAGTTGCTTCTCCCTATCCATTAAAAAAACCTATGTTATGTGTGTTTTCCGTCACAATCATCTCTCTCTAACACAAACCTAGATATGTATGTACATGCATACAGTAATTATGTAACAATTCAAGCCATTCTAGGCAAGCCAAGTTTTTAAAATGAGCATTCACATAACCATATAAGTTGGTGACCATTTGAAGTTGGATCTTACTTACGAATTTTTTTAGCAGGACCATCCCAATCCAATGTGATATTTTAGGATGTCACAAACTTCCCAACTTAAAGAACTAACATACTCATCAAGCGATATTTCCCTTAATGGAGAGTGATCTGTTCATTCCTACCTTCTCCAACATCTTAGAAGTTTTCCGAAAATTATACCTTGTCCAAGCCCTCTTGCCTTGATGAGTACTCTCCAATCTCATTAGACTAGGTATGGACCTAATCCATCCATGAACTACACATCTACTTAGGGAGTCTGACTCTGATACTATCTAAAGATCTTACTTATTCCATATGGACCAAAGGCCCCAAAAGGAATGATCAGGTAATCACACCAAGCGGTGACAATTTAAGGGTAAGTCTTAATTATGAATCACTTTTACATAAATTCTCCTATTTGATGTGGGACTTTGGGATGTTTTCATTATTGTTTTGTGATTTGAACTCCTTAATGTTGGTCCTCTTTTAACCTAATCCAATAAATTTTGTGGTAGCCTCTTATTGACCAGTTTAACTGTTCAACTTTTTCCTTGGGCAATCATATAACTCTTCAACTTTTGATATTTCAGAATGTGTGAAAAATATCCATTTTATTCAGGGGCTTGAGGTTTTGAGAGTTTTATTTATTTGTTGTCGTACTCCAAATTCTGACCTATTAAATGTTGCTTCTCCTTCGCTTGTGGATGGAGGTCACCGGCCAAGCCATATCAATTTCTTGTATTGCTCTTTTTACTCTCCCAATTTTATTTTTTGGTTCATCATCGCCTTTTTGCTTAACAACTAGATACTCCTAAATAGTCGAGGCAACGTTATCTAAGCCCATATACTTCAAAAAATTATTATATTGGACACAACATGGCCTCAACACCATTTTTTGCAAGGAAAAATCCTCCGATGATATTATCAAAAATTTAAATACCCGATACTATTTACCATGACTAGGGTTTATGGTGAGTAAGCCATTCTTAAATCACGATTTGGAAGTCATGGATAGCGACACCACCACGTTCTTCTCGCGAATAATGCCTTATACTTAAGAGATGCTATTCTTCTTGTGTTCTCATTTCTTTTCCCTTTTTCTTGCTTCTTTTGTTGTTATGAAAGTAGGTGTCTAGAAAAAGGGATCTAAGTGCCCAAGCATAGGCTGCAAATGGCAGACTCCTGATATTTTTTCATAAAGTGATTGGACCACATATCTGGCATCCAATCTCAGTGTCCAAAGATCCTCCTGAAAAGCAATAGCTAGAGAGAAAAGCTCTCCGTATAGCTTCATTCAAACTTGGCCTTATGCTGTTCTTGACTAATAATTGCAATTAGGGCTCACATTCCACTGCGCATCTACTTTCCTCTCGAGAGAGAAGTAGCTCAGCTAATGTGAGTCTCAAGCAACATGGAACCCTAGAAAACGACACGCCCTTTCTTCATTCAAGCAGCTCTTCAGTAAGCAAAGTTACCAAAAGGCTAGCACTTTAAAATGGAACATCGCTCACTAGGATCGCTTTTTCTATGTTCGAATTCGACTCTTCGAGTCGTTATGTTGAAGTTGTGTCATCTACAAGCGTCGTTTCCTCATCATACAAAATCTACGTTCAGCAGCTTTATCACAAGACAACTCTAAATCTTTTTCTTTTCTTCAGCCAATTTCTTCAGTGTTTAATGAGATCTTTTGAGCAAAGCCGAATTTGATCTCAGGAGTGCACTCTACTCTTCGCTAGGTTAGCCAACTCGACACAGTGATATAATGCGTTGTCGCTTGGCTCTGTTAAATAGGTATCAATACGAGACAATGATGCTTTCCATCGGTATAACCACTAGACATCAAAATTCATTCATTGTCAAATGCCCCAGAAAATTCTGTTGTCTTCCCACTTGATAATAAAGTATCGACTGCAACATAGGCAGCTTCTAAAAAAGATTCAGGGATCGATCAACTGCAAAAAAATTTAAGGTTTAGAACTTGATTACCTACATTTCACTCATAACCTTAGGAATTCTTATGAGAAATCAGGTTTCTCCAACATAGGTACTTGCAATTCTTGCGAAGTTTCAGATGCAGTTCAATAGCTTTTGCCGCATGTCAGGTTCATGCTTTGAAAGCTCAAAGCTGAATTGAATTTTCTCACTAAGTGACTGTAATTTCTGATTCACAAATCAAATCATCTACCAACAGCTTATGCAATTCAAGCCATTGAGTCACGAGTGAATCACGAGCTAATTAATCAGTTGATGTGTCCAGTCAGAAGAGCATTTGCCGAGAAGAGGTTCAAATCTTTAGTTAACTTGGCAAAGTTAATCATGGAAAGATTTGAAGAACTAAGTCTCACAGAGCCTGTCAAGGGGAAAGGACAAACTTTGGACTACTGATTGTACTAGTAAAATATTCTCTGTTTGCCTTCTTTTGTATGTCCATTTCTCCAACAATACAGAAGACTTAGAGAAACTTTCAGATCTTGGGTCATAGATGATATAATGATGGATATACACTAGTCTTGTCAGGTAGGTTAGGCAGTTAGACTCAAGGATTTTAGTATAATTTGAGGACATCAAGTACTACTCGATATGTCACCGTATTTATCCCGCAAAAGAAGTTTCGAATGATCTCATACTCATGCTAAATTCACATAGAGAGACACAAATAAAAGCACAACCGTGAATTATAAAGCACAAACACGTTTGTTCCTCCGATCAATTATTATTGATAGTTAACTAATGCCTGAGATACACAATGTTCATCAAGGTTGTCTTGTCATTTTCATAATGGGCAGTCTATTATTTGTAGTTATTTGTTAAATGACTACGACTCAACTGCAAGGATGGATGGTCTGTGCAACGACAATGACTTTTGATCCGGACTAACTTGTTATTTTCTCATAAATGCCTCTTTTTGGCCCTTACCCAAACTGTATAAGCTGTCACTTCTTAACTTTTTGGTCTTAAAAACCTCAAAATCCGTGAGCCAAACCAGACTAGCTGTGGAGAGAGAAGATACCAGTGAGACAGAGGGCACTCCAAGCCACCAAAATGCCTTGCAAAGAAGAGAGTCCGCCCTGAGTATATCTTCTGGTAATTTATTGCTAGGCTTTATAGACATGGTAGTACTAGCTACTGAAATATTCTTCTTTATTTCACATTCTTCATAATAATATATACAACTTTCGAAATTGAGAATATACATGATACTACATCATCATGCTATATGATTTATGTCATGAAAGTTATAAGAAATTACTGTAGATGGGAGGCAGGCAATATTGAGTTTTCCCAATTTTTATGAAGCAGAAATAATGCATGTTCCTGTTAATGTATTTTTTCCCATAAACCCGCAAACTCATAACCCACAGCAAGTAAGCCTCGACTACATTGTGGACAAGGCCTTGCATAAACAGAAAATAAAAACAATAGGAAAGGAGAGAGAAAGAAAATCTCCCTCACTTTAAGGGTTTTATGAACCTCGATGGACTAATTCATCATCTTAAAAATGTCATGTTCAAATTCATTTATCGTACTTTCCTATACAAAATGTCATTCTTTGCAAACATTTCAAAAGTTTTCTATGAACGGCTGACAAAATCAAAATGTTGTAAGCCTAGTTCCCAGCAAACCAAACTATGGGGAAGATATATGCAGGTGCTTGTAGGTGAGACCGTACAGCTTTAAAATGGGATAAAGAGAAAAAGGTGGGGTTAGCGGGGGAGGGGGAAGAAAAAGGTGGGAGAGAATAAAAACCATCGGGGCACCTCGGGATCAGCAATGTAGGATGACATAGCAGATTTTTTTTTCTTTTGAACAGAGATAGCATAGCAGATTACAAGTTGGCATATGCTGCTTTTATCAGAATTCAGAAAGCACCCAAAAAATGATTTTCTTCCTGTCTTTTTGTTTTTGAAAGAAAAGAGAAGCTATATATCATTTAACAGAAATACATAAAAGAGAGTTTTTGCCAAGGAGTGCTTCTAAGTAATTATTAAAAGAACCCCTTCATATAATATTTTACATTTTCAACACACCAGTAATACAAGATAAAACAATGCATTGACAATAATAAATTTTCCCTAGGAGTTTGATCTCCAATTTTATGTAGTGGATGGAGCCATGGCTCAATGGCCTTAAGGATGAGACATTTTTCGCATGTATTCTTATATACGAGTGTAATGCATCCCAATCTTTAATCATGTGAATTTTATTTGAGATAAATTAATTTAAAGGATTTACCTGCATTGGACTCACGTCGCATTTCAATTGCATTTCAATTATCTATAAATAAATAAATAAAAATTAGGTAGGAAGGGCTGCTCTCTCTCTCTCCCATTGCATTGCGCTGCCACCTATTTCTGACAATTAGAATCTGAAACGTCAAGCTCAATGTCTGATCAAAGCATTCAATTTCAATTCTGATGTCCCCCGGCCCCCTCTCTCTGCTCCTCTCTCTCTCTCTCTCTGATTTCTCCCCCTTCTCTCACGCACTTGCTTGCTCTTTGGAATCTTTATATGCCTTGATCCCTAGTGTTCCTACAAGAGGACACAGCACCCTTTTGATTGGGACCCATCCACAGAATTGCTCAGACTGATTGCAAATTTCTGGTACAGGGCCCAATTACCCTCTCTCTCACCACATGGGTTTGGGTTTCTAGCACAGACGCAAGGTGATAAGTTCTTTCCTCCCTCTTCCGTGAGTCATCGGATGGGAACATGTGACTCCCATGAGGCATATCATGTTCTGTGAACGACAGCATGTTCGTCCCCCAGTGGTCGGAACCCGCGCCACGTGTCGCTCCCAAAATGCTCCTAAACCCTCCTCATGGACGGGCAAAGTAGAAATTTTGAGATATTGAAACACGTCTACTGGACCGTGCAAAAAGTGGGCTTACCCCCGTCAGTCTATCTACTGTTTCCTCCATGTAGGGTCAGATTTTACATTGTTCCAGGCCTTGGGCGGGCAAAGTTTGTTTTTAAGTATTTCTTAACGAAACCAACAAGCGTGACTAGCCGTCCTATGAATAAGATGGAGAACCGGAGTCGTGAACCCAGTAAATCAACCTTCTAACCAGTAACCAGTTTGGCAAATCTCACAGCGTGAAATTTCATTATGGATGAACTGCGCTCACTTTCTTATATCCTTCCGCAATCACGAGAAGCAAAAACCGTGAGGCCCAGATAAGAGCGATGGATGACGACTGTGGATCATATCTTGAGTACTTCACATTAACTTCCCAGGCATCAAAAAGGAAAGGCACGCCTTCACATGACGATCTTTCCTAAAACATGGCAAAATCGTCTCAGCTTCCCATTCCTCCCCATTTTTGTCTTCCAGGGTAAAGAAATGAAGGAGAAAAGAAGAGCTCGCACAATTTGCCTCAAAAGTTTGTGATGATAGACTAATCTTCAAGAGCCAGAGACAGTCTGATTAATAATGTTTATGGCTGCTCGTGCAAATGTGATATTTGCTTTGATCGAGCATCGATACCCCCATAGACCACATCAACAATATATAAAAGGCCAATTTTGTGGCTCTGAAATGCACCCATGTGGCATGTTCAATCAAAGTCCTATGGATCACAAACTAAGTAGAAAATAGATTCAAATGGCCGGGTAAACTCTCTCTTTGAAAAGGAGAAAAATAAAAAATTCGATGAAGGTAACCCAAAGATATGTCTTACACTTAAAAGCAAATGGCATCTTTTCCTACTGAACTAAAAGAAATCCTCTTCTTATCGGATCCAAAATTAAATTTCAGATCTGAGGCGTCACTGGGAATTGAGGCATTGCTTGTTGAAGGGAAAGAAAAGATAAGGGCAGGTGAAGACCTCCTCAGACCGAACTTGTAAGAGGGAATGGCGGAATCCTCTTTTGGTTGATCCAGACTATCGACAAAAGAGGGAGGCATGATGGACGGTGTTGGTGGCTCAGGAAACATCCCACGCGAAGCAGAAATGGGAAATGTAAACCCTGCGCTATTATCAGAAGAAACCGCAGCCCTTACTTGAGGCTTATCAATGGAAATATGCGGAAGAGCTGCTTTAGATCCTGAAGCCGGTTTCTTTGGTATCATATGTCCACGAGAGTAAGAAAACCTTGGAAGTTCCTTGGAGACATCCTGCATATGACCCAATCAGAAAGACATCTATATGAGAATCTTTCAGGATATATCTGTAAATACAAGCCAGTGTTCATATACTTGGGTGGAATCGACTTCCACATCAAAAAATGACTGAAAAAGGACAGCTAGTCTCCTAATATCAGTATAGTTTTAAAGAAGCTATTGGATACGAATTTCCTATCAATTTCACCATGGTAAGAAAGAGCTAATCAGTTAAGACATTCGCCGAATATCATACCGTAGGCACCTGTCAGCTCTAAATCAGAGCGAGCATCTAATATTAAACAACTCATGTCTTAACTGCCGCTAAAGGTCTAAATTGCTGATAAAAAATGGGAGGAAACCCATTCGCAGTTAATTTGATTGTCTCTGTGGTAGAAAACCATTGCAAAGTTGAGGTGGTACCTTATCTGTCCTCTTGGAGACAAACTTGTCAGCCACACCAGAGTCTAGTGAAGCAGTGTCATTAACTCCAGGAACCAGGATAGCATTGCAAATATCTTCATCAAAACTGGACAAGTGTCCTTTTGCAGCATTAGCAGTTTTGTTAACATTCTCTTCCGCTGGAACTCTAAAAAATGGAGTTCCTGTACCTCCATTTGAAAGAGCAGCATTCATCTGGTTAGTCTCTTCTGCTTTGCCATATTTAACAGAAGCAGACAGATATGATAAATTACCGCTACTCGACATTGAATGAGCAACATCAGAAGACTCAGATTTTTTCCTCCAAGTGGCTTGCTTCAACTCTGCAGCCTTATCCTTGGGAGTTGGAAAGCTTCTATCAAGATGCTCCAGTATCTTTCTAGCCATCTGACTAGAATGTGTGGGAACAGTTGAGACACCAACCTCAAAATTTAATGACTTGTTTTCCACTGATTGAGGTTTTGAACTGCTACTTGTTCCTCCAGCCTCCATATTCTTGTTGAAGGCAGGAAAAGAAGGCATGCGGAAGTCAGTTGTTTCCCTCTGGGAAGAACCAACTAAAGAAGGAAAACTACTAAATTTTTGGGCACTTCCAGTGATGAACTTTTGCCTTGAACTACGAATGGGTCCTATGGATCCATGGTCACCTTGCAATTCATCATTTCTGAATCTAACCTGCATGCATTCCAACAAATCTAATACAATCAATTTCAGTTCACCAGAATCATAGGTTTCACTCAGCATGGAAAAACACAATTTTAGTAACCACAAGAGTCAGCTTATGATGTATGTTTTGCATCTTAATGCTAATTATTTGATTACATTTAAATTATGACTAAAAACAAACAAATCCAAAAACAAAGATTCATATTCATCACTACTGCCGTAGGAGACATTCAACTTGATTCCATATTCACAAAGAATTTTCATTGCCATGATAACTGATCCAATTGCTTCCAAAAAAGCACGCACTCCCACCATGCTCGGTCAGAAAAAGTACTCACCCAGACCCAGCTTTGATTTGGATTAATGACATATTAGAGTGCAAAAGAGACGGCAAAACAGTACATAGACATTCATTTTCTACTTCACCATTACTCCTATCTGTCCTTTAAGTTCAACACCATCTTGATAAAAGATAAGACGTCATTAACCAGAACAATTAGCTCAGTTGCAGCTGCCTCTGGTGACTTTACTTCTCCCATTTGTCATTGGAGAACAATTAGGAGTATTCTATTTGCTTCACAAGCAGATGAGCATGTCCACATTGACAGGCACATATGTTACAGATCAAATCGATATTAAAAATTCACAGAACATGTTTTGCATACCGTAGACTTGGACATAGAATGTACAGGTCTTGAATATGGGGTTCTGCGGAAATTTGGAGTCACATGTCTGCCTCTTTGAGTCTGTGGGGTCAAATACTGATCTTGTACTACTGAACCAGGCCAGCATAGAGATGACTTGGGTAGAGGCGATGGACTATAAGGTTTCTGTAAACAGCCATCCACACGAAGCAATGCTTTCGGATCTTCTGGCAGGTTACTTTTAAGAATAGAGCCAACTTCTGATGCTCGACTTCCCATGTATGCTCTAGCAATGTCGACAGGTGAAGCACCGATTTCATCACGTAACTGCAGAGTTTTCAGAGCACCATAAGTATCGTCAGAACAAACATTACCAGTTTTCTAAATTTGGTTCAAGCCAACAGAAGATAACAATGCCCAGACTGAAGTGGAACTCTTAACACCTGAAGAAAACTTCATCCGGTCTAAGATGGCCTCCCCATATATATATATATATATATATATATATAGAGAGAGAGAGAGAGAGAGAGAGAGAGAGAGAGAGAGAGAGAGAGGCATCACCATCAAATAAATAAACAGAGTTTCACTGCTAACACCATATTAAAATTCACAAGCTAGTACCAACAGCTTCCACTTCGATTGAAGAAAATCACTCCATGCATAAGAAACAGTACTATTTGAGTAGCTTTTTTGAAAAGGATACAGATATTTAGCTATTTATAAACATACGTGAAAACAGCAGAAAAATTTCAGTAACTTATAAACTTGAGAGATGGCATCACAACACATTTAATAGGATACCTATGTTAGAATACCAAAGAGACAATCTGATGCTCTTCATTAGACAAGATGGCACTATAAAATGCCTTAACATTACAGACATCAAGAAGCAATCCACACTATATTTGGGAAATGTCCCGACACACAGGGAGAATAATAAACATGTTAGACCAGTTAAATAATTAATCATGCCATAGATCAGTTGGTTGTGATCCTACAAAATTTCTCAAGGTGCCATAGCATGAGATCCTGAATTCAAATCCTTCCACATCCCTCATTTGCCTCCCCATATATATTTCCAAGCTTTAGTCTTACATCAAAGTCACACCTAAGTGTGACAGGCACTGTTAAACCATTTAGGAGCTGTTTGGATTAAATTTTTAATTTTTCCATTTGCTTAATCTAAATCTTGCAACTCATGCACGACTTTTATGAAATCTGATTCTCCTTAAACTTTCACAACGCTCAAGTGTTGCAATGTAAATTTACATGTAACTTTTACATAATTTTTTAACTTTGAATAATATTTTTAAAATTTTGGTAGGAAAGAAAATGGAGTCTTTTCATTTTTGTTTAAATGCAACCAAGCATGCCCTTAAATATTAAACCACACCTTCATCTAATAATTAACCATTTAGAATAGTTGGCTTTGGTCCCATAAAATTTTACAAAACAGCTAGCAGAAACTAAAAAGAAGCAAAAGGTCATCAACCCCAACAAATATTCACTAATGCTATGTACCAAGGCACATTCAAATACCTTCTAATATTTATTTTCAATAAAAGCATAGTGGAGGTGCAGGAAGAGCATTACTATACTATTCACTTCATCAAACACACTTCAAAAGCACATAAAAGAAATTCCATTATGCTTCATGAACAATTTGAGGCAAAGTTGGGGCAAAGAATGCTAGAAAATCACATGTATCCATAGTCATCTCAATAAGCTATTTAGATCCCAAGGAAAAATAAGATTTATCCTTCAGCTTTTCCAATATTAAGCTACCTTCAACATTCTCTATAAAAAAAGATTTCAAACTGCTGAAAACTCACAAATACAACATAATTAGATGTAGGCCACAAACCTCATAATAAGACATCTTGATAGTTGCTGAACCATCAAGTGACCAAGCATCAGTTACCAACTATTGATGCCAACGGAACTTATCTGTCATGATGGCCAAAATATGAATTACAGCAATCCAGTAACTTTCTCTCTAACTCAAGGGATCTCTAGGTCATTCTATTCTAAGAATCCTTGGCTCACATCTAAAACAACAATGGCATTCTTTACAAGTTGCTTCGAATTCATTGGCCTTATGCCTGTGTACTCTAGCACAAACATTCGAGAAAACATGTTCTGACTGAGAAACGTATAGAAGAATCTACTCTACTTACATTTGAATGATGAAGGGGCGTTGAAACTTCCCATAGAGCTCTGTTCAAAACTCCCTGCACTCCCTCATTTGTTTTGCTTGGAATGTGAGGCACAATTGCATGGACCTCAACTTCACCCACAGCATTCATTTCAGAGTTGTTCTCCCTTTCCTTCACCCTTGGTGGATCAACAGTCTTTGATTTTAATAACTCAGTCAGACGACTAATTTCATCCCTGCATGATGATAAAAACCATCAAGGCATGGAACAAAAAAGACATCCCTGAATAGTATTATGTACAAATCTTGTTGGTTAACTTTCAGAGTCCCTATCAATTATACATTGTCAACCAGAATTGCTGTGCAAGATTAACAAGCCATTAAAGAGTCAAGGACAAAGTAATTTCTAAAAAGCAGGTTGAAATTTTGCCAACAAAACCAAATTTTCCTTCCACCATTTTCCATCTGCCTACTTTAAGTTGTCGCAAGCGCATATTTGAAACAAACAATTTACCAGAAGAAAGAAGGAAACTCTCTGCAAAAGGTATACAATTCAGAACAAACTACAGAAACAAGGTTTGGCCTAGTGGTACTTCCCCCTCACCAACACCTAAGAGGTCATCATTCTGATCTTTACCCTTCCCCTCCCTCACTAAAGAACCTAAAGGTAAGACAACAAAACTTCTCAAAAGATAAAATTGCACAATAAATTATTGCGAATGACTTTTCAGAAAAGAGATACATATGCATGAACTCAAAAAGACGAAGCACTTCACAGGTTAACATGCACCAGGACAATTTAGTACATAGTACATTTAACCTTTAGACAAAAGATTGATTTACCTGGAGAACATTTTTCCTCTAATCAGCTGCTCAATTTCAG
Source organism: Eucalyptus caleyi (assembly GCA_014182885.2). Classification (NCBI taxonomy): domain Eukaryota; kingdom Viridiplantae; phylum Streptophyta; class Magnoliopsida; order Myrtales; family Myrtaceae; genus Eucalyptus; species Eucalyptus caleyi. Next base: position 15,131,324 of record CM024468.2, on the reverse strand, counting down.
GAAGAGTACCATCTTTTGGAGGGTCAGTTACTTTGTTTTCTGTTGTTTTGAATTCTTTGTACCCATCAAACACAATTCTTTTTGGTAGATCAGACGCAACAGCATTTTCTACTTTGGCTGATCTTGATAAACCCAGCTGCATATTATAAGAACATCATCAACATTATATTAAAAAGAAAGACAAATGAAGCCAATGGTAGAAAACTATGAGATTAAAATAAAACAACGTCTGTCATTAGAAAAACGTATACCTTTCATTTGATGGAGATAAGCACATGTTGGAAGCTACTTTTGGGACAAGATAGTTAATCCAAACACCTGACCTCAAAAGCCGTGTGCATATAGAGCCACACGAGCAAGGGTGTCACGTGTAGGAAACAATGATTTCCTTGAAAAACATGACAGGAAAGCATGCATCTTTACCCAGAAATATATGGATAATGGTGCACCACATATGTTATTTGACAGAATCACTTGAATTTTGGCAAAAGAAAACATGAACAAAAATGACAAGGCAATGAAGAACATAGGGACAAAGTTGCAGTGCTTGGAGAATAATAGTTTTACATGGCACCATCAGCCACTCTTTTTGTTCAGTAACTTCACAATTATAAAACTATTTCAGAATGAACCCAGTCAACCAGAACAACAAAGACCTCATGCGATGTCCTAGAAAATGCAAGATCCAGAAATCATGAAAGAATTTGCAAGACTATTAACCAGAATACAATCCGGAGTGCCTCAACATGAACAAGAGCTATTCAGTAACTTACATCTGAATTGCCTTCATGGTTACTCCCTCTAACATCTTGATCGATCTCTCTCTTCAACTTATCTATAACAGAACATCACACCGATTGAAAATATGAACATGGCATAGCATACAGAAATAGCTATCTAAGCAAGTCTGAATATTGAAGTTACAAAGGTCACATTCCAAGATGTAACCAGAGGACGCACTAAAATAAAGGGAGGATGATATACGGTCCACATGCAAATCACAACCAGGAGCACACACTATAACTGCCCAGAAGAGAATAACATACTATGTCGAGAAACAGCTATACATAAAAGAAACAAGAACTGAATATATGCAAAGTGAAAATAAGAAATTATCTTGACCAGGAAATGCACTCCACAGCTGCCCAGAAGGGAGTACATACATTGGACAAGCAGAGAATCAGTTATCTCAAGCTAGGGGCAGCTTAGAAACTTATTTTGAGTTGCCTAAATTAAAAATAATAATAATAATAATAATTATATATATATATATATATATATATATATATATATATATATATATATATCCTCAAAAATCACAGAGGAAAAATCTGCATGAATCAAAATGTCAGCATTTATATGCTTTAAAAGAATTGGGGTGTTTGATATTAAACAAAAATCAAATTTTGAATGTTTAAAGTAAAAGTATACCTTGAACGCATAGTTCACCTTTAAACTTCCTCAACAAAGAAAATCAAGCTAGCAATACAAAGCAAATTCCCTTGCAATAGAAGAAAATCAATGCAAGATGGTGGCTGACAAGATCAGCCATACAAAAACAAGCATTCTTGACAATAGGAGTGCACAAAAACCAAATGAAATTTTTCTTGTTGTATAATCAATCCCTAATACTTTTATTCGGTCATACACCATCCTTTTTGTTTAACTGTAATCCTTGAAGACTTCTCATAGTCATAAACAACTTCTGTATGTTAGAAGCACGTCCCCCAAAACAGAAACCACTCCATAGACAGATTCTAATAATGAAGAGAACATATCTATTTTTCATTATCAGATATTGCTGACATGGAAAAGAACATTAAAAAGACACATATAATGGAGTCTAGATTTGCAAAGTGAGTTGTATGACCAAACTTTGGTTCTTTACAGTTCCCACTCTATTTTCTTTAGTCCTTGAATACTGAAATAAATAATTTATGTATTAGATTAGGATCACAATCCGAAATCTCATCTAGTTAATTGGAATATTGTAACACCAACAGTTGTCAATGGGGGGTTGGGGGTAAGGGACTGGTTCTTGTAAATAAAGCTTTCCTTCAAAAATGGTTGTGGAGATTTAATGTGGAGAAAACCAGTCCTTGGAGGAGGGTACAGATTGCGAATTTGGTTTGGAAGATACAGAGAGGATAACTAAATCTAGTCAACGAGCACATAAAAATCAGGCTTTGGAAGCGCATTAGGCAAGGATGGGATGTTTTCAAAAGCAGAGTTTCTATATGCAGTGGGAGATGGTAAAGATACTAAATTTGAGACGCTACTTTCAAAGATTTATACATTTCTTGTATGCATAACAACAGTAAGCAATACATTTTAGCAAATTCCATCGCTTTTTTTTTTTCTCTCTAATCATCTCAACACATATTTCTCTCCTTCAATCGCTGAAAAAAGAGCATAAACAAAGAGAAAGAAATTACTTCAAATCACCAAGGAATGGACAACGTGCTTCCATTACGGACCCAACTAGACAGTACCGGAAACCTCTCTTGAATAGAGCAGAAGCAAACGAAAAACCCTAATCACGGGAATCAACCAAGAAGCGGTAAAACTTGACCTCAATTCATCTGATCATCCATGCCGACTAACCAAAGCACACGAGAACAACTACAGGCAGCGAAGATTGGAAAAGCGCGAACTGAGGAGAGATTAACAGACCGTCGCCGTCGTCGTCGCTGCCGTCGTCGTCGTCGTCGTCGTCGTCGTCATGGAGAGGAGGGACCGAAGCAGGAGCAGGCGACCTCGAGAAAAGCGAGGGCAATATGCGGGTGGCGCCGCCGGAGATCAGGCGGTACGCCGGATCCACCAGCTTCGACAACCACCCGCCACCGCCGCCGCCGCCGACGGCAACGGCCTGAGGTTTGCTCGAATTGGGGCGGGCGTAGGGCGTGGCCCGCGGGTTGCGGTTCGGAGGCCTCCTCATCTTTCCTCCGGCGCCCCTGCCGGGCTCCGGCTGATGCGCCGCCGCCGCCTCCCCGTCGTTCTCCATCGGCGGCGAACTTCTCGAGTGTAGAGAGAGAGAGAGAGAGAGAGAGAGAGAGAGCGGGGTTACTTTGGGTAGTCTGCGGCTAAATTATTTCGGTTTTTCCAAATATGTTTTCAATCCGCCCCGAATTTTTAGCTTATCAGTTTGGATTATTACGTCATCAGTTTTTAAAAAAAAATTAAGAGCCGCCGCGTATGATTTTAACAATATCTCAATCATTTATAGTAATAAATTTTTAACCACCAGGAATTGCCGATTTGATTTAATTCCTTCAAAATGATTTTGTGTTTAATCAAAGTTGAATTCGCAATTTCTATTTTGACTAGTCTTGCTTCAGAAAATGTGGAATCTATAATCTTGGTGTTAGCTTAAAGTGAAGGACATAAATCCCATTGATTTAGGAAATTATTGACAAATTAAGGAAACCAAATTCAACAATATATTAACATTAAAGGAATTGACATAATTGAGCATATTTAAAACATCTTCAAACTCGTTAATCAAAATAAAATAAAAAATCTTTATTGATTTTTCAATGTGCATCAATGTATTATTGAAATGTGAAAATGACACATGGCCTCAAGTTTCATTGACAAGGAAGTTTTTCAAATTTATTCAATAAAACAAAAGAAATTTGGTATGCCTCAAAAAGTTGAAATTCATTGTCTCTAAAAATCTATTCTCTTTCAAAGGCAAGTACCAATCAAGTACGCAAGATCCGCTAAGATCCACATTCATTGTTCAAAGATAGTAGTAAAGACTTAGCATTCTTATCTACAAAGAAATTTGTCACGGATGTGAATGGGATGTCACAACTATATTGTGGCCAATTGTGCTAGCTCGTCTCAAGAATGACCACAACGAGGATGCATAGTGGAAGCTGATGAAAAAGGCCACGAGAAGCATATCACATGGTCTCACTATCGAGGACTCCCAAAAGACAACCTGTTCATGGCTATGATTTGCAAACAACTACCCACGAATTACCACTAATCATGGCTATGACCGAGGCAACTACAATTCGCGAATGAATTTAGATTTAGGGACTTCAAAAAGAGGGAGAAGTGGAAAAGGATGCAAGAAAAGAGAGAGAGAGTAAATGGAGCACATGTACCGCGCAAGGTGAAAGAACAATGAAAAAGACATCTGATGTCTCCTTTGCCCTTTTCAATGAAGTCAAAAAAGCGATCTCAATCATGTACCATGTAGGGCCTGTCCAAGCAACCCTGTGTGGTCTCAATTGGCATTGCCCATCAAATGAAACTTTGTAGAAAATGTATCTCACTTGACATTGCATCTCAAAAGAAAAACGAAACGAATAGACTGAGGTCTGTACAAATAGCACAATCGATGAATGGATTTACAAAATTCCCATGTCGCGCTCGAGGACCACCCAGTATTTCTCAACCAAGGGACCTTGCCTCCTTCCCCCTCTGTTTTTGTCTCGTAGGGGTCTGTTTTCAGACCAGGCAAGGCGGAATCTAATTCCCAGTACAGGCTGAAGTAGCCGTTTCCTGCGCATGGTTGAATCTGATGCTGTTATTATTCTTTTTTGTTTTTTTCACTTTTCTGGCTATTGCAATTTGTAGTGTCTACCCAACAAGAAAGCTCCAGATCTTTTTTTTTTTTTTTTAATTAACCCTTTTGCCTATTCACCAAAAAGATTCCAAGTACAAACGATAGCGTTACAACAATCATCACCAACTACCCTAGAAGGAAAAAAGATTATCTAGGAAATGATGCCTTGGTGGACTTTCGAAACCAGAACCGAGTTACCGAAAGATTTGTTCATGATATGATCAGTTTGATTTGATGCAAAATGAAGACTCCCGTGAAATAAAGCAAAGGCTTGTCTGCCCCTCTTGATGCTTTTCTGTAGTGGGGGCTTTGGAAATGCCTAATCCCTAGGGGTTCATCATACGCACACTTTCTTGCTGTGCCTGTCATCAAATGTCAAACCCATTGCTGTACCCATCACGTCTCCCCCTGTCTGTGTTGCCTCATTGGCTAGAATTTTCCAACTTACAGGGCCAAACTTTTCCTATTCCTCAGGCTTCAACGACCATTTTACATGGCTAGTCTTGAACAGGAGCGTTATTAGCAAACCAGCTATGCTTGTGCGGCAAACCGAGTGAATCAATAGGCTGTGTGCATGATCTTTTTGTTTCTTGTTGGTGCAGTAACAATAAGAACGCCCACCTTAGAATGAATCTTGGTCTAAGTTGACGTTGCGGGTCAAATAAGAATTTCGATCGAGCATGTGATCCTCCTCGATCCTAGGAGGGCATTTGATTCTACGCTGATTGGGATAGGGAAGTCAAGGTTTGGACCCAATATCCTAGTGCCATTCAAAGGAGTAAAGCTACACTCGATTATAAAGGATAGGTACTGGTAGAATTGGGGGATCAAGGATAGTTTAATTACTCCGAATGAGCGAGTTGGCACCTCGACAAGGAAAAATTTATTTGAATGCCCGCTCATTGTATCAAAGTAAACAATCGAAGAGAATGACAGTTTAATCGAGCAGTAGCCTGATAAGACAGGACTCTTTAATAAAAGGTCTGCCACTGACATGGTAATATAGTGAATTGCCTAATCCTTAGGGGCTCATCATAAGCACATTTCTTGTCATGCCTGTCATCAAGTGTCTAACCCATTGCTGTACCAATCACAACTCCCTCCTATCTGTGTTGCCTCTTTTGCTAGAATTTTCCAACTACAGGGCCAAATTTTTCCCGTTCCTCAGGCTGTAATAACCATTTACATGGCTAGTCTTGAACAGGAGTCTTATCAGTAAACCAAAAGCATGCTTGGGCAGCAAACCAAACGAATCAACAGGCTGTGTGGATGAACTTGTTATTTCTTGTTGGTGCAATAACAATGCCACCTTCCCGCATCCGATTATGATTAGATGCTGAAACACCACATCGTGCAGATTGATTCCCGGGCGCTTATATTTTTCCATATTTACCGCGGGAATTCCTATTTGTTGGGCGACTAGACATGCCTGTTATCTTGTAGGTCCTATCCTTTAACACGGAAGATGAAATTTGAGTAGCAAATGGGAAGAAAGAAAGAAGGTCACAATTGAATGACAGGTGTCAAAGCAAGGTTGGTGGACATGGAGCTTTCTTTTGCCAAGGGAGATTCCCATTTCCATTATAAACAAAGCAAAATAGCGACGTAATAGATAAAATCAATCACAATACAAACATGTCAGGGTCTATGCTCTCTGAAGTGACTTGAATGTTTTAAATGATATCTTGAGAAAGCAATTGACCTGTTTCAATGAAGCTTTCTTTTGTCAAGGGAGATTCCCATGTCCATTATAAACAAAACAAAATAGCGACGTAATAGACAAAATCAATCACAATACAAACATGTTAGGGTCTATGCTCTTTGAAGTGACTTGAATGTTTTAAATGATGTCTTGAAAGCAGATTGGCCTGTTTCAATGAAACGATTTGGATGATATTGTCATATTTGAGAGGTAAAGAATCAAAGTTGCTCAAGCAAATCAATGGAGGCTAATCTTATCAACTGAGGCAACCTCTAATGCACGCCTAAGCCCCTCATTTGACGAGAACCTGCTTTTCGGATCTTTTCTCTTTAAATAATCTCTTCAAGATGTTGACCTATTTGTGCCTTTCCCGAACAAGCTCAGGGGCCACGCCTAAGCCCTTTTTCTGTTACCTTGTGCAGTAGGAGAAAGTGACTGCAACCCTTTCGACAAAGAAAAAACATATATCAAAAGCCGATCATGCCAAATGCAAAAATGAGCGAGGAATCATGTAAAGATAACTCTCGTATAAATTGGGATTTAGTGAGAAGGTATCTGAGCACATGGAGCAGATGTTCTTTTCCATGTTATTGCCAAACTCCTATCCGAAAAAGTAGAGTATCTGCACAACCTCGTGAGGCATCCTAATAACGTGACATTCGCCTATTTGAAGAGTTGTTGTTAAAGCAATCTTCTCTAGGAATATTGAGCTGTGAATGTGAAAAAGACTTTTACTTTCACGGTCGGTATATGTAATAAAGCTGATGATATTGTGGGTTTTCGACGACTCATAAACATGTGATTGGTGATGCCAGTGATGAACTCAAAAAGAAAGAAAGGAGGTATAAGTTTAAATTCTTGCAGAGGTCAATTATTTTGACAATCATATTCCTACGTCTAGCAGGACAGCTAGGACTCAGAGAGTACTTCTAATACTGCCCATCCATTGGTGACCCCACAACGGGCACACACAATTCCTGTACATGCACCAGCTTGCACTTATTCCAAATCCTAACCCATCAATCAAATCCTTGGCCCAAAAAACACATAGACACGAGCTGTCAAATAGGGGCCTTACCAGCTCTTACTCTAATTCCCTGCCTCTGATTGTGGCTTACAATTGCAAGTGTCACCATCCCAACATCTTGTCAAGACAGGGCTTTTGCTTCTCCCTCTAATGCCCCTCCAATCAAAGATCACTTTAAAAGTATGCCAAGGCTCCCCTTACTTGTGTGTGCTCAAATTCCACTTCAAATTTCTAGAACTGTTGAGGGAGAGTCCAAGTTCAAAAAAAAAAAGACATGGAGAGCTTGAAGGGTCCTGGAGATGATCTTCAGCCACTAGACACCTACAAGCTTGCTTATATCATCCATTTCTTGTTAGGTGCCGGGAATTTGCTTCCCTGGAATGCATTTATCACTGCCGTGGACTACTTCAGTTATCTCTATCCTGACGAGCATATCGAGAGGGTCTTCTCAGTCGGGTACATGAGCTCGTCGGTGCTGGTTTTGGTTGTGGTGGTGAGCTTGGGCGGATGGAGCAGGAAGTTGAGCCTCAGGACGAGGATGAATGTGGGGTTTTCGTTGTTTATTCTATCTCTGATGGCGGCTCCAATCATAGATTGGACTTCAGGTGGTGGCAGTGCCACGAAAAGAGGAGGAAAAGTGGCATATGCCGTCACAGTTTCATCAGTGGTCATGTGTGGATTAGCCGATGGGTTGATAGGAGGAAGCTTGATTGGATCCGCCGGGAAATTGCCAAAACAGTACATGCAGGCGGTGTTCGCCGGAACTGCTTCCTCAGGTCAGTTTTTGTGACTTCCTAATTTTGCTTCTTAATCATTAGCAGAGCCATTGTTTTTCCCGAGATCCAGGGACATTTCTATTAGCATTCAAAGGTTCCAGGACTCAAGTCACTACGATTAGCATTGCCCCTAACATGATTCATAGATACAAATCATCAACGAAAAATTGATAAATCATCAAAAGCAAGTTTTGAACATGCAAGCAGATGTCAACTTCACCTAACCATATGCATTTGCTGGCATCGACAGGAGTTCTGGTTTCAATCCTGAGGATAATCACAAAAGCCTCTCTTCCACAGAATCCGCAAGGTCTCCGGACCAGCGCTCACTTCTATTTCATAGTGAGCACCTTCATTCTGCTCCTGTGCCTTGTGTGCTCCAACCTGCTGTACAAGTTGCCAGTCGCCCGCCAACATTACACGTTTCATCAGGACAATCTCCAATACTCAAGGCTGAAGCTCTGGGTCGTAGCCGAGAAAATCTGGCTCCCTGCTTTCGGCATAGTCACGATATATCTAGTGACACTGTCCATTTTTCCTGGATTCATCGCGGAGGACTTGAAATCCGAGGTTCTCCAGGATTGGTATCCTGTTTTGCTGATCACGATATACAATGTTGCTGATTTAGCAGGGAAGTCCCTGACTGCGATCTACGTCATGAAGAGCGTGCAGAAGGCGACATGGGGTTGCATCTCCAGGCTTCTATTCTATCCCCTCTTCTATGTTTTCCTCCACGGCCCCAACTGGTTGAAAACCGAAGGTCCAATGGCCACATTGACATTCATGCTCGGGTTAACAAATGGTTACCTTACGAGCGTCCTAATGATTCTGACGCCAAAGACGGTGCCAGCTTCGGAGGCAGAGTTTGCCGCGATCATGATGGTTGTGTTTCTGGGAATTGGGTTGGTCAGTGGGTCAATCGTTGGCTGGTTTTGGATCATTTAGGCTTTAGTCGAGAGAACTAGTCAAGCTGAATGCTCTTTGCAACAAGAATTGATTTGAGTCCTAGAATTTTTTTTTTTTTTTTTTTTTTTTTGGTAAAATGAGTCCTAGAATGTTATGGTCAACGGATGTTGAAAAATGCAGGAATAAACTCTTATTCATCCTCTCTATTGGCAAAATGCAGGTGACATCAAATATCAGCAGCACAACTCAGATTTAGATGGCATGATGCCGGACATCTAACGAATGTACAAAGTGAACTAGTATTACTAGGTTGAACCATATGGTTTGCAAGCTAAATAGCAACATCGGGCACTTAAGGGATGAAAATTTGAATTGGCTTCGGATCACATCGACAGAAAAACCAGCAAAACAATACCGAGAGTTAGACCACGGGCACTATATCGAACTCCATCTCCTAAGCAGCTTTTAGAGCTTATGATTCACGGGCTCTAATTCGGCGAAATATTGCAATGAATCAGCAACGTCAGCTGAAACCAGTCTAGTCACACAGAAAGCAGCTCCAGTTAGTGAATAGTGATGACCTTTTCTTCAAATTTAAAAACGAAAGTAGCTTTTTGAGTCTAAGAAAACTGAATATTTTATTGCTTTTATATGTAGCCTTTTCTCTATAATGAAAAAGAAATTTAAATATCGAAAGATTATTAATAAAATGAATATAAGTTTACTGGTCAAAATTAGAACACCTTTTTCTGAAGGGTATCAAGTGCTTCCGCTACATTATATGAAAGTGTAAAAGCCGCAATATTTAGAGAAAGTTTACAACTAAAAATATATCATTCTAAAGAGATAAGAAATTGGAGTTTCATTCATATTTCTCACCCTCCTTCTTGATTGAAAATGAAAAGGCGGCCCATGTAAGGTGCCGAGGCCAATAAATGGTCTTAGTAATAAAAGGAGAGCTTCAAACATGGTATTATAAAATGGGTTAATACTACGAAAAATTCTGAATTAATATACTCATGACAAATTTACCTTAAACTAAATTTTTAATACTAAAAATCTTAAATTGATTAGTATGTGACAAACCACTAAAAATCAAAATTGATACATTATAACATATTTGCCATCCAATAATTTTCATTAAATTGGATTATTATCACGAAAAATTATAAACCGGTACAATATGATAAACAAATGGTAAAATTTTAAATTGATATACTTATCAATTGTCACGTCATCCAATTAATAATTTGACCATAAAATTTAATAAAATAATAATAATAAATAAATTTATCACAAATGTATAGCTTTGAATTTTTAATAGTCAATTAATTAGTTTTGGAAAAATTTGTCAATACAAACTTATTTAAGATTTTTTGTGATATTAACTTTATAAAATATCTTTACTAAAAAAAATTATAAAATATCTTTACCAAAAAAAATTATAAAATATCGTAACTTACAAATTATTTTACCTGAAAAAGAATTTCCACAATAGTCAATATTGGACTGTAACAAAAAAAGAAAAAAGGAAGATTTATTTATGATCGGTGACAGCATCAGATATATGGTGCCTTATTGAATAATCCCTGTAGCCTAGTCTTAGTACATAGATCAAAAATTGATTTTTAAGGCAGAGATTCATCCGCGTACGGTGGACGCGCCGCCGAAACGACAAGATTTGAGGTCGTTTCGTTCTCCTCTGGCATCGCCTCTTTCGTTCGGGTACAGTCTCGATTCCATCTCGTCCCATTTGTTCGCTCCTCCGCAGCGCCTTCATCTCTGCACCTCAGGTGTTCGCGAAAATGCCCGAGTGAAGCTGCTGGCCTCGGAGGCTCGTGTCTCGATCCGCAGCTGCTTCTTGGGTGTTTTCTTGAGGTGGGTCGATCTGGTTTTCGACGATGATGCTTTCCTGATCAGTACAAAGTTGGCTACTCGGAGGGCTGTCGCAATTACACTGCTTCTTCCAACCCATTAAAACTCCAGCTCAAACCTGAGAAAGAAGGGAAGTAAAAGAGACATCTTTGCATGCATAGCGTGATTGCTAGACGTTGCTTTTGCACCGGGGCTCCGCGGCCTTGGCTCTTCGTCGGCCTGGGCAATCCCGGAGATAAGTACAGAGGAACCAGGCATAATGTGTGTAGCTGAACCCAGTCACTGTGCACTAAAATATGTTTTCTTTTTTGTTTTTTTGCTGGAATTCCTAGTTGCAGAACCGTTAGTTCTGTGTTTGGGTTTTGATCGAGCAGGTAGGGTTCGAAATGATCGATGCTTTTGCCGAATCGCAAGGGATTCCGATGAGCATGGTCCACTGCAAAGCTATCTTCGGGCAAGGCAGGTGCTCAGTGATTTTCGTTTCAGCTTTATTTTGTCAGGAGCGCGTGGGTTGCATTTAATTTGGTGGATGGAATATTGATGCAGGTTTTGTTGGTGATGTCCCTGTATTCCTCGCAAAGCCTCAGACTTACATGAATCTGAGCGGCGAGTCGGTAAGCCGTCTCAATGGTTTTTTTTCCCTACTCTGAATACTTATTAAGCTGAATTGCGAACTGATTTTCCTGCCCTTTGTAAGATGGGCCGGCTTAAGTGAGAGATGGTTATGTCATAGAAGAATATCAGGGTTATAAAAGTTGTAGAAGTAGAATCGAATAGAATGAAATCACTTACTTGAAATTTTCTGTTTTGTACGGGGATTGTGTAAAATTCAGTGAGGACTTGTACATCATAAATGAAGGTTGAAATGAAGATTATGTTGACACTAAGAACCAATGATGTCATGTGGAGTTTGCATTCCTCTTGAGGTTTTCAAATTCTGTTGATTGATGTTACTTTGCGCTAATGAATGGACTTGTTAGCTGTCCAACTTCAATGCTCGTTTGTCATTGTATTACGAGTTGGTTGGAAAATCGAAGTGTTGGTTTTCTAAGTGACTTCACTTGGAGAAATAAGTGAGGAAGTTTAAAGAACTAATGTTGTCATTAGTGGGATGATTAGATGAGTCACCCTTCTGTCTTTTATTGATGATAAATCCTTTTCACAATGTTTTTGAGTAAATTCATCTTTGCTCAAATCTTGGCCATGTGGGTCTTTCCAGAGTCATTTTTTCCTTGTCATTTGAGCAGATAGATTATCTCTTTTTTTTTTCATAAGACTTCTAGATTTCATGGTTTTCTACTGTTTACTTGTACAACATAGCAAAGACCATGGTCTATGAAGTGTATCACTTAGTAGGCTCTATATAACCATTTCATTATCATGCCAAAGTCTTTGAAATCTGTTTTTTCTGTTGAAAAAAATTCATGACATGCTTTGATGAGATCATGCATGAAAGATAAAAGTTCAATTTGGCTTCTAGTACAATTTTACGTTGACATTTTTACCTTTGAAGCTTTCTGGAGGTGCATGATATGGAAGGTTGAATGAATGGCATTATTGGATGGCAATTGTGGCAAGTAGTGCTCATCCAGGCTTAATAGTAATGCAGCATGTGTTCGCTTTGTTTAATTACAGGCTGGACCTCTGGCTGCTTATTATAAGCTGCCTCTTAATAGGGTGCTTGTGGTAATTTGCTCTTCCATATTGATGTTTCCCCTATTGGATTACATTGAACGAGTTTCTCTCTATGTAATAATTGGTCATCTTTATTCAGTTTCATGATGACATGGACTTGCCATGTGGGGTGCTTCGGCTTCAACATAAAGGTGGTCATGGAAGTCACAACGGGTAAGGACAAAAGATTACATTAGATAGCCATCTTTGGTTGCTCTTCAATTCATCTTTGTTGTGCTAGAGTACATTGGATAGCCTGCAGAGCACACCTTTCGTACATGCTTACTGATAATTTTTTGTGTTCAAGGTATGCCAGTGTCATGAGACCTTGAATTATGTTATGACTCTGTCGTTCTGTCATTAGCGTAGCTTCTCTTGACTACCCAGCTATTCTCTAGATGCCTGGAGGATGAATACTGTGCAAACTTAGCACTCTCAAACTATGGTCTTCTTATACCAGGGAGTTTTATGGGAATAAAAACTAAATTTGGGACTTCATGGCTACAGAGAGGGATATCTTAACCCACATGTAGAGAATGGTTGTTTATTACTCAGTAGTTGCTGGGAACTTCTAAGGAATGTATAAAAGTTTCTAGAATGGAATGACTTGTGCAAAGGGGTTACACCCAGGTTCTAGGGGATCTATTGGAAACATTAATGGTTGGACTAAAGTAGATTGGGCATGAGAGAAGAAATATACATATCTAGTTGATTTAGATGCCAAGCATGGAGTGGTAGTTTGATTTGGAGGCTTTGGGAGATGGCAAGCAGTGAGCAACATGCTGTCAGAAACTCTTTATTGCAAATTTTGCCTGCTTCAATGAATGTACCACAGCGGTGTATCAAGAGGGCTAAGTATGGGATCTCTCCACTTTGCATTCTTGGTGAAGCAAAATGGTTAGATGGTTGGTTAGGTTCCTTCACATCATAAGGCCACTGGCATTGATATATCATGCTTGCAAATGACCCAGGAAAAAAAAAAAAAACTCAAGCCCACAAGAAAAGGTCAATGTGTATGGTGGCCTTTTCCGTATGAGCCTGACTTTGATCCCATCAAGTCAAAAGTGTCTCTAAAACTTCCTTAAAATTGGGAATGACCCAAGATCCTGCGACTAATACCAACTCAATGCTGCATGCAATGCAGGTGAGAATCTCCCTATCACAAGTTCTTTGCTAATAAATCGGATAAACAGCCAAGAACTAAATATATGTACGATAAAATTTATATATAAAAAGAAAAAGGCATGCCTGCAATGCCTGGTTTACGCCTCTACAATGTAGAAATGAATAAATCTAATGAAGCGTAAATTGGTTTCCTAGTGTTCTGGGAAGTTTCGGTTGTCTCCTGTTGGTGCAATTCTGACTGCCTCATATGACCTGCAATTCTGAAGGATTAAAACCAAGTGCTTTGACTTTGGAGGTTACTAATGGGATTTCTAGTAGTTTCATGCACTTTGGCTACGGAAGTACTGAAGTACTGCTCTGTCTCTCTCTCTCTCTCTCTCTCTGCATTAGGCTGAAGAGTGTAATATATCATTTTCGAGGAAACAGAGAATTTGCTCGGCTGAGAATTGGTAAGTTTCTGGCACTGTTTAGTTTACTCGCCTCTTTCATGAAGTAAATCATTTACATCTCTGTGCATGTGGATGTGTGTAGGTATTGGGAGGCCTCCTGGGCAGATGGATCCCAAAGCATTCTTGCTTCAAAAATTCAATCAGACAGCGAGGGAGCGGGTAAGCATGTAATTGCTTACTGGTCATATACTAGGCATCCTAATCCATATTAAACAACATTAGGTACAGGACAAAAGAAAACACGATCCAGCTATGAAACATGTTAGATAAACAAAAGCATTACTATCCAATGATATTATCTGATAATAATCGATGCTTCTGTTACTATGAAGTTTTGACAGGTTTCGATAATGTTTCCTTTTTTTCTTTTTTTACACAAATCTATTTTTCAGTGGCTTGTATAATCCTATCTTACTTCCACAATAGTCCCCATGATGATGCCCCTGGTCTTAAAACTTTATCAAACAAATAATAGCGGATTAATCTTTCTTTAGGTTTTGTTTCCATATCTTCAATCAGCATGCAACATTACTCAGTGATATTGATGATATGATCTGTGGTCTTGACAAACTAGATTGATGTCGCTTTGCAAGAGGGAGCTGACGCTCTGAAGCTTGTCTTGTCCAAAGGCTTGACAGAGAGTACAAGATGCTTCAATATGGAACAAAAGTACAAGCATATAAGATTGCAAACCCTGCCTACATAAAGAAGAATAGGTATCAACTGTAGCTCAGAGGAAATTTCTTCTTCAAACTTCTCTCTTGGTTTCGCTTCTATTTCTTTCTTCAACAGTGCGTAAGTGGCTCATGTCTGCTGGCTGATATCATAGGGAGTGAATTCATTTTCTGAATGTGAAAATGCTCAAGTATACATGGAAGACCATAACTTGTAAGAATTTGTTTTACTATTAAGCCTAGTTAGTCTTATGAGCTTTGGTGCTATGGGAGCCTTCGGATGGAATAATTTCATTTTCCTTGTCTCCTCTAATTCCCGTCATCCAAAGTGAGAGAAATTGGTAATTTGTGGCATATTTATTAGAGAAATTTTTAGGAAAAGCAATGTAGAGCTTCTTAAGCTACTGTTGTTCAGAGTGGTTTTTCACCTTTCCTAATGATTCCCAGGGTAGATTGATTGTGCATCCTCAATCAGGACAGGACATTGGATCAGACACGTGAAATACAATCCCTAACCAAAACGAGCTCAATTATAAGACTATGATGCAATATGCTGATGCCATATTTCCATACCGTGCCAAGTTGGGTGTCTTTAGTTTGCTTTTAAATAGGAATCTATCGAATTACATATATCCCATTTCTTCTTTGGAACATGACTACAAATAGGATCGGTTTTTCTCAACCTGTAACTCTGAGAAAAGAGCGTTCCTACACCTTCTACTAAAACAGCTCGATAAATCTAAATGTGGTAGTGGATGGCGTGGTTATAATTCCATCAAAGATCCGGACCAACACCGACACCAGGTCGATCCAATTTTGCCTCGAAGTATTTGGAATGTTGAACAGTGTCGACTAACTCATTGGGTATACTACTAACAAGCTATCAGTCATCTCCTTGTGGTCACTTGGTCTGCATTTGGTAATGCTCTAGGAAACAAGTGTTTTTGTTCTTTTGTTCCCGAGAGCAGAAATAGAACGAAAATATGTTTGGCAAGTTTTTTATTCTCAAGAGCAGATTTGGAACAGAAAAAACAAAAAAGAAAGTTACTTCTTGTTTACAGGAACGACTCAATAAACAAGAAACAAGCTTTTTTTCCTTTTATTTTTTTTTTCCTCTTCCTCTCTTCTTCCCCTAGCTGGTTGTTGGAGCCTCGCCGGCCCCTGGTGAGGTCGCCCTGAGCTCGCCGACCACCGGCGAACCCCGAGCCTCGTCATGGCTGGGCGGTCAAGGCTGAGCGCCTCACCAGCCACCAAGAAGGCCCCACCCCCCTCCCGAGCTTGTTGTGGCCGGGCAAGGCTCCCTCGAGGTTGATGACCTTGTTAGCCCTTGTCTAGCCGGTCCGCCGCCTTGACCAAGGAGGAAGGAGAAGAAAAATAAAAAAAGAAAAAGAAAAATGTAATAAAATTATTAATAGATCAAAAAAATTCAAGTCATAAAAATGTATGAGATTATACTAAACACATTTTTTTTCCGGAGAATAGAAATTTTGTATAATTATCAAACGCATTCAAATGTTCGAAACTATTAAAAAAATTCTAATATATATTCCTAGGAATTACCATACAAACCCTTAGTCTTGTTTTGCCCATCCCCATGATGTCATCTTGATTGATTGATTAAAGGGATGATTGTAGTTCCTCCCACGTGATCCTCGAGTGGCCAATGATTCAAAAACTCGGTGCTCGCCACACAACCAAAGTGCAATTGGAACCTGATCTCATCAAAGGTCCACTCGTGGCTGTACTGACGAACGTTGATTCGTCTCCCTTGGTCAGAATGCATGCCTGTGGAGTGCGTTGTTTCGAAGGAATTGTCACTGAGGATGATACTTTTCAGTATGATACACCTCCACATCGATATCTTTCGGCAGACTATTACGATACGCAAGCGAATAAATTAGCTATTTTAACCGAGACTTTATGCGTCTCGATAGGTTGATTTCCTCGCGTCGGAAGAACTTTCCCATTTAACAATAGATGTATCTTAAAAATTTCATGAACTTTTCGCATGGAGCTAAAAGTGTTTTGGGCATGAAAGGCTACCAATGTTCTCCACTAATCAAAACCGCGGTCTCTTTGGCCTCTTGTCAAGTGCCAAAGTGTGCCAAAATAGATGCATTTCTTAATTGTAGGGAAAGTTACCCAAGAAAGTTTTGAATGTGTTGTGTGCATTCCAATTTAATTCCAATTTTTTCAATTTGGTCAACATAGTTTTAAATCTTTAATGATTTTTCAATGTAATCCACCAATCGCTTTAGATTGGAAATCGAAGACATGGAGGTCTACTCAGTGTTGGCGGTTTTATATGGCACAACCGATGACAAATATTAAAGGAATTAATTGAAATATGTTTTTCCTTTTTTTTTCTTTTATTTCTTTTTTCCACATCAGTGTTCATTGTGTCATCATCTCCTTCCACTTCATCTTCAAAAGGACATCACTATGGTGGGGCGGCATAAAAAGAAGATGAACAATGAGGAAAAGGAAAAAAAAAAAAAAAATCGGAATAGTAAAAAGTTTGGGGAAAAAAAAAGAAGACCATGTAGAAAAAAATAGGAAGGAGAAACAAAAAATTTATAAAATTTCTTAAAGCCACGTCAGATTGAATGAAATCAAATACATCAAATTGCCGGTTGTGTTACGTAGGACGATTGGCGTTGATTGGATCATTATATCTGCTATTTCTAGTTTAAAATAGCCAGATAAACTATATGGAAAAAATATCAAAAAAATTTAGGATTACATAAGTCAACTTGAAAATTTTATGACTAAATTGATATCCGTACAATAAATTTATGACATTTTGAATAAGTTCCCCTAAATGTGTATTGCCAGAAAGCTACAAAGTTCTCTTCTATAATTATTGTTCCTCGTGTTTTAAGCAATAAGACGACATAAGTGTGTAAGGATAATTTATCTACACAACATGTATCATCGCTTCGTGGCAAAAGAGGGATTCCAACATAGGTTCTCAATTGGACGACTTGCTTAAAGCACTCTAAACCAAAACACGGGGTCATTAAGGCCATGTTTGGCAACGATTCTTTTTTAAATTTTACGTTTTTCTGTTCTCCTGAACCAAAAAAAAAAAAAAAACCTATTTGATAACGGCAACTAATTTTTTATTTTCCAGAATAGGTCAATGGCTAGGAAATAAAGAAATAAGAAGTAAAAAAGAGAGACCTATTTCCTTGTTTTTAGAAACAATTTTATCTTCTTTTTTTCTTTTTTGCCTTTTCTTCTTCTTCCTCCCATAGCCAGTCACCAGGCCTTAGGGGCCCATCACCAACTCTGACCTCACCATGGCCCGGCGACAAGCTAGAGGAGGAGGAAGAGGGGAGGAAAAAAAACAGAAAAAAAAATGAGAAAAATCTCAGAAAATTATTTAAACAAAAAACTAAAAAAATCCTTTGTCGCAAAAAAATTTGAGACTTGTACCATACGCATTCTTAGTCGTTTTCATTTTAAGAATAGAAATTTTGTGCGAATTACCAAACGTATTCGAATACTTAAACCTCCAAGAAATAAAACGGAAAAAAAAAAAACTATTTCTAAACAAAATTTATTCTCAGGAACGGAAATATTACCGAACATATTTTTATTTGCTCTATTCGGCCAAACATTTGGACAGGGAAATGATCAGGATTGGCCAAAATGCCCACATGTTTTTTTTTTCAATAGGAATCGAGAAATTGAGTTGCCAGACTCTCGGCGACGGAGCTATCGAAAGAAAAAGACTTCCTGGACTCGATGAGATTTAGTCGGATGCTGTATAAGCCCGTCCTGGCAAGCAAACCTCATCGATGATGATTCGCGTAGTTGCGTGCAAAATACTCATCAAATTATGCTACTTCTGTCATCTTAAATCAGGAAATGACATACAAGCAATGATTAGGACCATGGACTATACTAATCAAGGAGGGATTCTATAGGCTCCTCCGATTTTTTATTTGAGTCAAGAAGAGAGGAGAGTGGCCATTTCGAAGACTCCCTCGAATGGTTGTTATTGGCAAGGTTGTCTTGAATCATGATCTCACACCTTTCGTATCTTCTAAAGCAAATGCCGGGTTGGCTAATCGCTTTGGACTACGTTCCCCTATCAGCCTCCACAATTGACCCCATGATTTTATACTATAAAAGTGTTAGGAAATTGATTGAATCGCCAAATCTTACATCTCGCGACAACCCAACAAGTCTTGTCGATAGAAATCTATTAGGATACACTGTAGATCGACTTTTTTTTTTTTTAATAATTAAGATGAAGAAGAGACATCGACGATAGTGCTAGTAAATTTATGAACAGAATTTCACATATGCAATGTAAAATGAGCGAAGAACTTACATATTTCTAATAGATGGTTTCGGTATCCATGTGTGAAATTTCTTTTGACAAAATAAAGGGAAAAAAAAAAAGGCAAAGTGAGTTGCTATATTATGTATTCGTTGACATAAAAAAAAGAAGAAATGATCAACTTTTGATTGTTATCGACATATGACAGACTTAATCAATGAGAGTAGGATGTGCTGAAAATGGAAGTTGATTAATAGAATAAGCAACAATTCTGAGGGCATTGAGACCTCACCAATAAAATGAAGACACCGCAGGTTATAAACAAGAGCTTTCACTAGTGATGAGGTCATCGACACTACTTGTGGATAATTGTTGCTGCATAGGGGATTAGGAAATTATTTCTTCGTTCAAATCCAATAGCTACTCGTAAATAACCATTGACTATGGGCCCGTTTGGTTCAGCTTTTGGGGAATGCATTTGCAGAAATGCAAATACCTTTGGTAAAGGGGTTTTCCGAAAATGCAAATGTCGTTTGGTAAAATTTGCATTGAGAAACAACTTTGACCAAAATATCGTTTGGTAAAATTTACATTTGTAATTAACTTTTATTAAATTAAAAAAAAAAATATGTTTATATTTTTATATAAACATATTTTTATATAAAAAAATATAAACATATAAACATAAAATATATTTATTAAACATAAAAAAATATATAAAAATATATTTGTTTATATAAATATATATTTATATAAAAGCAATCGGAGAAAAAAATAGATATGTTTATATTTATAAATATATATTTATTTATTTATTAAACATAAAATATATATAAAAATAGATATGTTTATATAAAGATATATTTATATAAAAAATAGGAGAAAAAAATAGATATGTTTATATTTATAAATATATTTATTTATTTATTAAACATAAAATATATTTATATAAAAAATGGATATGTTTATATCTATATAAAATATATATAAACATATAATATAAAAAAATAGATATGTTTAAATATTTATATTTATATAAAATATATTTTTATATAAAAATATAAACATATTTATTTTTATATAAATATATTTTTTATATTTATTTTAATTCATACGGCCGATTGGCTTCTCCACCAGGAGAAATGAATAATACCGAAAGTTGCATTCCAGAAGATGCAACTTGCCAAACGACCTCAAGAGCTGACGCTTGGCGCCCTGGGAAATTACTTTTGGAGATGCACCGCATCTCGCCAAAGTCGCGCAAAAAAATGAACCAAATAACTTTGTTTGGCCAAACTTTGGCGAATGAAAGATTCCAAATCTTTGAACCAAATATATATATATATAAATGGCCAATGGACACACACAAATCTTTTGCCTTATCTTAGGGCCCAATCATGCGAAAAAGCCAAGCCCCATTTCTGCGCACGCTCAAAAAAGTCCCCACTTCGAAAAAGCGCTTGCATCACCTGATCTTCTCGGTCAACTTTATGACACATTCGACTCTTTTAAGTTGTAGAAAAAAATACGAAAATCTTCAAATTAGTATATTTATAATAAATTTATTCAAAATTAATTTTTTGATCACAAAAAATTCTTAAACTGATACATTTCTTACAAATTTATCCTAAATTAATTTTTGACGGCAATTGTGGCAAGTAGTGCTCATCTTCAATAGTAATGCAGCATGTGTTCGCTTTGTTTAATTGCAGGCTGGACCTCTGGCTGCTTATTATAAGCTGCCTCTTAATAGGGTGCTCATGGTAATTTGCTCTTCCATATTGATGTTTCTCTATTGGCTTGCATTGAATGAGTTTCTTTCAGTGTAACAATTGGTCATCTTTATTTAGATTCATGATGACATGGACTTGCCATGTGGGGTGCTTCGGCTTCAACATAAAGGTGGTCATGGAAGTCACAATGGGTAAGGACTAGAGATCACAATAGATAGCCATCTTTAGTTGCTCTTCAATTCGTCTTTGTTGTGCTACATTACATTGGATAGCCTGCAGAGCACACCTTTTGTGCATGCTTACTGCTAATTTTTTGTGTTCAAGGTATGACATGAGACCTTGAATCATGTTACAACTCTCTTGTTCTGTCATTAGTGTAGCTTCTCTTGACTGCCCAGCTATTCTCCAGATTCCTGGAGGACTAATGCTGTGCAACTTAACTCTCTCAGACTACAGTCTTCTTATGCCAGGGGTTTTTGTGGGAATAAAACTAAATCTGGGACTTGGTGGCTACAGAGAGGGATATCTTAATCCACATGTAGAGAATGGTTGTCTATTACACGGTAATTGCTGGGAACTTCTAAGGTATGCACAAGAGTTTCTAGAATGGAATGACTTGTGCAGAGGTGTTACACCCAGGTTCTAGGGGATATATTGGAAACATTAATAGTTGGACTAAAGTAGATGGGGCATGAGAGAAGAAATATAAAGATCGAGTTGGTTTATATGCCAAACATAGAGTGCTGGTTTGACTCAGAGGCTTTGGGAGATGGTAAGCAGCAAGCAACGTGCCATTAATTCCATAATGTTTGATTCCGACACAAGACATGCTTAGCTTACTAGTAGCTTAAAGATGAAGATGCTTGAGTATACATGGATGACTATCCTTCCTAAGAAGTGTTTTACTGATTAAGCCTAGTGAGTCTTGTGAGCTTTGGTGCTTAATAGGAAAACTATGGGAGCCTTGGGATAGAATAATTTTATTTTCCTTGTCTACTCTACTTGTCATCATCTGAAGCGAGAGAAATCAGTAATTTACGGTAGATTTAACTGAGAGATTTTTAGGAAAGGCAATGTAGAGCCTCTTAAGCTACTGTTCTTCTGAGTGGCTTTTCACCTTTCCTCATGCTCTGCGAGTAGATCGATTGTGCATCCTTGATCATGACATGCAATGGGATCGGACACGTGAGATGCGATCCCCAATCAAAACGAACTCAATTATAAGACTATGGTGCGATATGCTGATGCTATTTCCATATCGTGCGGAGTTGGGTATCTTTAGTTTGCTTTTCCGGATCGAATAACAAAAGATGGGATAAAGAGGAATCTATTAAACTGCATATATCTTATCTCTTGTTTGGAAGATCCCTACCAATAGAATGGATATTCTCAATCTATAACTTTGAGAAAAGAGCATTCCTACACATTCAACTAAAACAGCTGGATTAATCTAAATGGGCGAATGGATGGTGTGGTTATAAACTTATAATTCCATTGAAGATCTGGACCAACACTGACACTTACAATTTCACCTCAAAGTCTTTGAAATGTCAATTCATCTCCTTGAAGTTAGTTACTTGGTCTTATTTCTTCGAATAGATTATGAAGCATTGTAGAGAGAGTTCTGACGTTTGCCCATGATTCCAAATCAAGATAAAAGTGACCCAACTTAGTCCTAGGTTGTTCTAGTCTTCCTTGATTGATTAATTGATCAAGGGATGATTGGTATCTTCCATGCATCCTCAAGTGGCCAACGATTAAAACTCAGTGCTCGCCCCACAACCAAAGTGGAATTGGAACCTGATCTCATGCTCCACTCATCGTTGTACTGACGAAAGCAAATCGTCTCTTGGTCACGATGCATGCTTGTGGAGTGTACTGTTCAAAGGGATTGTGACCAGGGATAATTCTTTACAGTATCATTCACCTTGAATCGATATCTTTTGGCAAGACACGAGCCAATAAATTAGCTATTTTAACAGTCTTTACGTATTTGGTTAGGTTGATGTCGAAAGAACTTTCCCATTTAACAATAGATGTAAGTTAAAATTTTCATGAACTTTTTGTATGGATATATAAGTATTTTGGGCATGATGATCGATCCCTAAGGCCGCCAGTGTTCTCCACTAATTAAAACCACGGTCTATTTAGCCCCTTGTCTAGTGCCAAGATAGATATGCATTTCATAATTGTAGGGAAAATTACCCAAAAAAAAAAAGGTCCTAAATCTGTTATATGGGTTCCAATGTAATTTTAAAATTTTCCAATTTAACCAACTTAGTTGTAAACCTTTTGACAATTTTTTGATATAATCCGTTAGGTCACTTTAGGTCCAAAATCGCTAATATGACGATCTACTCAATGTCATCCGTTCTATGTGGCAAGGCTAATGGTGAACATTAAAGAAACAAGTTGAAACATCTTTTTGAATTTTTTTTAAATTTTCTGAAATTTATTTTTTTCTAATTTTCTTTTATTTCTTTTTTCCACATCACTGTTCATTTGTCTTCATCTCCTTCCACTTCATCGCCAATAGGACATCACTACTCATCTTCTTTTTGCCGTTCCACCATTGGCGATGGTGAGGTGAATGGTGGGGCGGCATAAAAAGAAGATGAAAAGTGAGAAAAAAAGGAAAAAAAGAAAAAAAATTCAGGACAGTAAAAAGTTTGGAAAAGAACAAATAAGGAGACCATTTACAATAAAAAAAAAAAAAAAAATTTATAAATTTCTCAAAGTGACATCGTGTTGATTGAAATCGTATACATCAATCATGTCACGTAAAACATACAGCAGCATTGATTGAATCACTATATCAGTGATTTCTTGCTTAAATTAGTTGTATGGATTACATGAAAAAAATATCAAAAATTTAGAATTAAATTCATAAACTCAAAAAGTTGAAGACTGAATTAACATACGTATAATAAATTTATGACTTTTTAGATAAGTTTTCCCAATTGAGTATTGTCATAAAGCTATAACATTTTCTCCTCAACAATCGTCGTTCCTTTTGTTCTAAGCAATAAGACAACAAAAGTGTGTAAGTATAATCATCCACTCAATATGTGGCAAAAGAGGGATTCCCACATGAGCGGGACCGATTAGACGGTTGCGTCTAAACAAAAACATGAGTCCTTAACTTTGCTAATCCCGCCAAACCTTTGGATAGTGAAAAATGAACCTCATCGACAATTCGCACGATTTTAGTCGGTTCTGGAAAATGAACCTCATCAACAATTCACACGAATTTTTTTTTTTTTTGTGATATCTAGAATCCGACCTAACACACCTTACGGGTGCTCACGGCTAACAACAGTAACGTCGATTATAGGTGTAACATTTTCTCCTCAACAAACGTCGTTCCTTTCGTTCTAACCCATCATCGTAGCTGTCCACCGATGGGTAACGATTCGCACGATTGCCTGCGACGTACTCTTGAAATCATGCTACATTTCTTTTACTGTAAATGTAAACTCCTTCATTGCTTTTGAACTCATCTTCTACCTACCTGAAAAGGGCAAAGGTCATGATCCTTCTCTTGGAGCGCTGTCGAATCGTCCCATCCGAACGTCTTTTGGACCCTTCAGTACAGTCAACTCTCCGAACACGACATGTTCTTGGAGCACTAGGGCACGAGCGCTAGTGTCCAAACTGAAGAAGAAGAATTAGGAAATGACGTGCGAGCAATGACTGAGGGCCGCGGATTATACCAATCGAGGAGGATTCTAGAGGCTCCTCCGGATTGATTTGAGCCGGCACAAGAAGAGAGTTTGGCAGGATTGTCTTGAATCAAAACGTTGCATATGTCAAATCTTTTAAACAAATGCTGGATTGGCAGATCGGTTTGGACTACATTTTTGGACTACATTCCGCTATATGCCTCCATTCTTGACCATGTCATTTCATATCAATGAAATGTCTGGATTGGATCATCTCGGTAAACTTCCCAGATCCTACACGTCATGACGTGTCTTGTCATTAGAAATTTATGAAAATGTATTGTAGATTGACTTTTTTATTTTAATAATTAAAGTGAAGAAGAGACATTGGCTGTAGTGTAAGTAAATTTATTGACAAAAATTCTTTGTAATGTGAGATTAGTTGAGCACTTACATATTTCTAGTAGATGGTTTTGATATCGATGTGTGAAATTTCTTTCGGCAAAATGAATGGAAAACAAGAAGCAAAGTGAATTAATATGCGTTGACAAAAAAAAAAAGATCAACTTTTGATTGTTATCAACAGGTGATAGATTTAGTTGATGAGGACAGAATTTAGCAAAAATAGAAGTCAATAAATAGAATAACAAAAGATTTGGATAATATCGACAACTCACAAGTAAAATGATAAGACATCACAGTCATGAATGAGAGCCTTCGCCTTATCCATACCGTTGTGTAATTGCCAAGTAGTGAATCTGTAAATGCTTGTGGATAATCGTTGTTAGATAGATGATGAGATTGTAAATAGAGCCGAACTTCTTGTAACCACAAATAAAATTAGAAAAAAATATTTGTTCATTCAAATCCAATACCCGCTCGTAAGTAACCGCCGATCACGGGTTATAAATACCACGCCGTATCATTTTAAGATCTCTAATCAACTACAGACCTCGACATTCCTCCGCAAGTTTATCTCATCGCTTGCCATCTATCTTTTTCCGCAATTTACACCGTAGGCAATGACCGGTTTCTTAGCTTTTTGCACCCTGAATTTCGCGTCTTTCTTTCGCTTTCCCGTGTCGAAATCAACGACCAATGACCCTCCACAGCCCCCGTCATTTCGTACTGATCCATCCACGTCCTGGAAAGCACTTCGTTCTAAAGTCTAGGCGCTTAAAAATTCTAGGAAAATGCATGAGTGGTGCGACTTTATTATATACATGTAATTGGCCAATGGGCGCGCACATATTTTTATGTCATCGCAAGGACCAGTCATGTGTAAAGGCCAAGGCCTCTTTTTACACGCGCCCTTGAAAAATGATGCCACTTCGAAAGAGCGCTTTGCGTCACCTGATCTTCTTGGTCAACTTTATGATATATTAGGTTGTAGAAAGGAAAAATTAATACATCATTGCTACATCCGATGGCACACGCGTGAAATGTTACTTTCCTTAAATCAACTTTCGGATTTTCTACCAAAAAAAAAAAGGGAAAGAGGAGTTAATATTATGAAAAATTTCAAATTTATTTATTTACAAATTTATTTCAAATTAATTTTTTGATTATTAAAAACTCTAAATCAATAATTTTATAAAAAAATTATCCTTTATTAATTTTCATTTAAATTTTGACCTCCAAATTGATTAATTAAATGACATATAACAATCGATTGACGGATGTATCGATTTGTGATTTTTCGTGATATTAATCAAAATTAATGAAATTAATATAAAAGTCTTGATTTGAGATTTTTATGGTTGAAATTAGTTTGAAGTAAATTTTATACATATGTATCTATTTGTTTTTTATATTAAAAATTAATTTGAGATAAATTTTAATGAGTGTATCAATTTGGATCTTTTACGGTATTAATCAAGAGAGGAGACCAAAAAAAAAAAAAAAAACAGAAACGAACTTTCGGACACACGCACGTGCGTATTCGGCGCGTAATTTCCCTTTCTCGAAGTCATTTTTAAACGTGATCAAATTTAAGATAAATTTAATGTTTTTCCTCAAAAGTTTTTCCTCGGTCGGTGTTCGCTTTTATTTTCCGTCTCTCCAATGCATGCACACCACAAGATTGACCGCCGCACCCCATCGTTCCTCCCTCCTCCCGAGCTGTCGAAAACCTTCGCTCGATTCGACCCTCTCGATCTCAATCTCTCTCTCGGAATCGCGCTCTCGCCGGAGCTTGCGGCGTTGGCCCGGCCGGCCGGTCGAAGCGGGGGCTCCGTCGATTCCGCCGGCGAGAATCTTGGGGTCGAGCGCTGCTGGCAGGTTCTGTTGCTTTCGACTCCGCGTTCTTTGTTCTCGTGCGCGGTTCTTGTTGCTTCCGCGTGTGCTGCTTGTTGCGTCTGAACGAGGGTCGAGTGCGGAATTGACCCGCCTTGTGATCTTTTTTTTTTTTTTTTTTTGGGGGGGGGGTGCCGAATGTTGCTGCTCCGGGACTGAGGATTCGGTTCCGGATTGGATTTCAATTTAGTTCGTCGTCGGATTATGTGGTCGTTTGCTGTTTGTGGGTAGGATTGGAGATTGTTGGGCATCGTCATTGGGTTAATTTAGCTCTGGGTGATCGCCGTGTGGTTCGATTTCTTTATGTTTGCTGGGACTTGCTGAAATCGGGAGTTCAGATTTCGGATTGCGTGATTTCGTTGGAAAATGGTGTAATCGATGCTGCGATCAATTTTGTTTTCTGGGTTTTACTGGGTTTCTGATATAGCTGCTTCGGCAGATCGCTCGTGCAGATTTCCAGTTTTTTTTGGACGGTGAATTGGAGGAAGGCGCTGGATTTGTACGGACGGAGTGGAAAGAGCATGCCAAAATGGTGACGAGGAAGGTGGGGAAGTATCAGGTTGGCCGGACAGTAGGAGAAGGGACTTTTGCAAAGGTCAAATTTGCGCAGAACACAGAGAATGGAGAGTGCGTGGCCATAAAAATCTTGGCTAAAAGCACCATTCTTAAGCACAGAATGGTTGATCAGGTGCTCAGCTCTTAAACTCGTCATGAAAATCCTACTATTTGAAAGAAAATGGTAATGATTGCTCTAGTAATAGCTATCTATTTTTCAGACATTAAGATATTCTAGAAATTGTTTTGTCATATATCGTGGGGTTCATTCCTCAAAGATCAAGATTGTGATTGGTCCAGGTTAAATCATTTGTTGTGCTTAAACCATTATCCTAGGGCCATGATTCATTTTGGCTTTGGCTCCACTTAGAACTATGAATGACCTTCACTTTTTCCTCCCTTGACATTGGTTCCAGATCAAAAGAGAGATATCCATAATGAAGATCGTCAGACATCCGTACATAGTCAGATTGCATGAGGTATGACATATCGTCTTTGTTTCCTTGAAGTTCAAAAATTGAAATCAACGATTACCTTTGTTTAGCCACAGTGTAAGTTCAGTGCGGCCACTGCTTGTAACTGATTTCATTTTTTCCCCTCATATCTTTTCTGGTTTCCAGGTGTTGGCAAGCCCAACAAAGATATACATTATTCTTGAGTTTGTTTCTGGAGGAGAATTATATGATAAAATTGTAAGTATTTCCAACATCTATATTGTAGAAAACGCCAGAAATTGTTTGTCCTCCCTTTGCTTGGCCTGTTTTGAAAAAACTAGTTTTATTTATTTAATAGGTTCTATCAAGTGCTGGTGCAGTGAAATGATCTTTTGGCTAGGAAGATAAGGTGGGAGTGAGTAAATCCCCATACATCATTAAACAAATTCTAGGTTTCTAATTAATAGTCTTTCACCCTTAGCCTTGCCTAATCTCTCAACCACTGGGAGGATTTGCTGGATCACTTATGGTTATATTCTATTGAGAAGTTCCTTTCTACTAATTTGGTTTTAATTTTCAGGTTAACCAGGGAAGGCTTTCTGAAAATGAATCTAGACGGTTTTTTCAGCAGTTAATAGATGCAGTTGCACACTGTCATAGTAAGGGTGTCTACCACAGGGACCTGAAGGTGCTTAGCTTTGCGACTGTGCAGCAATATTGCTGCTTTCTGAACTAAATCTCTTCCTGATTTTTTTTCTTCCTCCTCTTTCTTGACACAGCCTGAAAATCTTCTTCTTGATAGTCATGGAAACTTAAAAGTCTCTGACTTTGGATTGAGTGCATTGCCCCTTCAGGTAAACATGATGATATGTGCACTTTTATGTGCAAAAGTTACTTGACCTGTGAGATTAATTTTCTTTGGTTTTTGTAGGAGCAGGGAGATGGACTTCTTCATACAACTTGTGGAACCCCAAATTATCTTGCTCCTGAGGTACAGTTGACAACTGACATTGCGTTTGATGTTTCTCATGCTTGTTGTCTTGAACATTCCACATGTAGATGATTACAGTCCATCATGAATAGAAACCGTTATATGCGCTAGAAAAGGGAGAAACTCAATTACTTTTTATGGATCTACCTGTACGTCTTGGATATGTATGACAGTTGGGTTGAATAGAGGGATCTCGAGTTTCTCTCCATTTCAATCTGTTCACTGCCAAGATAAAAGATGAAATTTCATGTGTGCTTCTCATTTGGCAACCATGATGGTGCAAAATTCTGAACTTCTTCCTTCGCATCAAGAATA
This sequence comes from Eucalyptus caleyi, assembly GCA_014182885.2. Lineage (NCBI taxonomy): Eukaryota > Viridiplantae > Streptophyta > Magnoliopsida > Myrtales > Myrtaceae > Eucalyptus > Eucalyptus caleyi. The sequence goes on along the minus strand of CM024468.2, from coordinate 15,102,261 downwards.
GAACTCCTACAATTTTTTCGGGTCATTTGATTTAGCATCTGTCAGAAGCCACAAACTTGTTAATTTCCCTTTAGATATCAAATATTTGCATCCTAGCACACTAAAATCTGTTTCAGGTTCTCGGTCAGCGGGGTTATGATGGTGCCGCAGCTGATATATGGTCATGTGGTGTCATTCTTTATGTTTTAATGGCTGGATATCTTCCATTTGATGAGACAGATCTTCCAACACTGTACAAAAAGGTTTGCTTTCCCCTTTTTGTTGCAAGCTTGTTCTTCTACTTCCACATGGCTTTTGAAACTCATTTCCTTTTCTCCTTAATTTATCAATGAATGAGGGAAATTAATGGATGGTTTCTTGAAGCAATGCAGCGAAATTCTTGATGGGTCTGCTGCCAAATTACCCTCATTTAGCCCATAATGTTCGAAAGTAGTTACCTGTTCAGTGTTTAATCTCTGGGTCAGATGTTGGTGCACACGATTGAGCTAATTTAAATGCAAGATTTGGGTCAGAATGGTGCACCAGCTTGTTGTGGATGGTTCTTTAGGTTTCTCAGAATCCTTCATGATTTTTCTAGTTTTTCTTTTTTGTATATGTATTTTTCGTGAACTCTTTACCCAATGGAGTGTTGCCTGGGGAGTTGCAAGTGACCCTTGTCTTTTCCCACACATATTGTCAAGGCTCATTTTTCACATCCGCATGTGTGTTTGATCTTATCCTATGTATTAGTTTACGCAGTTCTCTGTCTTCTTCATCTTGCATACTAGGAGAAGATGTGTTTTCACAGCTGTCTTTCTTTTCTAACCTTTTTGTTGATGTTGGTTCGAGCATTTAGAACAGGAAATATACTTGGAAGTTTCTGATTCCCTGCTTATGTGTAGATAACTGCTGCAGAGTATGTATGTCCGATTTGGTTTTCTCTGGGGGCAACATCATTGATCAAAAGATTACTTGATCCCAATCCTAGAAATGTAAGTAGCTACTTTGTCACATCAAAGTCGGCATCCTGCTTTAAATAAACCAACTGAACTTTTACCAGAAGTATACAGGTTATGATCTGGCAATTGACTGCAAAAATTGCTAGACAAAAAAATAAGCTAAGAGTATCTGAATTTGCTGAGCTCGTCTTGGCTGTTTGAATAATGATGTTTTCAAGCCTGACATATTACTAATTTTCCTGACAGCGCATTGGTATTGAAGGAATTAGAAAGCATTCATGGTTCCGAAAGAATTATATGCCAGCAAGATGTAAGGAAGATGAAGAAGTTAATTTGGATGATGTCTGCGCTGTCTTTGATGACATTAAGGTTTGTGCAACATTCCTGAACCCAGATATCCAGCATTTGTAGGTTCACTTGTTGTTTTATGCATTGTTGTAAACATGGTGACTTTTTGGAGGATTCTCTGTCTGTTGGCTTTTCCAGTACCCTTGATATTTTTGTTTTTGGTTTGTTGGTTATTGCTGTAATTTGCAGGAGCAATATGTAGCTGAGCAGTCGGAATTCAAAGATGGTGGCCCTTTGATAATGAATGCATTTGAGATGATCACATTATCTCAGGGATTAAATCTATCATCACTATTTGACCGGCAGCAGGTTGAATTTTGTTTTCCCAGCGGTTATTTTATATCCTGATAATTATGTCTAGAGTGCAGTAGTTTGGCACTTTCACCAGTTATATTCCGTGAGTTCTAGCCTCTAGGCCCTTATAAAAAAATTGATATCATAGTTTTCTTGATTTTCTGCTGGTATGAAAATCACTTGAATACTGTTTGTAGGTGACTTTGTTCTTTGCCCCGCCTGTGATTATATATCATCTGGATCTGCATAGTCCTTAAATTCAAGGTTAAATTTAGCACATAAATCAAAATTTTCACCTCGTTGTGTGGACTATTTTTCTGTTTGCTTCATTAATGCAGAATCAGTAGTTAGAAGGAAATTAAAGAAAACCAATGTGGAACCAGAAATCTAGATTGATCAAAAATTGTGTACTGAATAAGAACCTTGACTGTAATTGTTCAGTGCTAAACCTGTGAAATTTTTTAGCATTGATTAAAAATCTGTGTCAAAACACAGAAATTGCAGTATAATGATCAGGAAGGCAGATGAGATGCTGTGGATTGATTGTCAGAACTTCTCTCTTAAGTTAAATATCTATCACATTTTAGTTGTCCGGTTGGTTAATCTTGAATTGAAATCCCCGTTTAACTGACTTCTACTCGTCCTGAGCCATGAGGTTCACTCATAGTCAGCGATAAATCTGGATAGCCTGCACATAAAGAAGTTTCTCTCTCTCTCTCTCTCTCTCTCATCACTGTTCATTTGTGTAGGATTTTATAAAGAGACAAACTCGTTTTGTCTCCCGGAAACCCGCAAAAGTGATCATCTCATCTGTAGAAGCAGTGGCAGGCTCAATGGGTCTCAAGGTCCATACACGTAATTTTAAGGTATGTGTAATTTGTTTTGATTCATCCAAAATGGTTTACTGTCCATCAGTGCTTGAAGAATGGTTTTAAATTTGACCTCACATTGGATTGGGAAATATTGAATATCTATGAAGCTTTCTAAAATTAGTTAATGCTTTTTGGGCAAAAGCGTTTTCCAGAACATCCCTTTTCATATACTATGTCGGACAATTGTAAATTAGACGGTTTGGACAGGCTTGACTTCTTTTTATGAAGGATGTGAGTTGTTTGTTTAGGAAAATTGACTTAAGTCTTGTCTTGAGTGAAGCATGTGCTGTGAAAATTTGTATTCAGAGTTATCCAGTCTCATTCGAGTGATATGTTTTCTTCGCAGACAAGACTTGAAGGATTGTCTGCAAATAAAGCCGGCCAGTTTGCAGCTGTCATTGAGGTAAATTTTGAGATCGTCGTATGCATTTCTTCATTTGAAATATCTAAGGTATGGAGGCCTCATGCATTTGAGATCCTTTTTCATTTGTAGGTTTATGAAGTGGCACCGTCCCTCTTCCTGGTAGATGTGAGGAAGGCCGCTGGAGATACTCTTGATTATCATAAGGTGAACTTCAGAAAATATAAAAACTTAGTTATCCAAAATCTATTCCGGTTAACCTTCCTTAATAGCTTAAAAGACCTCCTAAAAATTTCTCGAGTGGTCTTGAAAGGCATTTTAGTAGCTTTTGTTTGAGCATCGCACATGAACTAAATTATTTCGTCTCGATTTGCAGTTTTACAGGAGTTTCTGTACAAAACTTGAGCATATTATATGGAAGCCAACAGAGAGTAATGCCAAGCATGGTCTGCTTAGAACGAAGAGTTGCAACTCCTAGTTTGTATTGATGTAATGCAAATCAATTAAGCAGACTGTGTAGTGGTGCAACCAACTTGCAAATCGAGGCAACAGCGTGCCGGAGCGGTCTTGTGCTGTATATAAACTTAATTTTTGACGATCTATATTGTGACAAAATCATTACATGTGATGTTTGTTTCTTGACCTGAGAATCATCATCTACAGTCTTATGGTCGTAGGCCTTGGAATTCAGATTTCAGATGAACCCTATGTAAACGAGCAATTCAAGACTATCTCAAGTCGCAAGATACATAGAAGCCCTTTTTTTCTACTCAAATGGCGCGAGCGTCTCTCTTTTTGTACGGATTCAACTTTCCTGGCATAGCGTAGAATTAGCTCACGAGTTTGAGTTATTTGCAGGCGTGTCATCATAGCATCGAGTCTAGAACATCTTGGCCAAAGAGACCTTGAATGCTGATGGCGTTCTGTTTTCTTCGGCGGCAGAACTTTAATGGCGAGTCGTGACAGGAGTCGGCTCTATGCTAACCCTTTTCCTCGAAACCACTAATGAAATCTGTCTCGATAACATGCATCTAATAAGTCAGTTCGTTCAAAATGATCCACCATGTCGCATTTAAATATGTTGTGGGGACGAATGTTTCCATCCTCTGTAGGAGCTCGTGTAAGGGGAACAAGTCCTGAATTGGTTTGAGACACATTTCAAGATGAAGATCAAGCGGTGTTTGGTTCGGCTTGATGGCAGGACGAGGGGGACGAGTGATCAGATTGCGGTTTGAATAACGGGTGTCTCAAATTCGAAAACCCCCTGGAGTTAGAACTTCTGAAAACCCATTTTAGTTATAGAACTAATGTAAGTGCATTGCAGCAATGGGGTTCTGTTTGTGGCGCTAGATATTATAATGTCAAGAACCGATGAAATGTAATGGTTTTGGGGAGATTCGAAAGCCAAACTCAACTTGAATTATGCCAGCAGAAAGATGACTTCGTCTTTGACAGCATCGACACAAGCTTATCCCAGATTATCTAAAGCGTTTCAGTCACCGTACAAAGCAGAGAACCATGAGATTAATCCCGTTTTTCTTGGTGAATGATGGAGTAATGTTAGCAAGTTAAAGCCAGCGAACCCAACAGGCACTGCGCACAAAGGCAGGGAAGGACAGAGAATGCAAAAATGAGAACAAAGGTGACCGCTCTTTCATCAAGATCAAGCTCAAAAAGAAAAATATGTAAGACAGATGGATACACAAAATGCCCGACACAGCTAAAACATTGGATTAAGAGCAACCAGCAGTACATGAACAGACCTTAGATTGTCGACCACAACATATCCACAAACAGGAGACATAACATCAGGGACTTGATGACTGACTTCTTCAGGAACAATGGCCACTAAAGAGGCGGTGGCCTTCCGCAATTGGAAGGAAAACAGTCGCAACAAGCATTTCAGATGCGAAAGCTTGCAAAAAAGAGGGTATAGTTGGTGTACTAGTTTGCCAAAACTTCCCTAGAAAACAACCAAGCCACTGAACGCCCATCCCAACCAGACTAATTGGCCTAAAAAACCTACTCTACAACTTGCTGCTGCCCATCACTATCTTTAAAGCTATTTCCTTATTCTCTCTCACATCACTACCAGGCCAAACTTCTTCATGTTCAAAGACCGTCATATCCACTTCCTAATCCGGTCGATGACCAGATTCACTTGACTAGGAGAGGATATCACATCTCCACAAGCTCTCTGCTAGCTGTTCAACCATGCTACTGCTGATGGAACGGCAGTGTTGCAAATTCAAGCCAATTAAACTGCTCGCCAACTTCTTCAAGAAAGGCACACTCTCATTTGAGACCATTGAACAACCAGCCAAAGAAAGTACTTGTAGATTGAGGTGCCTGGCTAAGGAGAGGACTGAGACACCCGAATCAGTAATGCTGCATTTCGACATGTCGAGGTCATTAAGTAACAAGCAATTGTCTGCAATTGCGACCAAGCTTGCATCTGAGACTTTTCTGCAACCATCAAGATTAAGCAGCTCGAGGGTCCCTCCATGTAGCCGGACCAAGGTGGAAACTGCTTCATCAGTGATGTTTAAACAGTTACTGAGGTTAACTTTCACAAGTCCTGCTTCTGAATTTTCCAGAAGAGGGGAAAGCCCAGCATCTGTTAACCCACAAAGGCCGGTTAAGTCGATGTGCTCCAGATGAGGGCACAACTTTCCCACCATGGCCAAACTAGCACTGCCAAATCCAGGGCAATTTCGGATCGATAATGATCGAAGAGATGTGCAAGACGAGAGAATCAGAGACCCTTCTAGAAGGTCCTTAATTCCCATACACTTGGCAATAGATAGAGACTTCAGCTTCATTTCACAGTTTGAAATCACACCGATAACTCCTCTCAAGGAAATCCTGTCCAATTCCTCGACTTGTAAATGTTCAAGAGAACTAGCTGCCCTCGAAAAAGCTATCAACCCAGCATCAGATACAAAGAGACACTTACGGAGGCACATCTGCTTCAAGTTTGTGCAACCCTTTCCAATGGCCCCTAGACTCAAGTCCGTAATTCCGTGACAGGAGGCAATTGTCAAGGACGACACTTTTTTGAGACCCTGGGCATTGCCCATGACCCAAAAGCCCTTCTCACTCGCATTTCTGAGACTGCCAAGGAAAAGACTAGTGACAGCCAGGCCAAAGTGCCCAATCACCGCGAGAGAGAAGTCTGTTATATTCAATCCCTGAAGCTTTATCTTGCTCAGGACAGAAGAAGCAGAAGATACCAAACTTGCAACTCCATGATCTCCAACTAGAGGGCAGTCTTTAATGGAGATTGATTGCAGCCGAGGGCAACTCCTTCCTATAGCTTCCAGGCCCTCATTCCCAATCTTTGGACAAGATTCGATGTTCAAAGAAATCAAATCTCGACAATTTTCTGCAATAGCAATCAGACCCTTGTTGGAAACGAAAGGACAATGGCTAAGATCAAGCTTCTTCAGCAGACGACATTCTTTGGCAATTTCGACTAGACCATCATCCCCAATTGAAGATAGATTCCACAAAGAAAGAGCCCGAAGAGAAGGGCAGCCACGGGCAATTGCGGATATCCCAATGTTTGTGACTCCACGAGTAGAACTGGTTCCCCGGATCGAAAGCTTGCCGAGACCGCCACGACCATTAGTTCCCACTGCTACAGCAGCAAGTCTGACATCCGTCGCCTTCTTCCCCTCCAGGCACCTTGTGAGGTACCCATCCTCCTCAAGTCCTCCACTCACATCGCATGAAACCATTTCGACATCACCAGATGACGAAGTCTTCATCTCCTCGTCCTCCTTTGCAGACTTTTCAGCTCCACCTGATATTTCATTTCTGCGCATGCTACTCAAAAGGAAAAGCCAGTGCTTGGAGACACAGGCACAGGCGCTCCTTTCTCTACCGCCGGGGAGCCGTCTGAAGATCTCAAAGAGGCATTCATCCGGGAGTTCCCCGATGGACGATGGATGTTCCCCCTCATACTCGTAAGAGCTGACGGCGTACGGGCCACATATGCGAGCCCTCTTGTGGGGAGGGTAGTATATGTCCATACTGGAACCCATCGAATACAAACGATCCAAGTCGATAGAACTTGTACATAAAGATCCGCCACCGAAGAATTGATCTTCGCCTGCAAAACCAATTATAAACAAGTCTGATGAGTTAATCTGGCCAAGTGTTCAAACATAAACGCAGCAACACAATCTAACACAGCAGTAGCAAAACCTTTCTACCTCCTATCAACCACTCAAGAAATCCAGTTTCGTCTTAATACATGAAGCCACTTCTTAATTGTTAGCTCTAGCAGAAGATCAAGATCACAAATCGATCTTTACATCTACCAACAAAAACGGAAAGAGGGTATCGATATCTTAAGCCATAAGTCATAAAAATCCTGATCTTCAACTTCTACGATACCCACCACCAACCAAAAACCGCGAGAACTCCCACCATTTCTTCAATCAAAACCCAGAAAACATTTCCCTTCATTTTAAGAGCTTACAAAAGCGAGGAGCTTTTACCTCCATAATTGACGAGAGTCGGCATGGCTGATCCCCAGAGCAAGAAGAAGCTTTACCGAGCGCAAGGAGGACGAGACCCAACGCCAAGAACGAAACAACAATGCAGACGAAACCCGGTAGGCCTTCAGCGCATGAATGCATTTACAAGACCGAGCGAGTTCTTGAAGAGCATGGGACGGCCAAGAAACCCTAGCAAGCAGGGCAACGAGAGAAGTAGAGAGGAGAGGAGGAGAAGAAGGAGAAGAAGAAGAAGGGAGAAGGTGCTGCGTTCGGTCCTGGGCTGGAAATGTGTCACGCGAAGGAGTTATATTGGTGTCATCTGTCACTGCACAGAGAGAGAGAGAGAGAGAGTACATGCAAGTGCAGTGTATCCATCCTCAAAACCGGGCATTCATTCCTAGTCCAACCAACCACCTCAGCCCCCCCGAAAAGAAAAAAAAAAAAAGAAAAAGAGAGAGAGAAATAAATCGTAGGAGCAACTGGAAATTTCTCTTCTTTTCCATAAAAAAATTCCCCCCTTTTTATCTTCATGCTCTTTTCCCTTGGGATTTCATTTTTTTATTATTATTATTTAGAAGACGAGAAGATCACGGCAATATCTGAACCCACTATGGAATGTTGAATTTGAGTCGTAATTACTGTCTATCAATTAGACCCATCACCAATGTTAATCGTGGATGAGACGGCTCGTGATGGCATTTGGTTCTAGAACAATAGTTATTGCAATTGGATGCGGTATTCGGGATCGCTTAAGAAAGAAAGGCATTTGGTTTGCTAGGATCATTGTCTTATTGCTTATTAAGTTTTGAGTAAATACTACTAGAAATCTCAAACCAATACATGAGCACCACATTTACACACAATTAATTTTGGTGTCACAACAAATCCAAAATCACTAATATTGAGGATTAGAAAAACATGCTAATTTTTCCCTAAGAGCTTATTGACGTTTTGAAAATCTACTAAAATCCTTAATTTTACCCCAATTTGCCCTAAGATTTTGGTGATTCGGGAGAAGGAGAAGGAGTGAATTTAATTCTATTTTTTAATTCTCAATCTCAAGTTTATCTACTTCATTTAGCTTTCTCTAAACAATGTAATTTAAGAGACCTATGTATGCTAAATTTTCACGTTGAATCAACCTCACACATTGATTATCTGAGTTGTTTGTAATGTGCTTCCACATCAACAATTTAGAGGGATATTGGTCGAAAGCCGATGGTGGTATATTTATTAGGCTTTTTGTGTACACAAAGATTAGTTTATGGGTAAATATGACACAAGTGCATGAATTTGGGCTTTGTAATGTCTATCCTTTTTTTCCCTTTGCTTTTTGTCTTTTCCAGGAAATATTTCCAATTTAGTTTGAGTGCGTTCATTGATGCCAATGTAAAAAAATGTCTTCATACACAAAATACAAGGAAAACAACGATTTAGGAATGATATAATCTTTCTTTATTCGAAGGTTCAATACATGTCCCCCAAGTGTTTGTGAACAAATTTTCTTTCTCCTCTTGATTTAGCTAGAATCTATGCCAATTTTGAAGAAGGGTGGTCTCTATCAAGTGTCAAAACTCCAATTTACATTTAAGTGGTGCGAAACAAGAGCCTCATTACATGCTTTATGACTATGCCCTATAGAAAAAGATTTCATCATTCAATAAACCACGCTTTAGTCTTAGCTTTAGCTTAACGAAGCATCAATTTAGGTGAAGGTGGGGCTGAGAGCTATTTAGTTAATGAATCAATCAATTAATTTTTGCCAAATGAGATTAATAAAATAAAATGAAATTGCATCTCCACTGATGGCCTTGACAAGTTGATGAGAAATTATAATCTCATGGGAGATGAATTGGCAATTGGCATGCCAGATAGATGGGGACGGAGGAGCACTTGGGTTTTGGGGAATACAACTGTCTAAGCAGTGGAGATTCATCTTCATCCTCCCTCTCTTTTCTGTATCCCAACTTTTTCTCATTCAACTCACCCCTGCAACTTGACCTGCGTGTGCACCAAGTGGCACTTCCTGGAAAGTAGACGGCCAAGGAATTAAAATATATGTATTCCAAATTGGGGGTTAGGAGGGATTGGATTAGGGGAATCGATGGATTGTTATTCTTTAATCCCTTGTTGCTTTTATTGGTTTAGGAGGAATCGATGGGCTTGATTAGGGACAGTGAACACAGGAGGGGTTGCTTGTTTTAGGTGATTCTGTTCCCAAGACCGGCCTAGATTGCTAGTGCTTTGGTGGTTGTGCTAATGAAACCAAAACTGGTACTAACCAATTTTAATATAGCTCCCAATGACCGAGAAACCCGGATTAAGTGAATAATCCCGCAATTTATGAAATCTTGTTCTAAATTTGTGGATTGGACAAGTAATGAGCCAAAACTCATGTTAGGAATCTTGAAATCGAAGTCAGCCGCGCTTCTTTGTTCACAAGGGTCACTAGTTGTGAATAGATTGGACAATTTTGCGGAACTCTAAAGTGAATAGAAGGAAAATGAGTCGAAGATCATCTCTCATAGATATGATGTATTAGGTTGTATTGTCCTATTATTGTTCTTCTGAGGCTTGGAAGTTGCAGTCATCTCTTATACACAGCATATATATTGAGGGACATTTGTGGAAATTTTCTTGAAAATTTATTATTTTTCTTAGCGCAACACAAATGTAGAGTGAAGAAGATTTATTAGAGGAAAATCACACAGCAAAGGGAGAAAAATATCCCTAAAGATCTAAATATCTTGGGGAACTTAACAGAATTAGAGGCACAATAAAAATGAAAAAAACATGCTACAAAACAAAGAGAGTAACAGTGCTAGGCATGGATGGAAAAGTTGTAAACAAAATGAGTGAGCATTTACAGGAGCAGATCATCTTCAATATTTAAATGGAATCTTCCATTACATAAAATATCAAATCTGTAGATCATTCTTACCATACTTAACATTATTAAGTGAAAAAAAAAAAAACCCAAAGTTGAGATTTTTCCGAGGCAATGGTTGAGTAACCAAATATAGTGATCGAGCTTTGAAAGTTAAAGTTAATGCAAATCAGATTTTGTTAACAAGTACGTAATATTTTCTAAAATTCACAAAAAAACGCCATATCGGCAAATTTTGAACACTGAAAATGAAAAAAAAAAAAAAAACGAAGTTGCAATTTTTTCCTAGGCAAATGTTGAGTAACCAAATAAAGAGACCGGGCAATTTCGATAGACCGACCAGCCTTGCATTGTTTGTAATCAGTACTTTTCAGGTTAAAGATATTCTAAATTGGATTCCGTTAACAAGCACTTAATATTTTCTATAATCCATAAAACCCCATGTCGAACATCGAAAATCAACATATTCCAAAGACCCTTAACAAATACTTCTAAATGCAAAATAATTCAATATGTTCCTTTCTAAAATTATGAACACGCTTATCAAGGCGGTGGGTAATGAAGATGATTGTGGGCGTGGTTTTAACTTCAATGACAATTCATCAAACTTCCAGCTGGAGTTACAGAGCTGTTGAGCTTCGGAAGTTGAAGTCGACCCAAAAGCAGTTTTTGTCGTTTTTGCAGGCAAGCGGGAGGAGCGTACGGTGCAGATGAGCAGGTCAGCCCGGTCGACTTTTCGTGCGGACAAGATGGAGCGGTCAATTCCCTGTCGTTTCCCAAACGCGGACAGGAGCTCTTTCCCATGGATGTTCAATGAATTGGGTACAACTTGAGCGTCGTCCTGGAAAAAAATCGACCGGAAATCGATTTGATTAGATGGAAGTTTCCTTCAGTTAGTGCGATGTGACTTATTTCTTTATAATGTTGGTTTAAATTCGGGAGAAATTTGGAACCACGTGATTCTGTACAATGTTGAATGAGTCCTTCCATCGACTTTTATCGGCCAAGAGTGTTCAGTAAGAAACGTTTATTTGATGCTCGCCGAAATCCCGATGAATTTACACTATCTTAATGAGTTGGTTGTGTTGTCTCTTCTTTTTCATTTAATTAGTAGTAGTAGTTGTTGCCCTTAGATTATCAATGAAAATTCGCAACAGCGAGAGGATGATGCATCAAACGTACATAACATCACCTATTGTACATTAAGGTTAAGTTCTTTGCATCGTTGTCATTGGCTCGTTTAAATATTTAAATCATGGTTGCCTATGATTTACACTTTTCAAATAAAATGGAAAATTCATGAGTTTTACGCTTATCAATATAGGTGATTTTACATTTTGATCTCTCCATCCTTTTATTTGCTATATTATATTATATTATTGGACTTTGAGCTTCAACGTGAGACCGTATCCTATTTCTATTCTATAAGTGAGAGATGCATCATAAAAATTATCTTTAATGGTTTAAAACATTTTCAAACGGTTATTATTGATAGTAAAACAACTTTCTTGTTTATCAACGAGAGATAACATTAATAGATAAAAAAATATATATCTATTTCGTGGAGAGAAAACACCTTTAAAATTAGAAAATGACTTGATTTAAGGAGAACTATATACATCCTCTCCTTGCTATTCGGTTTATTGGGAAGGTGAAGTGTCCGTTTTACCCCCACACAGTAAAGACAACACGAGCCTCCTCGGTACGAAGATTCGCCTTTCCTTTTGTTGTCCTTTTCTGTCTTTTGGTCAATCTGAACGGGCGGAAAAGTCAGTTCAGCCCCTCCTTACCTACTCTGGATTTGGCTCTCTTTATTGCCGGTTCAATTTGAGAGCTCTTCGCCTTTTTCTTCTGATAATAAAAAAAGAAAAATTAATAATGCGATGGAAACGTGACGCGGGCGGCGAGATGATGTTTCGAGAGAGCGCATCGGAGACGTCGACGGACGAACGGCCCGCGATGGGCCCACGTGGCCTGCGCCCCCACCTTAAACGTGCGGTAGCCGCTTTTCCGTTCTACCGATGGGAACGCCGCGATTTTTATTTTATTTTTTATTTTTTTATTTTTTTCGGCGGTCGTAACGCCGCTGGTTGACGGGGCGGGGGCGGGATTTGGACGATGAATTTGGGGAATCAGGGGGCGGGGCCCACCCGCACCCCCGGACCACGCTTGCGTGCCCTATTCCCATTCAAGGTCCATTGCACCATTGGCATCGAGCCGTCCGTAATAGGACGCTTCCAATTAGGTCGTCGCCTCCGGTATTAAAAAAGAAGAAGAAAGAACCGGGTTAGGATCAATGGATTCTCTCCTCAATCTCCTTCTCATTTTCTTCGCTTGAATGAGACATTCTCAATCACATCCATAAATACCATCCCCCTTTCCTCCTTATGTTTCGGTCGAATTGGAAAGACGACGCGTGAAATTGTCGATCTTCTTATTTTCTTTTTCGAACAAGACATTCTCAATCATGTTCATGAATATTGGTTCTCATTTTTCCTTGATATTTAGTCCAAATTGGAGATGGCACGTGAAATTTGACAGATGGAAGTTTGCACGTATTAAAGAAGTTGGAACGGAATGCGATTGATATTATGTCGGGAAGTCTATTTTTCTGAGTGGTGGGAGAGTTCAGGGCAGGTTGGAGTCTCCCTTCCCTTAGATGGGGACTTTGTCGACGTACGGACCTCGTTGACTGGCGAGTCGTCTTGCTTTGGGCTCCCATCGACAAACGATGAATATTGCCTTTGCCTCTAATTGGCGAACCGATCGATTGACCAAAGATGGGAGACTCACTGATTGATTGTGCAAACATCTCCAAGCCCCTTGTTTTCCGGATGGGGGAGATGGGCATGAATCCAGATCGGACTTTTCTTTCTTCGTTTGAGCACCTCCCCCACGTGATATACATAAACCCTAGAAATGATCGATATTGGATGCTTCAACGATTGGAATGAAATTGGGTTTTGTCATGGTGTTGGGTTGAGATACGTCCCCATCTATCGGCATCTTTCGTCCTTACTTTTTATCGCATGCATGCATTTGAATCCCACATAGTTGATTCTATACTCGACAGGAAAAAAAAAAAATAGTTGGTTCTACTTTCATATAAATAACCCTCAAGATTAGTGTACGTCAAATATTTATACTTATCATATCTCTTTATAGAATTTCATGAAAGGCCTCCATATATCATCAATTTTCTTACTAGAGACGAAATTGTACTTCAAAAGTAAATGAAATCTCTAACTCATCAAATATTCTTAAATTCATTTTCTTGAATAGACCAAATAACTTAGCATCTTCCAAAAATGATGAACTATTATCTCTTTCTGAATAGAAAGCGTGTTCTCTTTTGATAGTACACGATAAATGGCGGCCATTTTTGTCGCACTTTATTGATAATGAAAAAGGATTCAAAATCGTTACTACTAGCAATATATCAACTTTCAATTTCTATTTAGATAGACGGCATATAAAATTTTTGCATATCATATATGCATTCCATTGAACACAATCTTATATGTTCATCTCCATGTCAAAGAACAAATTGAACTGATCCAAAACAATAATACTCCATAATTTAGTTTGACCTCCCCATCCAAGTTCTGGGGATTCAACAAAAGGAATCGCATCGAGCCCTTCCCCATGACTATACACAAAACATTCATAATGATGTTTGGTGGTGTTGGTGGCGTTTAGTCATATTCTATTATTCTTTCATATTCTTGAAGGATTCGGCCAGGGAATTAAAATATGTTCATCAATAATAATTTATATGCATTCCAAATTGGGGCCTAGAGGGGATTGGATTAGGGGAATCGATGATTTTATTCTTTAATTTCGTGTTATTTTTATTGGTTAAGGCGGGACCATAGGCTAGATTAGGGAAAGTGAACGCAAGAGGGGTTGCTTATTTAAAATGACTTTGTTCCGAAGGCTAGTCTAGATTGCTAGTGTTTTGGTGGTAGTGCTCATGAAATCAAGACCAGCATTAACCACATTTAATATAGTTCCCAATGAACAAGAAACCCAATTTAAGTGAATAATCCTGCAATTTAAGAAATCTCGTTCTAATTCCTTGTTCTAAAACTGTGGATTGGACAAGCAACGAGTCAAAACTCGATTCAAGAATCTCGAAATAGAAGTTTGTCAGGCTTCTTTGTTCACATGGGTTGCAATTTGCAAATAGATCGAGCAATACCACGAGACTTTAAAGTGAATTGAAGGAGAAGAAGAGTCGAAGATCATCTCTTATTGATTCGATGAAATAGGTTGTATTGTTTTATTGTTCTTTCGAGGCTTGGAAGTTGCAATCATATTTCTTATGCAGTTTGACTTGATTATATATATTACCCAGCATATACATCGAGGGACATTTGTGGAAATTTTCTCAAAATTTTAATGTCTTTCTTAGTGCAACACGAATGTATGGTGAAGAAGATTTATTAGAGGAAAATCAAAAAGCAAAGGGAGTAAAATATTCCTAAAGATCTTAAATGTTTTGGGGAAACTTAACAGAATTGGAGGGAAAATAAAATGAGAAAAACATGTTACAAAACAAAGGGAGTAACAATTCTGGGAGTAACAATTCTAGGCATGAATGGAAAAGTTCTAAACAAAACGAGCGAGCATTCATAAGAGCAGATCATGTTCAATATTCAAAACGAGTCTCATATCACATAAAATGTCAAATCCAGATCATTTTTACCATTGTTAACATTATTAAGTGAAAAAAAAAAAAAAAAGACCCCAAAGTTACCATTTTTCCGAAGCAATGGTTGATTAACCAAATAAAGAGATTGGACTTTGAAAATTGAAATTATTCCATATTGGCTGTTGTTAGCAAGTACTTAATATTTTCTAAAATTTGCAAAATCACGTATCGATAAATTCCTAACATCGAAATCGAATATATTTCAAAGAAACAACGGGTTTTTAAGTGAAAAATGTAAATAATTCAATAATTTCCTTCTACAACTAAACAAGCTTATCAAGGCGGTGGTTAATGAAGGTGATTATGGGGGGGGGGTGTTTAACTTTAATTACAAGATTCATCAAACTTCCGGTTGGAGTTACGGAGACGTTGAGCTTCGGAAGTTGAAGTCGACTTAAAAACTAGTTTTTGTCGTTTTGTAGGCAGCGGGTGAAGCGTACGGTGTGGATGAGCCGGTCAGCTCGGACGACTTGTCGTATGGACACGATGGAGGAGCGGGCATCTCCTGCCTTCTCCCGGACGCGGACAGGAGCTCTTTCCCATGAACGTTCAATGCACAAGATACAACTTGAGCATAGACTTGGAAAAAATTGACCCAAAATCAATTGGTTAGATGGAAGTTTCCTTTTTGCGATGCGATTTATTTACTTATAATATAGATTTAAATTCGTAAAATTTCATAAAAATATTAATTCTTGCAATGCCCAACGAGTCTTTTCGTCAACTCGAGCGTATTTAACTAAGAGCATTTATTCGACATTTGT
Organism: Eucalyptus caleyi; assembly: GCA_014182885.2. Lineage (NCBI taxonomy): Eukaryota > Viridiplantae > Streptophyta > Magnoliopsida > Myrtales > Myrtaceae > Eucalyptus > Eucalyptus caleyi. The sequence continues at coordinate 15,086,578 of CM024468.2, read as the reverse complement.
TAAATTTTGATGAATTGATTATGTTTTTCTCTTCTTTTTCATTTGATTAACAATACTCATTGCCCTAAATTATCAAAAAAAAAAAAAAATCACAATATCAAGAGGATGATACATTAATCATATGAAACATCGGCTGTCATACATTAAGGCTAAATTGAAAATGTCTAAACATCTAATTCGAGAGGATGTGTATTAGTTTCACGGTCGATACAAAAGCTCTTTATCATTTTCATTAGTTCGTTTAAATATTTAAAACCGTGTTTACCTATGGATTTTAAGTTTCACCACAAGACCCTATCGTATAAGAGAGAGAAGTGACGTAGAAATTATCTTTAATAATCCAAAAAAATTTCAAATAAAATTACGACGACTTTGTAACGCTTCGTGTTAGCATTTGTTATGAGTAGTAAAATAATTTTCTTGTTTATCAATGGTAGATAACACTACTAGATAATATATATATTTATATTTCGTTGTGAGAAAAGCACATTTTAAAATTAGAAAATGACTTGATTTAGGGATAACTAATAGATTATATAAATATAAATAATATATATTTATTTCGGTAGTTTGGAAATGTAAAAGGTCCGTCTTACCCCCTCGAGACAATGACACAATGATCCCCTTCCCCTTTCATTGTCCTTTTTCTGTCTTTAGTTCAATATGAAAGGCGGCAAAGCCAGTTCTGCCTCTCCTTAACTACTATGGATTTGGCATTTTTCATAGCTGGTTCAATTTGACAGCCCTTCGCATTTTTTTTTTCAAATAACAATAATAATTTCGACCAAAATAATAATACTAATAAGGGATAATTTCAAATAAGGGCTTGAAATACCATCAATTTTTCAAATAAAAACTTCAAATGAACATTATCTTAAATAGAAATTCGGAGTATTCTTATTTTCTCAAATAAGAGCTTAAAGTAGACATTATTTCAAATAAAGGATTGAAGTAGTTATATTAGTCTTAAAGAAGGACTTAACCTCAACGGTCAGCCAAGAAAATTTTCGTCCTTTCCTTTTTTTTTCTTTTTTTTTTTCCATAAAAAAGACAAACTAAAAAAAAGGAAAAAAACTAAAACTAAAAAAAAAAAAAAGAAACACAAATTAAATAAAAAGAAAACCAGGCGGGCAGGCGAGCAGGGTCAGCCCTCCACTTTTTTAAAAGAAAAAGGAAATGTTTTTTTAAAATAAAAAATTTGAAATAATATTAACTTTAAAATTTTATTTAAAAATAATAATATTTTAAGGAAAAATTTGAGAAAGTTTATTTGATATTTTTCTAATAATAAAATAAAACAATGGGATGGAAACTTGGCGCACGTGGCGAGATGATATTTCGAGAAGGCATCGGAGACGTCGGCGGATGAACGGGAGGGGGTGGGCCCACGTGGCGCGTGAGGGCCCCACCTAAGTGTGCGGCAGCCCCATTTCGGTCCCGCCGCAAGTGGAGGGGACCGGGGGGATTTGTTACTTGTACAATGAATTTGGGAATTAAAGGTGGCGCCCACCCGGTCACCCCGTTTTGCATTGCCACGTTCCCATGCATTGCATTAATTTAGTCGTTCGCCATAGCCGGAAAGCTGGAAGGACACTTAGGTTGTCTCAGATGGAAAAAAACATTAAAAACAGGGCTTAGGATCAATGAATTGAGACCTTGTCGATCACATCCATGAACATCATCGGTTCTTTTTCTCCTTTGGCAAATGAGTCTGCACTCGAGACGATTGTGAAATTTGACGAATGGAGGACCATCCATAAAAAAGAAAATGGAGTGGAATCATTCTGATACCATGTTGGAAAGTCCACATTGAAGTGAAGGGGATTGGGCAAATTTAAGGTGCCTTTCCGCCGGTGCCTTTCCGTCGGTACGGGCTTTGTCAATGTATGTGATAAAGCAAATCTCCCATGATACCCTTGGCTGTCCCCTTATACTCACAATAAACTTGATGATAGAACAATGCAATGTATCTTCCTTGGCTATTCTCCTCATCATCGTGGCTATCGTTGTCTTCATCGTACAACTGGCTGAATATATGTCTCTTGCCATGTGATTTTCCAAGAGAACTTCTTCCCATTTGCTAATTCACAATCCGGTCAATTGTCATCACCATTGCCTAGTTCTCCTGTTTGCATTGGTTATTCTTCTACTAAGCCCCCACAGTTTCAAGGGGTGTCCACCACCACATCAACTCTGTCAAGTCCATCTACTATCATGGATGACTCATCATCACATATTCAACAATCTTCTGGATCCTCTTCTCCAGAAGCTCCACTGTTACAATCTTCTCAATCTCAACCGCCAACTTCTACTCATCCAATGGTCACTCGTCTAAAAAATAACATTCGTAAACCAAGTGACCCACTTTGTTCTTGTTTTTACTCAAGTTTGATACCAAGTGAACCCACTTGTTTTTCCGTTGCAAATAAAGACCCCAACTAGCAACAAGCTATGGCCAGTGAATTTGATGCTATCATTCAAAATGGCACTTGGGAATTGGTTCCTCATCACCCTTCTATGAATGTGGTCAATTGCAAGTGGATTTATCGCCTAAAAACCAAGTCCGATAGCTCCATTGATAGATATAAGGCATGACTCGTTGCGAAGGGCTTTACTCAATAGGCTAGCTGCCCTGATGACCGAAAATCTACTAGTGGCTATTGCATTTATTTTGGTCATATCTAAAAAGCAACCAACCGTTGCTAAATCTAGCATTGAATCGGAATACAAAAGGAGTAAAATATTCCTAAAGGTCTTAAATGTTTGGGGGAAACTTAACAGAATTGGAGGGAAAAAAAAATGAAAAAAAAAAAACATGCTACAAAACAAAGAGAGTAACAATTCTAGGCATGAATAAAAAAGTTCTAAACAAAACGAGCGAGCATTTATAGGAGCAGATCATGTTCAATATTCAAAATGAGTCTCATATCACATAAAATGTCAAATCCATAGATCATTTTTTACCATACTTAACATTATTAAGTGAAAAAAAAAAAAAAAAGACCCCAAAGTTGCCATTTTTCCGAAGCAATGGTTGATTAACCAAATAAAGAGATTGGACTTTGAAAATTGAAATTAACCATATTGGCTTTTGTTAGCAAGTACTTAATATTTTCTAAAATTCCCAAAATCACGTATCGACAAATTTCCAACATCGAAAATGAATATATTTCAAAGAAACGAAGTGCTTTTAAGTGAAAAATGTAAATAATTCAATTATTTCCTTCTACAACTAAACACGCTTATCAAGGCGGTGGTTAATGAAGATGATTATTGGGGGGTTTAACTGTAATGACAAGATTCATCAAACTCCCAGCTGGAGTTATGGAGACGTTGAGCTTCGGAAGTTGAAGTCGACTGAAAAGCAGTTTTTGTCGTTTTGCAGGCAGCGGGTGAAGCGTACGGTGTAGATGAGCTGTTCAGCTCGGACGGCTATTCGTACGGACACGATGGAGGAGCGGCCAGTTCCTGTCGTCTCCCAGACGCGGACAGGAGCTCTTTCCCATGAACGTTCAATGCACAAGGTACAACTTGAGCATAGACTTGGAAAAAAATGACCCAAAATCAATTGATTAGATGGAAGTTTCCTTTTTGCGATGCAATAAAGATTTACATTCATAAAAATTCTAGAAAAATGTTAATTCCGTGCAATACCCGATGAGTCTTTCGTCAACTCGAGAGTATTTAGATAAGAACATTTATTCAATACTTGCTAAATCTTAATGAATCGATCGTGTTTTTCTCTTCTTTTTCATTTGATTAACAATACTTGTTGCCCTAAATTATTTTTAAAAAAAAAAAAAAAACGAGAGATGATACATTAATCATATGAAACATTGGCTGTCATACATTAGGCTAAACTGAAAATGTCTATGCAACATCTAATTTAAGAGGATGTGTATTAGTTTCACGGTTGATACAAAAGCTCTTTGCATCGTTTTCATCAGTTCGTTTAAATATTTAAAATCGTGTTTACCCATGGATTTTAAGCTTTATTGCAAGACATTATCCTAAAGTGACATAGAAATTATCTTTAGTAATATAAAAAAAATTTCAAATATATTTATAACGACTTCGTAAGGCTTTGTGTTAGCAATTATTATGAGCAGGAAAATAACTTTCTTGTTTATCAATGATAGATAACACTACTAGATAATATATATATTTCGTCGTGAGAAAAGCACATTTTAAAATTAGAAAATGACTTGATTTAAGGATAGCTAATAGATAATATATATATATATTTCCGTAGAGTGGAAATGTAAAAGGTTTGTCTTACCCGCACCGCACGAGACAAAGACACGATCCTTTTTCTGTCTTTAGTTCAATGTGAAAGGGTGAAAAGTCAGTTCTGCCCCTCCTTAAGTACTCTGGATTTGGCCATTTTCATAGCTGGTTCGCTTTGAGATCCCATAGCCTTTTTTCTTTTTCAAATAACAACAATAATTTTGACCAAAATAATAATAATAATAATAATAATAATAATAATAATAATAATAATAATGGATAATTTCAAATAAATGCTCGAAATATTCTCAGTTTTTAAATAAGAGTTTGAAATGAATATTATCTTGAATAGAGGTTTGGAGTGTTCTTATTTTCTTAAATAAGAGTTTAAAGTGAACATTATTTTAAATAAAATCTTAAAGTAACCATGTCAATTTTAAAGAATGATTTAACCTCGCCAGCTGGTCAAAAACATTTTCATCCTTTACTTTTTTGTATTTTTTCTCTTTTCTGTTTTTTCCATAAAAAAGACATACTTAAAAAAAGACAAACTAAAATTTAACAAAAAAAACACAAATTAAATAGAAAGAAACCAGGCGGGAGGGCGGGGTCAGCCCTCCCGCTTGTTTTTTTAAAATGAAAAAGGAAAAATGAAAGAAAATAAGAAGAAGTAAAGGAGGAGGGTGCTATATATTAGGTCAATTGCTTCTTCGAGATTAACATGATTATTTTAAGTTATTATTTGAAGCAATATTTACTTTAAGTTTTTATTTTAAAAAATAAAAGATATTTTAGAGGTTTATTTCGAATGTTTATTTGAGAAATAGAGAGCAGTGTTTTGAGTCCTTATTTGGTATTTTTTTCTAATAATAATAGCAAAATAATGTGATGGAAACGTGGCGCACGTGGCGAGATGATATTTCGAGAGGGCATCGCAGACGTCGGCGGATGAACGGCAGGGGGTGGGCCCACGTGGCGCGTGGGGGCCCCACCTAAATGTGCGGCAGCCCCATTTCGGTCCCGCCGCGAGTGGAGGGGACCGGGGGAATTTTGTACAATGAATTTGGGAATTAAGGGTGGCGCCCACCCCGTTGCCCCGTTTTGCATTGCCACGTTCCCATGCAATTACATTAATTTAGTCGTTCACCATAGCCGGAAAGCTGGAAGGACACTTAGGTTGTCTCGGATGGAAAAAAACATGAAAAACAGGGGTTAGGATCAATGAATTGAGACCTTGTCGATCACATCCATGAACATCATCGGTTCCTTTTTCTCCTTTGATGTTCGAGTCCACACTAGAGGCGGCATGTGAGATTTGATGAATGGAGGACCATCCATAAAAAAGAAAATGGAGCGGAATCATTCTGATACCGTGTTGGAAAGTCCATATTAAAGTGATGGGGGTTGGGCAAATTTAGGGCGCCTTTCCGTCGGTACGAGCTTTGTCCACGTATGGCCTATGTTGGCTGGCTAGCTAGTCGTCTTGCTTCGCTTGTGGGTTGATGAACAATGGTTATTGCCTTTTAATCATCGGACCGATGGATTGACCTAGGTGGGATACTCACTGGGAAGATCTCCAAGCCACTTGTGCTCCCGAACCCGGCAACAGATGGGCAGGACGGGCCTAAATTCAAACCGGACTCTTCTTTCCTTCGTCGGAGCTGCTCCCACCAGCGCGATATGCATAAACCCGCAAATAAATGACTGGTGGATACCCTAACGATTAGCATGGAGTTGGGGTTTGTGATGGTGTTATTGGGTTGAGACATGTTCAATCCCCATCGATTGGTTATCTTTTGTCCTTACATTTCATTGCATGCATGCATTTGAGTTCAATGTAGTTGATTCTACGACAAGAAGGGGAAAAAAACAATAATTGATCCTACTTTTATAAAAATAACTCTAAGAGAGTTAGTGTGAATTGGATATTTATATATATCATATCTCTTCATAAATATCATGAAAGGCCATTATATATCATCCAATTTTCTTTCCAAAGACAAAATCGTACTTCAAAAGTAAATAAAATCTCTAACTCATTAAATATTCTTAAGATCATTTTCCACGTTGAGTTTGTATTTAGATAGATAATACATTACATTTTTGCATATAATCGCGTGTTAGTCTCCAAGAGGGTACACGTCAAAGAACAAAATGAACTTATCCAAAACACTAATACCCCATAATTTAGTTTGACCTCCCCCATTCAAGTTGTGAGTACTCAACAAAAGGAATCCGATCAATTTTAGAGCCAAGTTGTGAAACCGAAAATGGGAAGAAGGGGAAAAAGATCGGCAAATTGGTACCTTTTCCCAAATTATCAGAGCCAAATTGCGGGGAAATTGAAGTACTACCGACAATGTGGCCAATTAGGAAAAAAGAAAGATCAAAAACATATTTTTCTTGATTATTATTTGTCTTGTACACATCTAAATTTATTAAATTGATCCCCATGGGACCATCGAGCCCCCATGAATGTACACAAAACATTTAAGATGATGTTTGGTGGGGGTGGTGGTGTGTAGTCACATTCTTCGGATTCAGACGGAACGGCAACCAACACGCCAAACGAGAGAGCGGGACAATCTCTGCAGTTCAACTACTCTACCTGCTCCGATTCTCTTGTAAAGGGTGCCAATGGTTCCGCCTTGAAGGGAATGTCCCTGAAAAAATACAGGATTAATATCTTAAAAATCTTAAAATAATATATTTATGATAAATTTATTTTAAATTAATTTTTTGATTATGAAAAATCTTGAACCGATATATTTGTGATAAATATACCTAATTGATAATAAAAAATTATAAACTGGTATATTTATGACAAAAATTTACCCCAAATAAATTTATTCGACTGCAAAAAATCCTAAACTAGTAAATTTGTAACAAATATACCCTTCGCTAAATTGGATTAATACAAAAAAAATCACAAAAATTGTAAATTGTGACAAACGGAGCGTAAAATCCAAAATTGCTATACCGGTCAATTATCACGTGTCATTTAATTTAATAATTTGACAGTAAAATTTAATGAAAACTAACAGATGGTAAATTTGTCATAAATGTACCGGTTTAGGGTAAATTTGACAAAAGTATACTAGTTTAGAGTTTTTGGTGGTCAAAAAAATAGTTTAGGATAAATTTGTCACATGTGTACTGGTTTAGGGTTTTTAAGGGTATTAACCCAAAAATACAAAGGCTTTTAAGCTTAAGCAGTGTTTCGCAAAGTGTACCTTATAAACATACTGTAAAGCAATATTGATCTAAAAGCCATTCGGTGAAAATTTTAATTTGTAAAGTAGTTGGTTTACAAAAGAAATAATTTAAGAAGTGCTTCGAATTATTGTCATTTGGCTGCTTGTGTAGCACGGCTTACGATGGGATCCATATTCAGCCACGTCAAGATAAATTTGTAGGACCAACATGCCAAGATTTTTTCAATGTCTCGACCATTTTAAGAAGTCAAATTAAGTTAACCAAATCTCGGTGGATTCGCAAGCCTTTAAATGTCAAAGATGGGCGGTGGAGAGAGCTGACATTTTGGGGGAAGAAAAGGTTGCGAATTGAAGTTCATGCATTTGCAATTCTATGACACATCAAGAAAAGCAAAATGCACGATATGCATTGAACCATAGACAAAGTCTTTAATCATACAATGCAGATGATCATTTTTCTTTCTTTTTCTCTGGTGTTGGAGAAACCGCTTCCGCCGGTAGCCGAAGCGTAAACCCCCAGGTGTCTTAAGCAGAAGGACCCATCACCCTCAGTAGAACACTTAAGACGGTAAGTAACTTTACCAGTTTTCTTGCGTTGCAAGGGCTTCGAACCTCTTCTCTCTCTCTCGCAGAGAATCACTGAAGTCTATTCAGCAGAGTAATCACAGCCGGTGGTTACAGATGATCATTTTCACCGTCGGTGCATCTAATAAAATTGTAGCCCTTAATTTAAATTTTTCTTACTGTCCTTGGAATGTCAGTGCTCGTGCAGCACCTGATCTGAAAGCATGTGATCGGTGATCACGCTTGATCAAAGGGGCCAATTGTCAGCATCGTGGTGATGCACTTGGCACCACAAGTCATGGGTTACATTCAGTCCCCCCCCTAGAAAATATTGGGTGGTCTGGGACCGCCACGTCAGCGTGGTCCCGGACCACTCATATGGCGCCACATATGGGGGGAGGGGACAAAAGAGAGAAAGAGGAGAGAGAGCGTCAGAGAAGTGGGTCCCGGTTTTCGTCCTTTGTCTGGCTTCCCCATACACGTGGCGCCGTGTGAGTGGTCTGGGACCGTCCCCCCCCCCAACACACAATTGTCAGATGACACAGCAAATGTTGTCTATTTTATTACAAAAATAAAACAACTCCAGTCCACTCCACCTTGTCCTTAGGGCACGCAATTCTAGATGTTTTGAAGCCTCAACATGGCAACCGTGGGATAATAATGTAGAATCGTGTAGTTTGTATAAAAAAGATATAGGGCCGTGTGTGGTTACCATTTGTGGGTTTTTCGCCTACTGGTGTAAGGAGATTCTCCTGCAAAAATATTATCAAGTTGTTGGACTGATTGAAAATCATAATAATTTATGCTTGTTGTCTCGAAACGATGGGTCAATGATACTACTTTCCATGAACGGCATAGCACTTTGATTGATTCGATTTAAAAGTTGTGACCGAACATTTATGAGTCTTGTAATCAAAGTAGTCTTGGCCTGCATTTAGTACATCGCTAATAGGCTTCTAAGTTCAATATTTTATACATACGCATTTCAAACCTACTACATTGAAGAGCACGATGAAAAAACTATTTCCAAAAACTCTCGCGCCTATGCGAAGTTGTCAAATACTTTCTAGAATGTAATATCTTTTTTTCAGAGTTGCAATTATTGTTGTAATGTTTTGACAAACAAGTTCTTAATCTGCGAGTTAGCTGTCTTTCACTTGTGGGTGATTGAGGAAGACATAATTTGCCAAAACTTTTTGGCTTCATGTCAAAATTAAGGTTTGACAAAAAAAAAATTGAAATTTTGGAAAGAAAATTGTTCAAAAAGTCCATTTGTTCAATTATGTCCAAAAATCACATACGTGGTGTCTAGTCAGCAATAATCATCCTCATGGCACGATCGGCAATCTACCTTATTTGTTTTGAGATTTTTTTTTTCTCGTCGGGACCTCTGTGATGGCCAGCAATAGATGAGTCTCTCCAATCCCCGACAAGCAAATGGGTGGAGGTCTTGAAGCCCTTGCTAGCAACTGAGCAAGGGACTGCAAGGGCTTCCAAATCTTCGCCTAAATTGTGAGGTCCAAGCTGTGCTACATGAAGGTGCTGAGGAGGCTGAAGGAGAGCCAGTCATAGTTTGGTGACCTCTTCCCCGGCAACTACCCTTTCCTTTGGGGGAATCCAATGCCTGTGAAGAACTTGATTTTGAAAAATGCGAAATTAAGGGTATTAATGGGAATTTTCCAAGAGTTAAGAAGACTTGGGACTTAATCTCAAGCTCTTTGTATCTAAAATGATCCAGAATTAAATTCATCAAAGGATGAATAAAAAGGTGAGGCTAACCTAAGGGGACTAATCATAATGATAAATGAGTGGACATTCACATCTCTAGAACCATGATGTTTTAGGCTATTAAGGAGTTTTTTTGGACATTTAGAAAAGTAAATGTTCAAACGGTCTAGCTAGAGAATAGGATCTATACATTATTCAATTAATCAATTATAACTTTTGATCACGGAAGAGTCGTGAGATCCATAAAATTAATTCGGAAAGCCTTTTCAGAAACTCTATACTATGACCCCCAAGACCTTCAAGGTCATTTTGGCCTCAAAATCTATCAGTTTCATGCATTTTAGGACCATTTTCTATGTCCGGGCTATTTGAGGAAAATGTTATTGGCTCATTCGCTTTTGATCGAGTTAATTTTGAATATTAATTTCTATTCAAGGTTAATTACGAGCCGGTCAAATGAAAGGAAGCAATCCATCCATTCATCCCCTATTTATGTTATATGGATCCGCTAGGAGGCAGCTAACCCCTTAATGACATACCAACTTGGATTATTTTATAGACCAAAGTCATCAAAGTCTAGATGGATATATGAACACGTTAATCAGAAGTTTATGGCCACTAAATTGCGTATGATAATGGCTAGTGGCTCATCGATGACCACTTAAACAGCTCTGAAATTTTCCACACCCGCTTTTGCCTCGTTGAGTAATTGCATACACATGGTTCAATGCATAATCCTCGATCGAGAGTCCCCAGTCAACCCGATCCAATTCAAAAAGAGAGATTATGGATTTGTCACCATCTCCAATTTTATTTTATTTTTTTGAAGAAAATGATAAGATGTTGTAACAAAATCGATACACGACAGTTTCAGCCCGATAAAAAAAGATATTAAAAAAATAATAACAGTGGTATGGTAGATTCAGCAAATGGGTTTGTTAAAACACGATACTTTACGAAAGCCATGATCAATGCTGTTCCTCTTTTGAACTTTAGTATTTGGAGGACCCTTTATTAAATCAAATTTGGACAATTTGATAAGATAGATGTTGGATGAATCTGGGGGTACACCTGCACGAACAAATGCAGCCTGCCCATAATCTTATGGACATTTAAATACTAAGTTAAACGATTTCTCTGTTCATTCTTGTTGGAAAAAGTATTATAATACATAAAATAATAATACTTATTGAAAATATATTACAAAAGATAAGAAAATAAAAAGAAATGTCTGAGGCGTGCAAACACCGTCCTTAAGGATAATTTCGTCCCTTGGAGTACGTAACTCGGTGCGTAAGGCTTCAGTGGCTATCCTCCCAAGATACAATAGACCTTCCTCTATACTCCGTATTGAATATTAAATGGAAACAGAACAATTTTTGTGTATAACCCAACAAAAAGAAAATGAAAGATATGAGAACATATTTTATCTTCACCAATTGTGGTTTGAAGTTTAATTTATATTTAAACAATAAAAAGAGAGAGTCATTAGGAGATTGTCATAAATCAATTGGTAATTAAATAGATGACTATTATAAAATAATGAAGAGTTGACGAAGTATTAGTCGCTGGAATAAGATCAACAAACTCTCAAAAATGGAAATGAAAAAGAAAAACCACACTGCAAAAAAAAAAGGATAATACTAGGCATGAATTGAAATTTACAAACACTACTCCTATGTTATGTTATATCTCAAGTAATGAGTGAGCATCACACGAGTAGGGCATCTTTGATACTTAAGTTGAATATTACATATCACATAAATTATCAGATTTGTAAACTATTCTTACTCTATGATACGTCATTAAGTAAAAGAAATGAAGTGGCAACTTTTTCCGGGCCAATTATCAAGTAACGAAAGAAATGGTGCACTTCTAATAAAGTGACCTCTCGTATTATATATGATCAATGTTTTGAAAGTTGAGCTATTCTAAGTTGAATTCTTTTTTACGAGTGCCCTAAGGACATCACTTAAAACTCATACAATTCATTAAAAAAAAAACTGCATATCAACAAATTTTAAATATATTTTTAAAATTAGCGTTTTCAAATGAAAAAAGTGTTCATATTTCTAAAGCACAATTAATAAACCTTGTCTCATTTTTATCGAGCGAACTCAAAAGACAGTCATTAACATGACATTTCTTTTAAGCATATGATCTTTGGCATTAATTTTTTTTTTGGTCTTAGGCATTAGTTAATGAAGATTAATGAGGTTTTAACTTTAACGACAGATTCATAAGTCTACAGCTGGAGTCAGATGTCGAGCTTTGGAAGTTGAAGTCGAACCCAAAGCAGTTTTTGTCGTTTTAGTGCAGCAAGAGAAGCGTACGGTGCAGATGAGCATGTCACAACATCGACGAACTTTTGGGTTAATGTGATGCGTGGTCAAATCCTGTCGTCTCCCAAGCACAGAAAATGCTCTTTCCGACGAACGTTCAATGCACTAATACAACTTGAGCATTATGTTGGGTGAAGAGAGGGAATCCACAAAAAGAAAAAATGAAATAGACGTGAAAAATTGACCAAAATTAATTGATTAGATTAAGTTTTATTAGTTACTCAGGTGTGATTCGTATATCCAAATACGGATTTAAGTTCAAGAGAGAGCCGAAAAATGATAATTTCATGCCATGCCTAATGAGTCTTGCAGTGATTGAGAGTACTTGATTAAGGGTTTTATTTGGTACACAATCTTTTGTTGGTATCGTCGCTGTTGATTGGGTTAAGAACTCTATGATATAATCAAAATCTTCACAAAGATTATTATTCCGTGGCTTTGATATCATATCCACTATCTTAATGAATTGATTGTGTTTTTCTTCTTTTTCATTTAACAGAATTTGTTGCCCTAAATTATTAAAGGAAAATTTACAACAGCGATAGAATGTCTATTCACCACCTAATTCAAGATATGTACTGGTCATGGTCTTTACGCAAGTATTTTGCATTGTTTTCATTAGCTCATTTAAATATTTAAATCACGTTTGCTTGCGATTAGACATTTTCCAAGTAAGACAGATGGTCAATGAGTTTTGCATTATATTGAAATAAGAGGATGTACATTCCATCTCTCCATCCTTTTATTCGCTTTATTAACTATTATATGATCGGAATTTGAGCTTCAATATTGGGACACCTATCTTATTTCCATCTTATAAGGGAGAGATGCGTTTGTAGAAATTATCTCTATTAATTGAAAATTTTCAAATATATTGACAGTGATCTTGTAATTGCTCCATGCTAGCGATTGTTATTAGTAGTAAAATAATTTTTTTGATTATTTATCAATGATAAATAACATTATAAGAAAAAAATATCAAATTTTCAGCAAGAAAAGCACTTTTCATATATATATATATATATATATGATTAGAGAGAGAGAGAGAGAGAGAGAGAGAGAGAGGCAAAGAAAATACCTTCTTAACTTTTTTTCTAAACTTATTCACTATGACAAAAACACCCTTAACTTTTTTTGTGTCGTGAAGTAAGTGAAGCTTATACATTGTACCACATATTAGTTATATTTTGGTTCCATTTTGGGTATCTCTATTACACTGATATTAGTTGGGGGCATTTTATGACACAAAAAAAGGCTTGGGATATCTATGTTACCATGTGTATAATTTGAGATTTCTGGTGATATTAACCATTGTTATTTTGGCTAATTAGAAAGGTGAAATGTCTGTTTTGCTCTCATGACATAAATAAAGACACCAAAACCCTTCTCCATTTGAAGATTAACCTCTCCCTTTTCTTTTGTCCTCGGGTTAATAAATACCATGAAAAATCTTGAATTGTTATATCTATAATAAATTTATCTTAAATAAATTTTTGATTGTAAAAACCTAAATTGATATACCTATTTAACCATCAAATACTCCAAATTCATGCATTTACAACAAATTTTGGACCATTAAATACATTGTTAATTTCATTAATTTCTGTTAAATTAAATTATATTATAAAAAATTATAAATTGGTACACATGTGAATATATGTTATACAATTCAGTAATTTGATAATAAAATTTAATAAAATTTAATAAAGATAATAAATTTGACATCAATTAATGAGTATGCCGGTCATTTTCTGTCTTTTAATCTGAAGGGGGAAAAGTCAGCTCTGTCCCCCATTAACTGATCCCGACATGTCCGACCAAAAAAAGTAAAGAAAAAAAGAAAACGTAAACGTAAAGCAGGTTGGGGGAAATGATATTTCGAGAAGCATCGCGGATGCCGATGGATGAACGGTGGGGCCCCCACGGGCGCAAGCACTTTTCGGTCAGTGACTCAGTGGTGGGCCTTCCCTCCCCCTTGCATGCCCGTTTCCCATGCAAGGTCCATTGCACATTCACATAGTCGTTCGTATTATAGCCTGAAAAAGCGCGAACTAGACTGCTTATTAGGTCGTCTCCCAAAAAGATGAGGACAAAAAAAAACAGGGTTAGGATCAATGGATCCTTCTTTTTCTACATAACCCGTCCATAAATCTCGGTTTTCTTTTTCTTTGATCCTTTTTTTTCTCTCTCTTTGATGTGCGAGCCGGATCGAAAACGATACTTGGAACTTGATGATGAATGGAGGAGTTGCACATATCAAGGAAATCAAAATGAAATCCCTGATTCTAATATCATGTAAGGATTATGGATTCCCTTCCATTTAATTGAGCTTTTGTCGACGGACAACCTTCGGTGGCCTAACACCTCTCTGTTGGCTGGCTAGCTAGATAGTCATCTTGCTTTACTTGTCGAGAAATGATGATTATTGTGTTAATTGACAGACCAATTAATTGATTGATATGCAATGCTCACTAATCGATCGCGCAAAGATCTCTGACTCCCTTGTTCTTGAACCCAATAATAGATGGGGGAGATGTGCTTGAATTCGGACCTGACTCTTCTTTCTTTATTTGAGCTGCCCCACACTCTAATGAATAGCATGAAATTGAAGTCATAGCTAAAAATTGCCGCTCCCATCAAACTTTTCAGTATCAAATTATTGTTCTTTTTTTTAGCTTGGGTAGCACGACAGAAGATGAGATCAATACGTAGCAACATCAAGGTAAATTTAAGGGATCAAGATGCCAAGATTTTTCCAATGCCTCGATCAATTTAAGAAGTCAAATGAAGTTAACCAATTCTTGGTGGATTCACGATTCTTTAAATGTCAAAGAGGGAGGGTCCAAAGAGCTGACATTGTAAGGGGAGATGAAAAGGGTAATTGAAGTTCATGCATTTGCCATTCTTGATACATCACCACAAGTAAAATGCATGATATGCAATGAATAATAGGCATTGTCATGAATCATTCAATACATATGAATTTTTAGACCGTCAGTATATCCAATAAAATTGTAGTCTTTGATTTAAATTTGTTTACCAACTTCGGAATGTCAGTATCCGTGTAACGTTTAGTCTAAAAGCATGTGATCGGTGATCACGCTTGATCAGAAGGGGCCATTTTCTTCCAATCCCCATCTCCATGAAAAATACGATGAGTCAGCATCGTAATGGTCAACTTGGCACCTCAAATCGTGGGTTACATTCAGTCCCCTCTAATTGTCAGAAAACACAGCAAATGCTGTATTTTTTATTACAAAAGCAAAACCAGTCCACTCCGCTTTGTCCTTAGAACATGCAATTCTAGCTGTTTCATAACTTCAACATGGCAACTATGCGATAATAGTATAGGACCGCGTAGTTTATAAAAAGACACAGGACCGTGTGGTTATCGTTTGTGCGTTTTTTGCCCACTGATATAAGAAGATTCTCCCGCTAAAGTTTTGTCAAGTTGTTGTACAAATTGAAGTTCATAATAATTTATGCTCGTCTTGAACCGATGGATCGATCAATCTAATTTTGATGAACAGCATAGTACTTCGCTCGATTTGATTTAAAGTTGTAATCAAACATTTATGAATTCCAAAATCAAACTAGTCTTGTCCCGTAATTAAAGCACTTTGCTAATCGTCTTCTAAGTTCTATGTTATATCTGCATGTAATCTTGGCAAGAGGTTGTTATTCAAGCGCTATCTTCTTTGAATTGGAAGTACAGGGGTTTCAATGGTGGATTTCATGATGGAGCGTGAAAAGAAATTTTTTAAGGAGGTATTGGGTCATTATTATACTGATGAAATCCTTCTCATCCATTCTCATCCTTATTCTAAGGCCTTCTTGTCTCCATATGATATCTTGGATGCAGTGTTCCTTAAGCATAGCCAAGACTTTATGTAACTGTGTCATGAAGTTTCATGATTTGCACATTGATAATTCATGTTTTAAACCTACTACACGATAAGATAACTAATCATAAAGATTCCTGTAACCATGAGAAGTTGTCAAATAACTTTTTGAATTGTAATATATTATTTTCTCAGAGCTGCAATTATTACTCCAATGTTTTGACAAACAAGCTCTTAGAATGCATTATTGAGTGTCTTCAATTGTGGCTGATTGAGGACCACATAATTTGGCAAAACTTTTCAACCTCATGTCAAAATTAAGGTTTGACAAAAAAAAAATTATCCAAAAAGACCTTCACTTATTGTGTTGCCGTTAATTCAATATATAAGCTTTTCAATTTGGATAATTCATTCCTAAACTTGTTGCAATTTTCCAATGAAGTCCATCCAGTGATTTGACTTGTGCAACTTCACTAGAAAACATTGTTTTGAGAAATTATATATTTTAAAATTCTTTCTTTTTCTTTTCTTTATTCATTTATTTCCTCATTATCATCTTTCTAGAAAGGGTCGGCAAGTTTGTCGGGGCCTCAATCATGGCCAACATTAGGTGAGGGTCTGTAAGCCCTAGCAACCAAATGGGTGGGGGTCTTGAAACCCTTGTTGGCAACTTAGTAAGGGATTGCAAGGGCTTCCAAATCTTCGCCTTGATTGTGTGGTCCGAGTTGTGCTACACGAAGGCGCTGAGGATGTTGAAGGAGAGCCAGTCACACTTGGTGACCTCTTCATCGGTAACTACCCATTCCTTCGGGTGAATCCAATGTCAATGAAGCACTTGATGCGAAACTAAAAGTATTAATTGGAAATTTACCAAAAATAAAAAGGCTTGTGATTGAATCTCAATCTCTTTATATCTAAACTGATCCAAAATCAAATTCATCAAAGGATGAATAAAAGTAAGGCTAACCAACCTAAAGGGATGCTCATGCTGATAAACAAGTGGACTTCACGTCTTTGGAAACATGATGTTTCGATTTATTATTGAATTTTTTGAACATTATGTTCAAGTGTCTAGTTGTAGAATATTATCATTACATTGTTCAATCAATCAATTACAACTTTCGTTTAGAGAAGAATCATGAGATCCATAAGATCAATTCAGAAAGCCTTTTTAGAAGTTCTATATTATGACCTCACTGGACCTTCGAGGTCATTTTTGGCCTTGAGTTCTATCAATTTCAAGTATTTCAGGACCATTTTCTATGTTCAGGCTACTTCAGGATAATGCCTTCGGCTCCTTTGCTTTTGATCGAGTTAACTTTGGATATTAATTTCTGTTCAGGGTTAATTTCAAGCCTTCCCTATCTATATTATATGGATCCGTTGGGAGGCAGCTAACCCCGAAATAACATACCAACTTGGATTATTTTTATAGACCAAAGTAATTAAAGTCAAGATGGATATGAACACGTTAATCATAAGTTTATGGCCACTAAATTGCGTATGATTATGACTAATGGCCCATCAATGACCACTTAAACAGCTTTGAAATTTTTCACACCCGCCTTTGCCTGGTTGATGAATTGAATACACGCGTTTCAATGCATAATCCTAGATTAAGTGTCCCCAATTAACCCGATCCAATTTAAAAAGAGAGCCAATGGGATTGTCGCCCACCAATTTTTTTTTGAAGAAAATAATAAAATATTTTAACAAAATTGATGCACGATAGTTTGGGCTCACCTATTAGATTTTATGAGACCACTGTCGACTGTTCTAAAAGTTTAAACTGTTGTTAAATAAATGCGTGGTCTATTATTTAAATGTTCTAACAATCCCCTGCATGTTTGGTTTGGTCTTTTGTTGTGTAGTACTGAGTGTGAAATGTTAACTGGGGAGACAAATGGAGCCTAGAAAGATTCAAACTCAGAACCTTAAGTTCTAATACCATTGTGAGATCACTACTAATTGTTTTAATTAATATAATTGTTAGATGAATACGTGATTTATTATTTAAATATTCTAACACCACAGTAAAAATTAAAAAATAATAATAATAACAATGAGATGGTAGATCAGTCAAATAGGTTTATTTAAACATGGCACTTTACGAAGGCCAAGTTCAATGTTATTCCTCATTTTTCAAACTTTAGTATTTGGAGGACCCTTCATTAAATCAAATTTGGACAAATAGATAAGATACATGTTGGATTCCTTGAATCTGATGGTACGCCTGCATAAACAAATGCAGCCTGCTCATAATCTTATGGACTTTTAAATACTAAGTTGAAGGATTTCTTTGTTCATTCCCATGGAATATTCATTGCTTCCACGTTTATTTTATGGATTACATGTATCCATGTCGAGATACAACGAATGATGGTGTAAGTTGGTAGTAAGGCTTGTCGTTATTTCAGTTAGAGACGGTCAAATAACAACCCGATTATAAAAGCTTATTAAAATTGCACTTCACAATCTGTTCAAAAAAGTGAAAATTGATATTACATCCAAAGATTTTCAGTCAATATATTATATATAAATACATTCATTCCTAAGGTCAACTAATAGATTGGGGTCATTAGTGCCGGTCACCCTTGGCTGCTTGGGAGGATTGTCCAAAAAATCCTACACCTACTATATGGCGGCCAATTCAGTCAAGAATTTTTCCAGTTTTGCCAATTTATTCCTAAATTTTTTGATGATTTTCTAATATAGTTCATTAAGCTAATTTAGGCTTGAAATTGCTGATACTACGGTCTAATCAGTATTGGCCATTTTAAGTGGCATGACTAATGTGAACATCTTTTGCAATTTTTTCTTTTATTTTCCTTTATTTTTCTTTCTTCTTTTCTTTTTTCCTTTATTTTTTTACCTAGTATGTTGTTCATCTTCTTCCTTCGCTGCTCATTGGCCACAAGCGAGGATTGCCCTCGTTGGCCACCCCTCTTCTAGATCTAGTGAGAGTGACCTTTGTCGTCATCTAGTTTGGGAAAGTGCAGCCCTTGCTATCTCTCCCGCCAACGCCATTGCTGAGGTTAGGCAGTTGTCATCATTTTCTTATGGCGTATACTTGATAATACACAGCATATTTATTGAGTGAACTCTGAGGAAAATTTCTCAAAATTTTATTATTTTCTTAGCGCAACACGAATGTATGGGGAAGCAGATTTGTTAGAGGAAAATTATAAAGCAAACTATAACTTCTAAGATCTAAATGTTTGGGCAGAAACTTAACAAAGAAAACAATACATTTCGACAGATAGTTTCCTTTTTAATTTCAAAAAGATCTTCTTGACGAAGTATTAGTCAATGGAATAAGATCAACAAACTCTAAAAAATGCAAACGAAAATGAAAAACCACACTGCAAATTAAAAAGGATAATGCTAGGCATGAATTGAAATTTACAGACACTATTCCTACGTTATGTTATATCTCAAGTAATGAGTGAGCATTTACCCGAGCAGAGCATCTTTGATATTTAAGTTGAATATTACGTATCACATAAATTATCAAATTTATGAACTATTCTTAGTCTTTGAACATTATTGAGTAAAAGAAATGAAGTGGCAACTTTTTCCGGGCCAATTATCAAGTAATCAAAGACATCGTACACTTCTAATAAAGTGACTGGTCTTGTACCGTATATGATCAATGCTCTAAAAGTCAAATTATTCTAAGTTGGATCTTGTTAACAAGCAAACAAAGGACACATCCCTTTAAACCTCTAAAATTCATAAATAAATAAAAAAATCCATCTCAACAAATTTTAAATATGAAAAATGAATATATTTCAAAAAATAACGCGTTCCAAATGAAAAATGTTCATATTTCTAAAGTACAATTAATAACCATTAACAAATGTTTCAGTTTTATTAAGCATTCTTAAGACAATTGTTGATACGAATTTTTCTTTTAAGTATATTATCTCAGGCATTAATTTTTTTTTTTCTTAGGCACTAGTTAAGGAAGATAATTATGAGGTTTAGCTTTAATGACAGATTAATCAAACTACGGCGGGAGTTAGATTAAGATTCGGAAGTTGAAGTCGACCCCAAAGCAGTTTTCGTCGTTTTGGTGCAGCCAGAGAAGCGTATTGTGCAGAGAGATTGCGATGGAGTGGTCAAATCCTGTCGTTGCCCAAACACAGACAAAAAGCTTGAGCGTTATATAGGGCGAAGAGAGGGAATCCACACAAATAAAAAAAAGAAATCGACGTGAAAAATTGACCAAAATTAATTGATTAGGTGAAGTTTTATCAGCTACTCTGGTGTGATTTGCATATCTAAATATGGATTTAAATTCAGGAGAAAATCAGAAAAATGATGATTCCATTTTACTTTCCCTAGTTCTAGGGGGGCTACTTCAATGCCTAATTAGTCTTATAGTGATTGAGAGTATTTGACGAAGGGCTTTTATTTGGTATGCAATCTTTTGGTGACCTCTGTTGATAGGGATGGTAACTTTGTGATGACCGAAATCATCACGAAGACTATTGTTTTGGTAACTTTGACATCAAATCTACTGTATCAATGAATTGATCGTGTTTTCTCTTCTTTTTCATTTGGTTAATGATACTTGTTGCCCTAGATTATTAAAGAAAAATTTAATAGTCTCACAGTCTTTATGTAAATTTTTTGCATCGTTTTCATTAGCTCATTTAAATATTTAAATCGTGTTTACCGCCGTTTAGGCTTTTTTCAAATAAGACGGATGGTTATGAGTTCTACACTCTATCAAAATAAGAGGTCTTACATTTCGATCTCTTTGTCCTTATATTCACTATATTAATTATCATAAGATTGGACTTTAAGATTCAACAAATTTCAAATATTTGTGTTTAGTGATATCGTTTAGATTTTTTTTAATGTGGTATTAATCAGTATTATTTTGGTTAATTGGAAAGATAAAATGTCTGTTTGGCTCCCATAACATAAAGACACTAAAGACTAGGGGTGTGCAACCGGACCGGGTATACCTAGTTCCTGGATCGGCCCATCCGAAAAACAAGGTCGGGAACCGGTTCCCATTGAAACCGATCCGTGAACCGGTTTAAATCGGTTCGGGAATTGGTTCCAAGTGACTATCCACCCAGAAACCGATTCCTAGACCGGTTTTGGAACCGGTTCCTGAACCGGTTTTATAAGTAGAGGTTCAAAACTCTTTTTTTTTTTTCCCTCAATTTCTATTCTTACTCTCGCAATCACACGATATTTTTCCTCTTGGCTCTCTCAAACACACACGACACTTCTCCTTTGTCATTTCTCTTCCTCACTTGCTTCCCTCTCTCACTGGCTCCCTCTCGCACCGTCCAATGGACGGACGGTGTTCGTCACCGCCAAATTCTTGTGTATCACACGGATTGGCTTGCCTAATTTTTCTTTCGTAGGAGGAGTTATGCTTGCATAAATGAGTAGCTTTATGTACTAGTTGTGGGAATAAGACTAATATTAGACCCATGTTTGTTCCTAATTCTTTGATTTATGATTTTATTTATTATAATTAGCCTGGTGGATCCTTAATTTTTCGTTTAGTAAAAAATTTCATGTATTTATTTATTACAAGTGCTTAATGTTTCAATATAAATTATGAGGATTATGTTATTTTCTCGCGTATTAATATAAAATTTGAAATTGTATAGAATATCATGAGATTGCAAAATATGTTCAAATGGAAACGGAGTTGACTTTGGAACCGGAAAGGAAAAATAGGATGGGTTGGGTACAGGGTCAAATACAAACATGGTTGGGTATAGGGTCCAGAAAAGAGGAACCGGTTATAACAGGGTTAGATACAGGATCTAAGTTTAGACCTTACCCACTCTGGACCGATCATCCCTACTAAAGGCCCTTCCCCGTTTGAAGATTAACCTTTTCCCATCCTCTTCTTTTGTCCTTTTCTGTCTTTTTGGTCAATCAGAAGGGGGAAAAGTCAGCCCTCCCCCTGTTAACGAATCCGGATTCGTCCGGCCAAAGAAAGAAAGAACAGAAAGTTAAAAAAGAGAAACGTAAAAGCAAAGCCGGTGGGGAAAATGACGTTTCGAGAAGCATCGGTCACGTGGATGGACGAACGGTGGGGCTCCCTCGGGCGGAAGCACCTTTTGGGTTCTCTTATCGTGGACGCCGCGAGGTCGAGAGAAGGGGATTCATACAATGAATTTGGGAATTAGGGATGGGGCCTACCCCACCCCGCTTTCCCTTTCCACGCCGTGTTCCCATGCAGGGTCCGTTGCACATTCATTCAAAGTCGTTCGTATGATAGCCTTGAAAAAGCTAGAACGAGGCTCATTAGGTCGTCTCGCAAAAAGGAAAGAAAAGCAGGGTTAGGATCAATGAATTCTTCTTTGACGTCGACGCCCGAAACTTGATGGATGGAGCGGCTTGCACACGCGAAAGGAACCTGAACGGGACCACAATTCCGATACCATGTTAGGTTGGATTGGGCTCTTGTCAATGAACAGCCTTCAGCGGCTTCGCTTCTGGTCGTTTTGTTTCGCTTCTCGTCGGTGAATGATGATTATCGCCTTAATCAACGAACTGATTGATTGACCGAGATGCAATGCTCACTGATTGGTTGCACAAAGATCTCCGAGGCCTTTGTGCATGAACCCAGCAGCACATGGGGGAGACATGCCTGAATTCAAACCAAACTCTTCTTTCTTTGTTTGAGCGGCTCCCGCACTCGCGATATCCATAAACCCTTCAAATATGAGATGCTGGATACTCTAACGAATAGTATGAAATTGAGGTTTTTGATGGCGTTGGATTGAGATATGTTCAAACCCCGTCAATTGGTATTTTTTCTGAATACTTTCATTGCATGCATTCATTTGAGTCCAATATAATTGATTCTACACCCTGAAAAAAATAGTTGATTCTACTTTCATGAAAATAATTCTTAGAGTTAGTGTGAATCAAATATTTATATATGTCATATCTCTTTATAAAAATTCTTGAAAGGCCCCTTTACATCACAGTTTTCTTGCTAGAGACTAAATCGTACTTCAAAAGTAAATGAAATCTATAACTCGTTAAATCATAATTATTTCTTGATCTCAAACACTTTCTTTATTTTTTTGCGAAAAATTAAGCTCATTTTCCTGAATAGACCAATTACTCAAAAACTTAGTGTCTTCCAAAATTAATGAAGTATTATCTCTTTCCAAATGGAAAGCACGTCTACTTTTGATCGTGCGCAATATATGGTGACCATTTTTATCACATTTATTTATAATAAAAAAGAATTCATAATACTTATCACTGGCAGTATATCCACATTCAATTTGTATTTAGATAGATAACATATAATATTTCTACATATAATCGTTTGTTCATCTTCAAGGGGCACATGTCGAAGAACAAAATGAACTTATCCAAAACAATGATACCCCAAAATTTAGTTTGACCTTCCCATTCAAATTATGAGTATTCAACCAAAGGATTCACACCAATTTGACAATATATATATATATATATAAAAACTGAAAAAAAGGGAAAAAGGAGCAAAATAATCTGCAAATTGGTACCTTTTCCCAAATTATCAGAGCCTATTTGTGAGGAAACTATAGTAATTCCGACAATATGTGGCTAATAGAAAAAAAGAAAAGAAAAAAGAAAAGAAAGATCAACGACGTATTTTTCTTGATTTTTATATGTCTCTGTAGTCCGTACACATCTAAATTTCCTCAAATTGACCCCCATGGGACCCTCGAGCCCATCCCCATGAATGTACACAAACATTTAATAAAATGTTTGGTGGTGGTGGTGGTGCTGTCTAGTCATATTCCGTTACTCTTTAGGTTCAGATGGAACTGCAACTAACACGCCACAATTCTAACTACTCAACTTGCTCGGAGACTCCTATAAGGGGTGTGTTTGGTTTGGTGTTGGCTGTTGGGGGAAAGTCTCCGAAAAAATGCAAAAGGCCTTGGGTCAAAGGGATTTTTCAAATGCAAGTAGTATTCGTTGAAGTGTATTCTAAACACACATTGGAATCAACTTTGCATTAAATGTTGCTTGTTGGAAGCTATACTTTATAAAGTGCCTGATTTGCCAAAGAAATAATTTAAGGAATGCTTGGAATCATTGACATTTTGCTGCTTGGATAGCATGACAGAAGATTGGATCATACTTAGCCACGTCAAGATAAATTTGTAGGACTTAGATGCCAAGATTTTTCCAATGTCTTGACCATTTCAAGAGGTTGTATTAAGTTAACCAAATCTTGGTGGATTCGCAAGCCTTCAAATGTCAAAGAGCTGACGTCCGTTTGTTTTTTTTTCTTTTGGGGGGTTGTGGTTGGAGGAAGAAAAGGGTTGAATTGAAGTTCATGCATCTGCGATTCTTTGATGCATCACGACAAGCAAAATGCATGATAAGCATTGAATGATAGGCAAAGTCATGAATTATTAATGCAGATGATCTCTTTCACCGCCGATATATCCAATAAAATTGTAGCTCTTAATTTAAATTTTTCTCATCATCTTTGAAATGTCAATACATGTGCAATGCCTTGTCTGAAATGATGTGATCGGTGATCACGCTTGATGATCAAGGGGGCTGATTTCTTCCAATCCCCATCTCCATAGAAAAAAATACAATGAGTCAGCATCGTGATTATCAACTTGCACCTCAAATCGTGGGTTACATTCAGTCCGCTCTAATTGTCAAACAACACAGCAAATGCTGTCCATTTTATTACAAAAGTAGAACCAGTCCACTCCGATTTGTCCTTAGAACACGCAATTCTAGATGTTTTATAGCCCCAACGTGGCAACTATGCGATAATAATGTAGGACGGTGTAGGTTATACAAAGATATAGGACCGTGTGGTTATCATCTGTGGCTTTTTTGCCCACTGATATGAGAAGATTCTTCCGCTAAAGTTTTGTCAAGTTGTTGGACATATTGAAGTTCATAATAATTTATGCTCCTCTCAAACCGATAAATCGGCCGATCTAATTTTCATAAACAGCATAGTACTTTATTCGATTCGATTTAAAGTTGTAATCAAACATTTATGAATTCCGAAATCAAACTAGTCTTGCCTCATAATTAAAGCACGTTGCTAATGGACTTCTAAGCTCTAGGGTATATCTACATGTAATCTTGGCAAGAGGTTGTTATTCAAGTGCTATCTTCTTTGAATTGGAAGAACAGGGATTTGAATTGTGGATTTCATGATGGAGCGTGAAAAGAAATTCTTTTAGGAGTTATTAGGTCATTGTTATACTGATGAAATTGTTCGCATCCATTCTCATCCTTATTCTAACGCCTTCTTGTCTCTAGATGTTATCTCGGATTCAATGTTCCTTAAGTATAGTCAAGATTGTATGTAATTGTGTCATGAAGTTTCATGATTTGCATATTGATAATACATGTTTTAAACCTACTACTCTTAAAACACAATGGGATAACTATTCCTCCTGTAACTATGAGAAGTTGTCAAATACCTTATAGAATTGTAATATCCTGTTTTCTCAAAGCTGCAATTATTGCTATAATGTTTTGACAAACAAGCTCTTATTCTGCATTATTAAGTGTCTTCACCTGTCGGTGATTGAGGACCACATCGCTTGCCATAACTTTTCAGCTTCATGTCAAAATTAAGGTTTGACAAAAAAAAATTGAAAATTTGGAAAAAATTGTTGAAAAAGGCCTAAAACCATTCAATTGTCAAAAAAGGCCTAAAACTATTTTACAGTTGCTGATTTGGTTATTAAACTTTCCAATTTGGATAATATAGTCCATTGGACCAATGTTGTTTAGAAGTCGCTAATATGGCATCTAGTCAGCGTCAATCATCCTTATCGTATGTTGACGATCTAACTTGTACAACTTCACTAGATAACAATGTTGTTTTGAGAAATATATGTATTTAAAACAATTTAGAATCAAATTTGTCAAAGGATGAATAAAAGTTAAAGTAACCTAAAGGGATGGTCATGTTGATAGATGAATGGAGTTTCACGTCTTTCGAAGCACGATGTTTCAATTTATTGCTGAGTTTTTTGAACATTTAGAAAAATAAATGTTCAAACATCTAGATAGAGAATAGGATTTGTACACTATTCAATCAGTCAATTACAACTTCCAATCGGAGAAGCCTAGAAGTCTATCAATTTCATGTATTTCAGGACCATTCTCTATGTCTGGGCTATTTTAGTAAAATGCTTTCGGTTCATTTGCTTTTGATCAAGTTAACTTTGAATATTAATTTCCATTAAAGGTCAATTACGAGCCCCTCAAATGAAAGGAAGCAATCCATCCAGGCATCCACTATCTATATTATATGGATCCGTTAGGAGGCAGCTAACCCCTAAATGACAGACCGACTAGGATCATTTTATAGACCAAAGTCATCAAAGTCTAGATGGATATGAACACGTTAATCAGAAGTTTATGGCCCCTAAATTGCGTATGGTTATGACTAATGGCTCATCGATGACCACTTATATAGCTCTGAAATTTTCCATACCCGCTTTTGCCTGGTTGGCGAATTGCATACACTCGGTTCAATGCATAATCCTCGATTAAGAGTCCCCAATCAACTCGATCCAATTTAAAAAGAGAGCTAATGGACGTGTCAACCTCCAATTTTTTTTTTTTTTGAAGAAAATAATAAGATGTTTTAACAAAATTGGTGCACGACAGTTTCAGCCCACCAAAAAGTAAAATAATAATAACAATGAGATGGTAAAAAGTCAAATGGGTTTGTTTAAACATGGTACTCTACGAAAGCCACGTTATGTCGTTCCTCTTTTTTCAAACTTAAGTATTTGGAGGACCCTTTATTAAATCAAATTTGGACTAATAGATAAGATAGATGTTGGATTCCTTGAACCTAGGGAACGCCTGCAAGAACAAATGCAGCCTGCCCACAATCTTATAGACATTTATATACTAAGTTGAATGATGTCTAGATGTTCACTCCCATGGAATATTCATTGCACCGACATTTGTTTTATGGGTTGCATGTGTTCATGTCGAGATATAACAAATGATGGTGTGAGTAGTAGCCTAGTAGGAAGGCTTGTCGTTATTTCGGTTAGAGATGGTCGAATATCAACCGGAACCACATAAGCATTACTCATGACGGCCTTCACAATTTGTTTAAAGAAGAGAAAATTGAAATTACATCTAAAGATATTTTATGGTATAAATATATCATATCTAAATACATTCATTAATAAGGTCAACTAATAGATTGGGTCATTAGCGTTGGTCATCCTTGCCCGCTCAGGAGAATTTTTCAAAAAGTCCTAGACTTATTATATGACATTCAATTTAGTCGTAAATTTTTCAATTTTCTCAATTTATTCATAAATCTTTTGACGATTTTAAAATATAGTCTATTTAGTCAATTTAGGCCTAAAATTGCTAACGTTGCAGTCTTATCAGCATTGGCTACATGATTAGTGTGAATTATTTTTTGCAATTTTTTTTTATATTTCTAAATTATTTCCTTTGTTTTTTTTTTTCCTTTTTTTTTCTCTTTCTTTTTCTTTTTTCCTATTCTATTGTTCATCTTCTTCCTTCACTAGTTGTTGGCCACAAGTGAGGATCGTCCTTGCTAGCCACACCTCAGCCATCTCGCCAGCCACACCTCATCCATTTCTAGTGAGGGTGACCTTTGTTGCCCTCGTCTAGATTTGGGAAAGCGCTGCCCTCCCTAACTCGCCTGTCGATGCTATGGCTAGGCAGCTGCGATCATTTTCTTCTAGCATGTAACTTGATAATACACAGCTATTTATTGAGGGAAGTTTTAGGAAATTTTCTCAAAATTTTATTATTTTCTTAGCGGAGCACGAATATATGGTGAAGCAGACTTGTTAGAGGAAAATTATCAAGCAAACTATTACTCTTAAGATCTAAATGTTGGGGCGGAAACTTAACAAAGTTAGAAAAAAAATACATTTCGACAATAGTTCCCTTTTTAAGTCATAAATATCTTCTTTAAGTTGAATATTCCATATCACATAAATTATCAGATTTGTAAACTATTCTTAGTCTATAAAAAAATTATTAAGCAATGGAAATGAAGTGGCAACTTTTTCCCGGCTAACTATCAAGTAACCAAAGAAATCGTGCTCTTCTAATAGAGTGACTAGCCTGGTACCGTATATGATCAATGCTTTGAAAGTTGAATTATTCTAAGTTGGATTCTTTTTATCGAGTGCCCTAAAGATACCTCACTTGAAACTTCTAAAATTCATTAAAAAAACCGTCTATCAACAAAATTTTAAACACGCATGTCAAATGAAAAAGTGTTCATATTATCTGAAGCACCATTAATGATCCTTATCTCATTTTTATCAAGCGTATTCAAAAGAAAGTTGTTAATATGAATTTTTCTTTTAAGCTTACGATCTTTGGCATTAATTTTTTTTTTTTTTTTGTCTTAGGCAATAGTTAGTGAAGATCATTATAGGGTTTAACTTCAATGACAGATTCATCAAACTACAGCTGGAGTTAGATTTAAGATTCGGAAGTTGAAGTCGACCCCAAAGCGGTTTTCGTCGTTTTGGTGCAGCCAGAGAAGCGTGCGGTGCAGATGAGCTGATCAACTCGGACGACTTTTCGAGTGAATGCGATGGAGTGGTCCAATCCTGTCCTCTTCCAAACACAGACAAAGTGCTGTTTAATGCGAACGTTCGATGCACTGAATACAACTGGAGCATTATATTGGGCAAAGAGAAGAAATCCACAAAAAGAAAAAAAAATGAAATAGACGTGAAAAATTGACCAAAATTAATTGATTAGATGAAGTTTTATTAGTTACTCCGGTGTGATATGTATATCTAAATATGGATTTAAATTCAGGAGAAAATCAGAAAAATGGCAATTCCATTTTACTTTACCTGGTTCTAGTGGGGTTACTTTGACGCCTTATGAATTTTATAGTAATCGAGAGTATTTGATTAAGGGTTTTTATTTGGTACGCAATCTTTTGGGGATCTTGTCACTGTTGATAGGGATGGTAACTTTGTGATATGACCGAAATCTTCACAAAGACTATTATTTTGGTGACTTTGGCATCAAATCTATTGTCTAGTGAATTAATCATGTTTTCTCTTCTTTATCATTTGATTAACAATACTTGTTACCCTAGATTATCAATGAAAAATTTACAATAGTGAGCATATAATTCAAGAGGATATGTATCAGTCAAGAGGATATGCATCAGTCTCATGGTTTTTATGTAAGTTTTTTTGCATCATTTTCATAGCTCATTTAAAAATTTAAATTGTGTTTACCTACGACTTTTTCAAATAAGACGGGTGGTTTATGAGTTTTACATTATATCAAAATTGGTCTTACATTTCAATCTCTTTGTCCTTATATTCGCTATTTTAATTATTATATGATTGGACTTTAAGCTTCAACATAAGACCCCATCCCATTTCCATCCTATAAGAAAGAGATGTGTTGTAGAAATTATCTCAAATAATTGAAAACTTTTAAATATATTGACAATGATCTAATGCTTCTGCTAGCAATTGTTATTAGTAGTAAAACAACATTTTTGTTTGTCAATGATAGATAACATTAATAGATTAAAAAAAAACTTGCACCTTTAAAATTAGAAAATGACTTTGATTTAAGGAGAACTATAATAGAGAGAGAGAGAGAGAGAGAGAGAGAGAGAGAGAGCTCTTTGTTATTAGGATAAATATCACAAAAAATTCAAACTATATCTATTATAGCACAAATATCTCAAAAACAAATAAATTATATCAACAAAAACTTTAAACTTATCCATCGTAATAAAAATACCCTCAATTTTTTTTACATCGCAAAAAAACTTAAGCTTATATATGTATGACATGGACACCCTCTATTTTAATTACATCCACAATATATTCATCACATGTGTCATAGAGGGCAAATCAAAGATTTTTAGTAACACATAAAAAAATTCAGGATATTTGTATTGTGAAATGTCCGCTTTACTCCCTCGAGGTAAAGGACACCAAAGACCCTCCTCCGTTTGAAGATTAGCCTCTCTCCCTTTTCATTTTTCTTTTGTCCTTTTCTGTCTATTGGTCGATCTGAAAGGACAAAAAGTCAGCTCTGCGCCCCATTAATCAATCCGGAATTGTCCGACCCTAAAAAGGAAGAAAGGAAGAACTACAAAAAAGCAGACGTAAAGCGGGCGGCGGGGAAATGATATTTCGAGAAGCATCGGAGAACGTCGATGCACGAACAAAGGGAACCCCACGCGTGCGTAAGCACCTTTTCGGTTCCCTTGCTGTGGACGCCACGCCAGGTCGAAAGATTGGGGTGGATTCATACGATGAATTTGGGAATCAAGGGGTGGGGCCTACTCCCCTTGGCCCTTTTCTGCCCCGTTCCCATGCAAGGTCCATTGCACATTCATTCAAAGGCGTTCATATTATAGCTCAGCAAAAAGGTGGAACGAGACTACTCATTGGGCCGTCTCGGAAAAAGACAGAAAGAAGAAAACGGGGTTAGGATCAATGAATTCTTCCTTGACGTGCAAGTGGGGGTTGATAACGAAGCCTGGAACTCGACGGACGGAGGAGGGGCTTGCACGCGCGAAGGACAACTGGGACGGAGCCGGATTCCAATACCGTGTTTAGGAATTAGAGGGTCCTTTCCATTGGATCGGGCTTTTGTGACGAACGAAGGAACTTGCGTAGGCGAAAGGAACTAAAACAGAATCGGATTCTGATACCATGTTAGAAATTAGAGGCTTCCTTACTTTGGATTGGGATTTTGTGGACATAGCCTTTGACAGCATTAATGCCTCTCTCTTGGCGAGCTGATTCCATAAAAAAGCATCAACTTTAAGTTGATGAATAAATCTGGCCAAAACTTTTTTTGTCATGAAAAAGCACAAACTTTAGGTTAAGGGATAAATTTGGCTCGAACTTTTTTTTTTTTTGTCTCGTAAAAAAAATCAACTTTTGGTTAAGTGACAATTCGATCCTAATATTTTTTTTTTTTTTTTGTAAAATATCACAAACTTTCACTTCTATCCAAAATCTAACCCCTACCATTAATTTTCTATTTGAAGTTAACCTTATTTTAGGAGAAAAGATTCTAGCCGTGAGGTTAGTGGATCTCATCCATGGTTTCTCTTGATGGGCGGTAATCTACAATTTTATATTATGACAAAACGATAAAGTCTAGCAAGAGAAATTCAATTTGGAGATTTTTTTACTTGCTAGTGAAGTATAGGAGACGACATAATTTCACCATTATTCTTCAAGCTGTGGCTCATACAAGAAGACAATGGATGGTGTTAGCCAGCAAGTACACATGGATTTATTGGTAAGGACAATCAATGAATCTAAGTTAAAATGGGTTAGATTTAGGATTTAAGTGAAAGTTGGTTTTTTTTTTTTCTAAACAAAAAAATATTTGGTCCAGAATTGTCACTCAACCTAAAATTAGTGTTTTTTTACATGATAGAAAAAAATTTGGGCCAAATTTGTCATTCAACCTAAAGTTAGTGTTTTTTTACGCGACATAAAAAAGTTTGGGCTAGATTTGTCACTCAACCTAAAGTTGGTGTTTTTTTACGTAACAGAAAAAAAAGTTTGGGCCAGATTTGTCACTTAACCTAAAGTTGGTGTTTTTTACGAGATAAAAAAAAGTTTGAACCACCCGCCTCGGTGACTCCGTTGATCCTTGCCCTCAAGGTGAGGGGTTCGAAATCCAAGGGAGGCGCTTGGTGCCTTAACCGCTTGCATGGGGTGGTGGTTCTCTTATGCGGCCCCAGGGTTTGCCTGCCAGCTGCCGGCTATACGGGTTTCCCTGAGTCATCAAAAAAAAAGTTTGAGTCAGATTTGTCTATCAACCTAAAGTTTGTGCATTTTTTTGGAATTAACCCCTCCGTTGGCTAGCTAGCTAATAGCGTTGCTTCGCTTCTTGTCGGTGAATGATGATCATTGTCTTAATCGATGGACCGATTGATTGATCGAGATGCAACGCTCATTGATCAACCGTGCAAAGATCTCCGAGCCATTTGTTCCCGAACCCAATAGCAGACAAAGGGGAGACGTTCCTGAATTCAGACCGTACTCTTCTTTTTTTGTTTGAGAGGCTCCATTACGCGCGATATCCATAAACCTTTCAAACAAGAGACCTGGACACTCCGATTAGTATGAAATTGGGGTTTTTGATGTTGTTGGATTGAGATATTTTCTCTTTATTTTCATCGCATGCATTCACTTGAATCCAACATAGTTGTTTCTACACCCGGAAAGAAAGAATAGCCGATTCTACTTTTGTGAAAATAAATCCAAGGGTCAGTGTAAATCAGATATTTATATATATCATAGGTCTTTATAAAAAATTCATGACAGGCCCCTATACATCATCCAATTTTTTTACGAAAGACAAAATTGTACTTCAAAAGTAAATGGAATATTTTACTCGTTAAATCACAATTATTTTTTAATCTTTGAACACTTGCTTTATTTTTTGGCAAATATTAAGCTCATTTTCCTAAATAGACCAAACACTCAAAAACTTATAGTGCGTTCTTTTGACTTTACAAATGAGCTTTAAATGTAATGCAAATGTTAAAAACTAAAATCCTTTAGAGAAATACAAATTGCGTTTGATAAAGCCCCTTGTAAAGCAACTTTGAGTGTAATAATGTTTGGTAATTTTTTTTTGTAAACGGCTTGGTTGTAATTTTCTTTTTTGTTTTTATTAAAAAGAAATCAAACCCTTCATTGGCAAAGATTTTGGGCTGCCATCTAAGTAGCACCAACATTGACACGCGACATGTGACACGACACGTCGACACGTTTCTAAAAAAAAAAAAAAAGAAAATTCCGACACATTTGGACACGCCGTATATTAAATATCTATTTTTATAAATTATCATTTTTATGATTTTTCAATAAAATTAATTTGAATCAAAGTCATAGATAAATAAATAATTAAAAAAGCCTAGAATGAATGTACACTAAAAACATTAATCTGTCATTTATTAATATCACTCATTGTTTCAATTTCATAAATTCAACTTTATTTCAATAATTCAAAAACTTGGAGAAAAAACAAATGATCCATATTCTGGACTCACATGTTAGATATGTTGGAAGAGGAGAAAAAAAAAACTCAAGGGGTGAATTGTGTATCATGAGAAGTGGGAGTTAGAAGAGAAGAGAATACTGGGCTTTCTTCTTTCTTCTTTCTCCATTTATTATTTTTATTATTGTGTTTTATTTTTTCACACACACACACACACACACACACACATATTGACCTCTCATTTATTGAATTTTTAAAATTGATCTCGATATTAGAATCACATGTTGGAAACTTGTATGTTAGAATTCTGACTTGAGTGTTGGAGAGTGTCGGACACATGTCAAAGTGTTCAACACGACACGAAGGCTTTTGAGAGTGTTGGTACTTCATAGGCTACCATTGAGCCAAATCTAGCATTGGTGTTCAACAACCAAGTTTGCATGACCTCAAGCAACTCCCAGCAAATGTCACAAGACCTTAGGCGGCCATTGCTTGGGTTGTGAGGCCCTATGTGATGGTCGCTTGGATTGCATGACTTAGACATCCCTCACTAGGGTCTCGCAATATTGCCGGCCCTTTGTTGGTTAGATCTGACCTCATCAGCCCTTGCTAGCTGCCGTCACAAAGGCAATGAACTACGAGGGGCAGAACCAAAAAAATTGAAAAAATTGACAATGGTAATTTTGAAAAAAAAAATTATTTAACCATAGTTTTGGTATTCCGCAAATGCTACTTCAAAAGGCTAGTCTTTGCTTGCCTTAGGCTTTTAGCATCCCCAAGCCCAACATTTGACCAAAAATTGCTTCAAAAGGCTTGTCAAACAACCTAACATCTCTTAAAGGGGTTTTGAAGGCCGAAAGCACATTAAAAAAGTTGAATCAAACGGACCATTAGTGTTTTCCAAAGTTAATGAATTATTATCTCTTAAAAGCATATCCACTTTTAATCGTGCACAATATATGGTGACCATTTTGATCACATTTATCAATTGAAGGTTAGAGTTGGCTTCATTGCTTACTGATAATGAAAAAGAATTCATAATACTACTGGTGATATATCCACACTCAATTTGTATTTAGATAGATAATATAAAGATATTTGCAAATCAGATAGGCATGCGTGGGACGCAGTCGTAGGTTCATCTCCAAGATGACACAGGTCAAAGAACAAAATGAATCGAAAACAATAATACCCCATAATTTAGTTTGACCTCCCCATTCATGTTGTGAGGATTCAACAAAAGGAATCGCGTCAATTTCACGCACAAACACACGCATATATATACATATATTCCAACCTAAAAAGGGAAAAAAGAGCAAAAAGACATGCAAATCATTACCTTTTCCCAAATTATCAGAGACGAGTTGGAAGGAAATTAAAGTACTACCGACAACGTGGCTAATAGAAAAAATAGAAAAGAAAGATCGACCACATATTTTTCTTCTTGATTTGTATTTGTCTCCGTACACATCTAAATTTTCTCAAAGTGACCCTTATGGGACCCTCGAGCCCATTCCATGAATATACTCAAAACATTTGCAATGATGTTTTTGTGGGGGTGTGGAACTCATATTCTATTTTTCTTCAGGCAGCAACTAAACACACCACAACAACAAGAGCGGGACAATCTTTTACAGTTCAACTACTCAACTTGCTCCGGTTCTCCTACAAAAGGGCTGTTTGGTTTGGCACCAGGAGAGCATCTCTAGAAAAATGCAAAGGCTTTAAGGGATTTTTCAAAATATAAATAACGTTTGGTAAAATGTATTTTAAAAATAAGTTTGGAGGCAACTTAAACTATATTTTGTCAAGTAGCTAATCTCAAAAGAAATAATTTAAGAATTTTGCCTCGAATTATTGTCATCGTGCTGCTAAGATGGGATCCATACCTAGCCACATTGAGATAAATTTGTTGAACCAAGATGCCAAGATTTTTCCAATGCCTTGATCTTAAGAAGTCAATTAAACTTTAACCCATCCTGGTGCTTTCACTAGTCTTTAAATATCAAAGATGGAGGGTCAAAAGAGCCAATATTGTAGGGGAAAGAAAAAGGTCATGAATTGAAGTTCATGCATTTGCAATTCTTGATACAGCACGAAAGAAAAATGTATGATTGGGGGGAAAGAAAAAGGTCATGAATTGATGTTCATGCATTTGCAATTCTTGATACAGCACGAAAGAAAAATGTATGATTGGTGTCATCTGTCACTGCAGGTGATATGACTAGTAAAAGTACCTAGAGGGGGATGAATAGGTATAAAGAGTAATTTCTCACGATAATCGCACAATACTAGACAGTTGATAGAATTGAGACAATTAATTCTCATCAAACAACAATTAAAAATAAAACTGAGAATAGGGAAGAGAAAATTGAACGCAAGGTTTATAGTGGTTCGGCTTATTTCAAGCCTACGTCCACTCTTCTGCACTGATAGCCCACTGGCTGAATTCCACTATGAACAAAGAGATGTTATAGCACTGTTCTCCCTTGATTTCACGGTGTAAAAGATCTACCACACTCCCTCAAGGTATCACTAAGTATAGACTCTCTTTTGCGAATACAGTTTTGCTCAATATGGATCGACTATAATCAAGGAGCTTCAGACTCTGGAATTTCTCTATCGTACATCTTCTTGAATAGTTAGAACGTCTTCCTTTTATACTCCTTTATGCCATCATACCCATTGGCACTTACCAAAGGAATTCTTCCAATCTTCCCATTGGACAGAATCAATTTAAGAAGAATATTCGAGCTATTAAAGGAACATGTCGATAGCCCATTAATCCTGTTCGCCCATACAATCAGGATCTTGGTTTCCAAGAATAGAACATTCCAAGAGTATTTCGTCAATCATCGGATCTTCAAACGATCTTGATTTCGAATAAAAGAATCCGTTATATCATACCCAAATAAGAGATCTACTCCAGTGGACAAGACCAAATCCTCAACCAAACACTTTAGCTCTAGATCGTCTTCGTCACTGGATTAGAAACTGTCAATGAGAATAGTCTTGAGTTTTGAGTCTTGAGTACTGAGTCTGGGGATTTGAAGGTCTTCAGACTCTAAATTCAAGGGTCTCCAATGAAGGTCTTCAGACTTTAAATAGAAGGGTCTGCAATGCTCCAGACTAGACTGATAGAAATGTTTTGTCAACTTCAAAATATTCTGGAAAGATTTCTCCAACACATGCAAGTGCAAAGAGAGAGAGAGAGAGAGAGAGAGAGAGAGAGAGTACATGCAAGTGCAATGTATCCATCCTCAAAACCGGGCATTCATTCTTAGTCCAACCAACCACCTCAGCCCCCCAAAAAGAAAAAGAGAGAGAGAGAGAAAAATAATTCGTAGGAGCAACTGGAAATTTTCTCCTTTTCCATAAAAAAATTCCCCCTTTTTTATCTTTCTACTCTTTTCCCTTGGGATTTCATTTTTTTATTATTATTTAGAAGACGAGAAGATCACGGAAATATCTGAACTCACTATGGAATGTCAAATTTGAGTCATAAGTACTATCTATGAATTGGACCCGTCACCAATGCTAATCGTGGATGAGACAGCTTGTGATGGCATTTGGTTCCAGACAATAATTTTTGCAATTGGACATGGTATTTAGGATCACTTAAGAAAGGAAGGCATTTGGTTTGCTAGGATCATTGTCTTATTGCTTATTAAGTTTTGAGTAAATACTACTAGAAATCTCAAATCGATACATGAGTGCCACATTTACACACAATTAATTTTAGTGTCACAACAAATCCAAAATCACTAATATTGGATTAGAAAAACCTGCTAATTTTTCCCTAAGAGCTTATTGACATTTTGAAAATCTGTTAAAATCTTTGATTTTACCCCAATTTGCCCTAAGATTTTGGGGATTTGGGAGAAAGAGAAGGAGTGAATTCAATTCTATTTTTTAATTCTCAATCTCAAGTTTATCTACTTCATCTAGCTTTCTCTAAACAATGTAATTTAAGAGACCTATCTATGCTAAATTTTCACGTTGAATCAACCTCACACATTGATCATTGGAGTTGTTTGTAATGTGCTTCCACATCAACAATTTAGAGGGATATTGGTCGAAAGCCGATGGTGGTATATTTATTAGGCTTTTTGTGTACATGAAGATTAGTTTATAGGTAATTATGACACAAGTGCAACAATTTGAGCTTTGTAATGGCTATCCTTTTTTTTCCTTTGCTTTTTGTCTTTTCCAGGAAATATTTCCAATTTAGTTTGAGTGCGTTCATTGATGCCAATGTAAAAAAATGTCTTCATTTCCAACCCGTTGATTATATACATAATACAAGGAAAACAACGATTTAGGAATGATATAATCTTTCTTTATTCAAAGGTTCAATACATGTCCCCCAGGCGTTTGTGAACAAATTTTATTTCTTCTCTTGATTTAACTGGAATCTATGCCAATTGTGAAGAAGGGTTCTCTATCAAGTGTCAAAACTCAAATTTACATTTAAGTGGTGCGAAGGAAGGGCCTCATTACATGCTTTATGACTATGCCCTATAGAAAAAGATTTCATCATTCAATAAACCACGCTTTAGTCTTAGCTTTAGCTTAACCAAGCATCAATTTAGGTGAAGGTGGGGCTGAGAGCTATTCAATTAATGAATCAATCAATTAATTTTTGCCAAATGAGATTAATAAAATAAAATGAAATTGCATCTCCATTGATGGCCTTGACAAGTTGATGAGAAATTATAATCTCATGGGAGATGAATTGGCAATTGGCATGCCAGATAGATGGGGACGGAGTAGCACTTGGGTTTTGGGGAATACAACTGTCTGAGCAGTGGAGATTCATCTTCATCCTCCCTCTCTTTTGTGTATCCTAACTTTTTCTCATTCAACTCACCCCTGCAACTTGACCTGCGTCTGCACCAAGTGGCACTTCCTGGAAAGTAGACGGCCAAGGAATTAAAATATATGTATTCCAAATTGGGGGTTAGGAGGGATTGGATTAGGGGAATCGATGGATTATTATTCTTTAATCCCTTGTTGCTTTTATTGGTTTAGGAGGAATCGATGGGCTTGATTAGGGACAGTGAACACAGGAGGGGTTGCTTGTTTTAGGTGATTCTGTTCCCAAGACCGGCCTAGATTGCTAGTGCTTTGGTGGTTGTGCTAATGAAACCAAAACTGGTACTAACCAATTTTAATATAGCTCCCAATGACCGAGAAACCCGGTTTAAGTGAATAATCCCGTAATTTATGAAATCTTGTTCTAAATTTGTGGATTGGACAAGCAATGAGCCAAAACTCATGTTAGGAATCTTGAAATCGAAGTCAGCCGGACTTCTTTGTTCACAAGGGTCACTAATTGTGAATAGATTGAACAATTTTGCGGAACTCTAAAGTGAATAGAAGGAAAATGAGTCGAAGATCATCTCTCATTGATCTAATGTATTAGGTTGTATTGTCCTATTATTGTTCTTCCGAGGCTTGGAAGTTGCAGTCATTTCTTATGCCTTATGGCTTGATTATACACGGCATATATATTGAGGGACATTCGTGGAAATTTTCTTGAAATTTTATTATTTTTCTTAGCGCAACACAAATGTATAGTGGAGAAGATTTATTAGAGGAAAATCACAAAGCAAAGGGAGAAAAATATCCCTAAAGATCTAAATATCTTGGGGAAACTTAACAGAATTAGAGGCACAATAAAAATGAAAAAAACATGCTACAAAACAAAGAGAGTAACAATGCTAGGTATGAATGGAAAAGTTGTAAACAAAATGAGTGAGCATTTACAGGAGCAGATCATGTTCAATGTTTAAATGGAATCTTCCATCACATAAAATATCAAATCTTACCATACTTAACATTATTAAGTGAAAAAAAAAAAAAAACCCAAAGTTGAGATTTTTCTGAGGCAATGGTTGAGTAACCAAATAAAGTGATCGAGCTTTGAAAGTTAAAGTTAATGCAAATCGGATTTTGTTAACAAGCACTTAATATTTTCTAAAATTCACAGAAGCTCATATGGGCAAGTTTTGAACACTGAAAATGTATAAATAAATAAAAAAACCAAGTTGCAATTTTTTCTGAGGCAATTGTTGAGTAACCAAATAAAGAGACCGGGCAATTTCAATAGAGCGACCAGCCTTGCATTGTTTGTAATCAGTACTTTTTCAGGTTAAAGTTATTCTAAATTGGATTTCGTTAACAAGCACTTAATATTTTCTATAATCCATAAAACCCCATGTCGACAAATTTCGAACATCGAAAATCAACATATTCCAAAGACCCTTAACAAATACTTTTAAATGCAAAATAATTCAATATGTTCCTTTCTAAAATTATGAACACGCTTATCAAGGCGGTGGGTAATGAAGATGATTATGGGGGTGGTTTTAACTTCAATGACAATTCATCAAACTTCCAGCTGGAGTTACAGAGCTGTTGAGCTTCGGAAGTTGAAGTCGACCCAAAAGCAGTTTTTGTCGTTTTTGCAGGCAAGCGGGAGGAGCGTACGGTGCAGATGAGCAGGTCAGCCCGGTCGACTTTTCGTGCGGACAAGATGGAGCGGTCAATTCCCTGTCGTTTCCCAAACGCGGACAGGGGCTCTTTCCCATGGATGTTCAATGAACTGGGTACAACTCGAGCATCGTCCTGGAAAAAATCGACCAGAAATCGATTTGATTAGATGGAAGTTTCCTTCAGTTAGTGCGATGTGACTTATTTCTTTATAATGTTGGTTTAAATTCGGAAGAAATTTGGAACCACGTGATTCTGTACAATGTTGAATGAGTCCTTCCATCGACTTTTATCGGCCAAGAGTGCTTAGTAAGAAACGTTTATTTGATGCTCGCCGAAATGCCTTTACTGTCTTAATGAGTTGGTTGTGTTGTCTCTTTTTTTCATTTAATTAGTAGTAGTTGTTGGAGACAATGAAAATTCACAACAACAAGAGGATGATGCATCGAACATACATAACATCACCTAGTTGTACAATTAAAGTTAAGTTTCTTTCTACACAAGTTCTTTGCATTGTTGTCATTGGTTTGTTTAAATATTTAAATTGTGGTTACCTATGGTTTACGCTTTCCAAATGAAACGGAAAATTCATAAATTTTACACTTATCAATATAGGTGTTTTTACATTTTGATCTCTCCATCCTTTTATTTGCTATATTATATTATATGATCAGACTTTAAGCTTCAACACAAGACCGTATCCTATTTCTATCCTATAAATGAGAGATGCATCATAAAAATTATCTTTAATGGTTTTTAAAAAAATTGCATTTTCAAATGTTATTATTGATAGTAAAATAACTTTCTTGTTTATCAACTGAGAGATAACATTAATAGATAAAAAAAATATATATCTATTTCGTGGAGAAAAAACACCTTTAAAATTAGAAAATGACTTGATTTAAGGAGAACTATATACATCCTCTCTTTCAGCTTGCTATTCGGTTTATTGGGAAGGTGAAGTGTCCGTTTTACCCCCATCCAATAAAGACAACACGAGCCTCCTCGTACGAAGATTCGCCTTTCCTTCTGTTGTCCTTTTCTGCCTTTTGATCAATCTGAAAGGGCGGAAAAGTCAGTTCCGCCCCTCCTTACCTACTCTGGATTTGGCTCTCTTTATTGCCGGTTCAATTTGAGAGCTCTTCGCCTTTTCTTCTAATAATAAAAATAATAAAAATTAATAATGCGATGGAAACGTGACGCGGGCGGCGAGATGATGTTTCGAGAGAGCGCATCGGAGACGTCGACGGACGAACGGCCCGCGATGGACCCACGTGGCGGCGCGTGTCCCCACCTTAAACGTGCGGTAGCCGCTTTTCCGTTCTACCGATGGGGACGCCACGATTTTTATTTTATTTTTTTTTTATTTATTTTTTTCGGCGGTCGTAACGCCGCTGGTTGACGGGGCGGGGGCGGGATTTGGACGATGAATTTGGGGAATCAGGGGCGGGGCCCACCCGCACCCCGGACCACGCTTGCGTGCCCCGTTCCCATGCAAGGTCCATTGCACCATTGCATTGAGCCGTCCGCAATAGGACACTTCCATTAGGTCGTCGCCTCTTGTATTAAATAAAGAAGAACTGGGTTAAGATCAATGGATTCTCCTCAATCTCCTTCTCCTTTTCTTCGCTTGAATGAGACCTTCTCAGTCACATTCATGAATACCGTCCCCTTTTTCTCCTTATATTCCGGCTGAATTGGAGACAACGCGTGAAATTATCAATCTTCTTATTTTCTTTTCCGAATGAGACATTCTCAATCACGTTCATGAATATCGGTTCCCGTTTTTTTCTTGGTATTTAGTCCAAATTGGAGACGGCACGTGAAATTTGACAAGTAGAAGTTTGCACGTATCAAAGAAGTTGGAACGGAATGCGACTGTGATATGACGTTGGGAAGTCTATTTTTCAAGTGGTGGGAGAGGTCAGGGCAGGTTGGAGTCTCCCTTCCCTTAGATGGGGACTTTGTCGACGTACGGACCTCGTTGACTGGCGAGTCGTCTTGCTTTGGGCTCCTGTCGACAAACGATGATTATTGCCTTGCCTTTAATTGGCGAACCGATCCGTTGACCAAGATGGGAGACTCACTGATTGACTGTGCAAAGATCTCCAAGCCCCTTGTTTTCCACGAACCTAGCAGCAGATGGGCGAGATGGGCATGAATCCAGATCGGACTTTTCTTTCTTTGTTTGAGCAGCTCCCACACGAGATATACATAAACCCTAGAAATGATCGATATCGGATACTCTAACGATTGGAATGAAATTGGGTTTTGTCATGGTGTTGGGTTGAGATACGTCCGGTCCCCATCTATCGGCATCTTTCGTCCTTACTTTTTATCGCATGCATGCATTTGAATCCCACATAGTTGATTCTATACTTGACAGGAAAAAAAAATAGTTGGTTCTACTTTCATATAAATAACTCTCAGGGTCAATGTATGTCAAATATTTATACTTATCATATCTCTTTACAAAATTTCATGAAAGGCCTCCATGTATCATCAATTTTCTTACTAGAGACAAAATTGTACTTCAAAAGTGAATGAAATCTCTAATTCATCAAATATTCTTAAATTCATTTTCCTAAAAGACCAAATAACTTAGCATCTTTCAAAAATGATGAACTATTATTTATTTCTGAAAAGAAAGCGTGTTCTCTTTTGATAGTGCACGATAAATGGCGGCCATTTTTGTCGCACTTACTGATAATGAAAAAGGATTCATAATTGTTACTATTGGCAATATATCAAGCTTCAATTTATATTTAGATACATAACATATAAAACTTTTGCATATCATATATGCATTCCATTGAACACAATCGTATATGTTTTTTTTTTTTTGATACCGAGAAATTGCCGGAGCCCCTTACGGGGTCACATGACTCGCCAATGCCCGGTGACACCGTCGAGCCTCGCCGCAAGCTACTATTTTGACGTATATGTTCATCTCTATGTCAAAGAACAAATTGAACTGATCCAAAACAATAATACCACATAATTTAGTTTGACCTCCCCATCCAAGTTCTGAGGATTCAACAAAAGGAATCACATCGAGCCCTTCCCCATGACTATACACAAAACATTCATAATGATGTTTGGTGGTGTTGGTGGCGTTTAGTCATATTCTATTATTCTTTCATATTCTTGAAGGATACGGCCAGGGAATTAAAATATGTTCATTAATAATAATTTATATGTATTCCAAATTGGGGCCTAGAGGGGATTGGATTAGGGGAATCGATGATTTTATTCTTTAATTTCGTGTTATTTTTATTGGTTAAGGCGGGACCATAGGCTAGATTAGGGAAAGTGAACGCAAGAGGGGTTGCTTATTTAAAATGACTTTGTTCCGAAGGCTAGCCTAGATCGCTAGTGTTTTGGTGGTAGTGCTCATGAAATCAAGACCAGCATTAACCACTTTTAATATAGCTCCCAATGACCAAGAAACCCGATTTAAGCGAATAATCCTGCAATTTATGAAATCTCGTTCTAAATCCTTGTTCTAAATATGTGGATTGGGCAAGCAACGAGTCAAAACTCGATTAAAGAATCTCGAAATAGAAGTTTGTCAGGCTTCTTTGTTCACATGGGTTGCCAGTTGCGAATAGATCGAACAATACCACGAGACTTTAAAGTGAATTGAAGGAGAAGAAGAGTCGAAGATCATCTCTAATTGATGCGATGAAATAGGTTGTATTGTCCTATTGTTCTTTCGAGGCTTGGAAGTTGCAATCATATTTCTTATGCAGTTTGATTTGATTATACCAGCATATATATCAAGAGGGACATTTGTGGAAGTAGTCTCAAAATTTTAATGTCTTTCTTAGTGCAACACGAATGTATGGTGGAGAAGATTTATTAGAGGAAAATCACAAAGCAAAGGGAGTAAAATAGTCCTAAAGATCTTAAATGTTTGGGGGAAACTTAACAGAATTGGAGGGAAAATAAAAATGAAAAAAAAACATGCTACAAAACAAAGGGAGTAACAATGCTAGGCATGAATGGAAAAGTTCTAAACAGAATGAGCTAGCATTTGTAGGAGTAGATCATATTCAATATTCAAATCGAGTCTCATATCACATAAAATATCAAATTTATAGATCATTTTTACCATTCTTAACATTACTAAGTGAAAAAAAAAAAGACCCCAAAGTTAACATTTTTCTGAAGCAATGGTTGATTAACTAAATAAAGAGATTGGACTTTGAAAGTTGAAATTATTCCATATTGGCTGTTGTTAGCAAGTACCTAATATTTTCTAAAATTCCAAAATCACGTATCGACAAATTTCCAACATCGAAAATGAATATATTTCAAAGAAACGACGTGCTTTTAAGTGAAAATTGCAAATAATTCAATAATTTCCTTCTACAACTAAACACGCTTATCAAGGCGGTGGTTAATGAAGATGATTATGGGGGGGGTTTAGCTATAATGACAAGATTCATCAAACTCCCAGCTGGAGTTATGGAGACGTTGAGCTTCGGAAGTTGAAGTCCACTGAAAAGCAGTTTTTGTCGTTTTGCAGGCAGCGGGTGAAGCGTACGGTGTAGATGAGCTGTTCAGCTCGGGACGACTATTCGTACGGACACGATGGAGGAGCGGCCAATTCCTGTCGTCTCCCGGACGCGGACAGGAGCTCTTTCCCATGAACGTTCAATGCACAAGGTACAACTTGAGCATAGACTCTGAAAAAAATGACCCAAAATCAATTGATTAGATGGAAGTTTCCTTTTTGCGATGCAATTTATTTATTTATAATATAGATTCAAATTCATAATATTTTAGAAAAATGTTAATTCTGTGCAGTGCCCAATGAGTCTTTTGTCAACTTGAGCGTATTTAAGTAAGAGCGTTTATTCAGCACTTGCTAAATTTTGATGAATTGATCATATGTTTCTCTTCTTTTTCATTTGATTAATAATACTCATTGCCCTAAATTATCAAAAAGAATAAAATTCACAATAGTGAGAGGATGATACATTAATCATATGAAACATCCACTATCATATATTAAGGCTAAACTAAAAATGTCTACGCAACATCTAATTCGAAAGGATGTGTATTAGTTTCACGGTCAATACAAAAGCTCTGTGCATCGTTTTCATTAGTTCGTTTAAATATTTAAAACCGTGTTTACCTATGGATTTTAAGTTTCACTGCAAGATCCTATCCTTTTTCCATCCTATAAGAGAGAGAAGTGACGTAGAAATTATCTTTAATAATTCAAAACTTTTTCAAATAAAATTACGACGACTTTGTAACACTTCGTGTT
Source organism: Eucalyptus caleyi (assembly GCA_014182885.2). Lineage (NCBI taxonomy): Eukaryota > Viridiplantae > Streptophyta > Magnoliopsida > Myrtales > Myrtaceae > Eucalyptus > Eucalyptus caleyi. Next base: position 15,041,877 of record CM024468.2, on the reverse strand, counting down.
AGCATTTGTAATGTTCGTGTTAGCATTTGTGATGAGTAGTAAAATAATTTTCTTGTTTATCAATGGTAGATAACACTACTAGATAATATATATATATATATATATATATATATATATTTCGTTGTGAGAAAAGCATACTTCAAAATTAGAAAATGACGGGGATAACTAATAGATTATATATATAGAAACACACACACACACACACACACACACACACACACACATATATAATATATATATATATATTATATTTCGAGTTTTAAAATGTAAAAGGTTTGTCTTACCCCCCGAGACAAAGACACAATGATCCCCTTCCCCTTTCATTGTGCTTTTTCTGTCTTTAGTTCTATATGAAAGGCGGCAAAGTCAGTTCTGCCCCTCCTTAACTACTATGGATTTGGCATTTTCATAGCTGGTTCAGTTTGAGAGCCCTTCGCCTTTTTTTTTTTTTTTTTTTTTCAGATAACAATAATAATTTTGACCAAGATAATAATAATAATAATAATAATAATAATAATAATGGATAATTTCAAATAAATGCTTGAAATATTTCAAAATAAGAACTTCAAATGAATATTATCTTTGATGGGGTTGGAGTATTCTTATTTTTTTTTTTTCAAATAAAAGTTTAAAATGAACATTATTTTAAATAAAATCTTAAAGTAACCATATAAGTTTTTAAAGAATGACTTAACCTCATTGGCCAATCAAGAAAATTTTCATCCTTTCCTTTTTTTAAATTTTTTCACTTTTCTTTTTTTCCAAAAAAAAAAAAGACAAACTAAAAAAATAGAAAAAAATAAAACTAAAAATAAAAAAAAAAACACAAATTAAATAAAAAGAAAACCAGGCGGGCGGGCAAGCAGGGTCAGCCCTCCTACTTGTATATTTAAAAAAAAAAGGAAAAAAAGAAAGAAAATAAAAAAGTAAAGGAGGAGGGTGTTATAGATTAAGTCAATTGCTTTCTTCGATTAATATGATTATTTTAAGTTTTTATTTGAAATATTATTCACTTTAAAATTTTATTTAAAAATAATGATATTTTAGATTTTTATTCGAAATAAGGTTTATTTCAAACTTTTATTCGGAAACAGACAACACTTTGAGTTCATATTTGATATTTTTCTAATAACAATAATAAAACAATGGGATGGAAACTTGGCGCACGTGGCGAGATGATTTTTCGAGGAGGCATCGGAGACGTCGGCGGATGAACGGCAGGGGGTGGGCCCACGTGGCGCGTGAGGGCCCCACCTAAATGTGCGGTAGCCCCATTTCGGTCCCGCCGCGAGTGGAGGGGACCGGGGGGATTTGTAGTTGTACAATGAATTTGGGAATTAAGGGTGGCGCCCACCCCATCAACCCGTTTTGCATTGCCACATTCCCATGCATTACATTAATTTAGTCGTTCACCATAGCCGAAAAGCTGGAAGGACACTTAGGTCGACTCAGATGGAAAAAAACATGAAAAACAGGGCTTAGGATCAATGAATTGAGACCTTGTTGATCACATTCATGAACATCATCGGTTCCTTTTTCTCCTTTGGCAATCAAGCCCGCACTAGAGACAATTGTGAGATTTGACAAATGGAGGACCATCCATAAAAAAAGAAAATGGAGCGGAATCATTCTGATACCATGTTAGAAAGTTCATATTGAAGCGAAGGGGATTGGGCAAATTTAGGGTGCATTTTCGCCGGTACGGGCTTTGTCGATATATGTGATAAAGCAAATCTCCCATGATACCCTTGGCTACCCCCTTATACTCGCAATAAACTTGATGACAGAACAATGCAATGTATCTTCCTTGGCTATTCTCCTCATCATCGTGGCTATCGTTGTCTTCAGTACAATTGGCTAAATATATGTCTCTTGTCATGTGATTTTCCAAGAGAACTTCCCATTTGCTAATTCACAATCTGGTCAATTGTCATCACCATCGCCTAGTTCTCCTGTTTGCATTGGTTATTCCTCTACTAAGCCCCCACAGTTTCAAGGGGTGTCCACCACCACATCAAGTCCATCAAGTCCATCCACTCTCATGGATGACTCCTCATCACATGTTCAACAATCTTCTGGATCCTCTTCTCCAGAAGCTCCACCGTTACAATCTTCTCAATCTCAACCGCCAACTTCTACTCATCCAATGGTCACTCGTCTAAAAAATAACATTCGTAAACCAAGTGAACCCACTTTGTTCTTGTTTTCACTCAAGCTTGATACCAAGTGAACCCACTTGTTTTTCCGTTGCAAACAAAGACCCCAACTAGCAATAATGCTATCATTCAAAATGGCACTTGGGAATTGATTCCTTATCACCCTTCTATGAATGTGGTCAATTGCAAGTGGATTTATCGCCTAAAAACCAAGTCTGATGGCTCCATTGATAGATATAAGGCATGACTCGTTGCGAAGGGCTTTACTCAACAGGCTGGCTGCCCTGATGACCGAAAATCTACTAGTGGCTATTGCATTTATTTTGGTCCTAACTTGGTTTCTTGGAGTTCTAAAAAGCAACCAACCATTGCTAGATCCAGCATTGAATCGGAATACAAAGGGAGTAAAATATTCCTAAAGTTCTTAAATGTTTGGGGGAAACTTAACAGAATTGGAGGGAAAATAAAAATGAAAAAAAAGATGCTACAAAACAAAGAGAGTAACAATTCTAGGCATGAATGGAAAAGTTCTAAACAAAACGAGTGAGCATTCATAGGAGCAGATCATGTTCAATATTCAAAATGAGTCTCACATCACATAAAATGTCAAATCTATAGATAACATTATTAAGTGAAAAAAGAAGAAGACCCCAAAGTTGCCATTTTTCCGAAGCAATGCTTGATTAACCAAATAAAGAGATTGGACTTTGAAAATTGAAATGATTCCATATTGCTTTTTGTTAGCAAGTACTTAATATTTTCTAAAATTCGCAAAATCACGTATCGACAAATTTTCAACATCGAAAATGAATATATTTCAAAGAAATAACGTGCTTTTAAGTAAACAATGCAAATAATTCAATAATTTCCTTCTACAACTAAACACGCCTATCAAGGTGGTGGTTAATGAAGATGATTATGCCCGGGGGGGGTTATGACAAGATTCATCAAACTCCCAGCTGGTGTTATGGAGACGTTGAGCTTCGGAAGTTGAAGTCGACTTAAAAACTAGTTTTTGTCGTTTTGTAGGCAGCGGGTGAAGCTTACGGTGTAGATGAGCTGGTCAGCTCGGACGACTTGTCGTATGGACACGATGGAGGCGCGGGTATTTCCTGTCGTCTCCCGGACGCGGACAGGAGCTCTTTCCCATGAACGTTCATTGCACAAGGTACAACTTGAGCATAGACTTGGAAACAATTGACCCAAATCAATTGATTAGATGGAAGTTTACTTTTTGCGATGCAATATAGATTTAAATTCATAAAAATTCTAGAAAAATGTTAATTCCGTGCAATACCCAATGAGTCTTTCATCAACTCGAGAGTATTTAGATAAGAACATTTATTCAATACTTGCTAACTCTTGATGAATTGATCATTCTTTTCTCTTCTTTTTCATTTGATTAACAATACTTATTGCCCTAAATTATCAAAGAAAATTTGCAACAGCGAGAGGATGGTACATTAATCATATGAAACATCGGCTGTCATACATTAAGGCGAAACTGAAAATGTCGATGCAACATCTAATTGAAGATGATGTGTATTAGTTTCACAGTCTATACACAAGCTATTTGCATCATTTTCATTAGTTCGTTTAAATATTTAAAATGGTGTTTACCTATGGATTTTAAGCTTCACCGCGAGACCTCATCCTAAAGTGACACAGAAATTATCTTTAGTAATTTAAAGCTTTTTCAAATAAATTTACTATGACTTCGTAAGGCTTTGTGTTAGCAATTGTTACGAGCAGGAAAGTAACTTTCTTGTTTATCAATGATAGATAACACTGCTAGATAATATATATATTTCATCGTGAGAAAAGCACATTTTAAAATTAGAAAATGACTTAATTTAAGGATAGCTAATAGATAATATATATATTTCCGTAGAGTGGAAATGTAAAAGGTTTGTCTTACCGGCACGAGACAAAGACACGATCCTTTTTCTGTCTTTAGTTCAATGTGAAAGGTTGAAAAGTCAGTTCTGCCCCTCCTTAACTAGTCTAGATTTGGCCATTTTCATAGTTGGTTCACTTGGAGAGCCCTTCGCCTTTTTTTTTTTTTTTCAAATAACAACAATAATTTCCACCTTACCCACCCCGCGGTGGACATGCTGGTCCGCACCCTGCCCCCTCATCCGGGAGGAGAGGAGTTCGAAACTTCGCGCTCCCATTGCGCGACTCATCTGCAGCCCGTGGGAGGTGGGTCCTTGTGGGTCGCCCGGGTTTTACTTGCGGCGGTGGGTTGACTGACGGTTCTGGCCACAAAAAAAAAAATTCGATTATTAATATTAGAGGGATAATTTCAAATAAATGCTCGAAATATCCTCAATTTTTTTTAAAATAAGAGCTTGAAATAAACAATGTTTTAATAGAGGCTTAGAGTGCTTTTATTTTCTCAAATAAGAGTTTAAAATGGATATTATTTTAAATAAAAGCTTAAAGTAACCATGTCAATTTTAAAGAACGATTTAACCTCACCTACTGGTCAAGAAACATTTTCATCCTTTACTTTTATTTTTTTTTTTTTTTTTCTTTTCTGTTTTTTCCATAAAAAAGACATACTTAAAAAGACTAAAACTATTTTTTTTTAAAAACACAAATTAAATAGAAAGAAACCAGGTGGGAGGGCGGGGTCAGCCCTCCCACTTGTTTTTTTTAAAAAGAAAAAGGGAAAATGAAAGAAAATAAGAAGAAGTAAAGGAGGAGGGTGCCATATATTAGGTCAATTGCTTCTTTGAGATTAACATGATTATTTAAAGTTATTATATGAAGTAATATTCACTTTAAGCTTTTATTTAAAAAAATAAAGATATTTTAGAGGTTTATTTCGAATCTTTATATGAGAAATAGAGAGCAGTGTTTTGAGTCGAGGGTGGGCCCACGTGGCGCACGTGGCGAGATGATTTTTCGAGAAGGCATCGGAGACGTCGGCGGATGAACGGCAGAGGGTGGGCCCACGTGGCGCGTGGGGGCCCCACCTAAATGTGCGGCAGCCCCATTTCGGTCCCACCGCGAGTGGAGGGGGCCGGGGGGATTTGTAGTTGTACAATGAATTTGGGAATTAAGGGTGGCGCCCACCCCGTCGCCCCGTTTTGCATTGCCACGTTCCCATGCATTACATTAATTTAGTCGTTCACCATAGCCGGAAAGCTGGAAGGACACTTAGGTCGTCTTAGATGGAAAAAACATGGAAAAACAAGGGTTAGGATCAATGAATTGAGACCTTGTCGATCACATCCACGAACATCATCGGTTCCTTTTTCTCCTTTGATGTTCGAGTCCGCACTAGAGGCGGCATGTGAGATTTGACGAATGGAGGACCATCCATAAAAAAGAAAATGGAGCGGAATCATTCTGATACCGTGTTAGAAAGTCCATATTGAAGTGATGGGGGTTGGGCAAATTTAGGGTGCCTTTCTGTCGGTACGGGCTTTGTCGACATATGGCCTATGTCGGCTGGCTAGCTAGTCACTAGACCGATCGATTGAACAAGGTTGGGATACTCACTGATCCATCGTGCGAAGATCTCCAAGCCACCTGTGCTCCTGAACCCGGCAATAGATGGGCAGGACAGGTCTGAATTCAAACCGGACTCTTCTTTCCTTCGTCAGAGTTGCTCCCACCGGCGCGATATGCATAAACCCGCAATTAAATGACTGGTGGATACCCTAACGATTAGTATGGAGTTGGGGTTTGTGATGGTGTTATTGGGTTGAGGTATGTTCGATCCCCATCGATTGGTTATCTTTCGTCCTTACCTTTCATCGCATGCTTGCATTTGAGTCCAATGTCGTTGATTCTACACCAAGAAGGGGGAAAAAACAAAAGTTGATTCTACTTTAGTAAAAATAACTCTCAGAATTAGTGTGAATTTGATATTTATACATATCATATCTCTTTACAAATTTCATGAAAGGCCCTTATATATCATTCAAAATCGTACTTCAAAAGTAAATGAAATCTCTAACTCATCAAATATTCTTAAGATCATTTTCAAATAACTTAGTTTCTTCCAAAAATAAATTTTGATAGTGCTCGATATATGTTGACCATTTTTGTCACATTTACTAATGATGAAAAAGAATTCATAGTACTTACCACTAGCAACATATCCACATTGAGTTTGTATTTAGGTAGATAATACATTACATTTTTGCCTACAATCGTGTGATAATCTCCAAGAGGGCACATGTCAAAGAACAAAATGAACTTATCCAAAACACTAATACCCCATAATTTAGTTTGACCTCCCCCATTCAAGTTGTGAGTATTCAACAAAAGGAATCCCATCAATTTCAGAGATAAGTTGTGAAACCGAAAATGGGAAGAATAGGAAAAAGATCGGCAAATTGGTACCTTTTCCAAATTATCAGAGCGAAGTTGCGGGGAAACTAAAGTACTACCGACAATGTGGCCAATTAGGAAAAAAAGAAGAAGAAAGAAAGATCAAAAACATATTTTTCTTGATTTTTATGTGTCTCCCTACACATCTAAATTTTTTAAATTGATCCCTATGGGACCATCGAGCCCCCATGAAATGTACACAAAACATTTAAGATGATGTTTGGTGGGGATGGTGGTGTGTAGTCACATTCTTCGGATTCAGACGGAACGGCAACCAACACGCCAAACGAGAGAGCAGGACAATCTTTGCAGTTCAACTACTCAACCTGCTCCGATTCTCTTGTAAAGGGTGCCAATGGTTCCGCCTTGAAGGGAATGTCCCTGAAAAAATACAAAGGCTTTTAAGCTAATGAATATAAGTAGTATTTTGCAAAGTGTACCTTAAAAACATATTGGAAAGCAATATTGATCTAACAGCCATTTAGTGAAAATTGTAATTTATAAAATAGTTGATTTACAAAATTATTGTCATTTTGCTGCTTGTGTAACACGACATAAGATGGGATCTATATTCAGCCATGTCAAGATAAATTTGTAGGACCAACATGCCGAGATTTTTTCAATGTCTCGACCATTTTAAGAAGTCAAATTAAGTTAACCAAATCTTGGTGGATTTGCAAGCCTTTAAATGTCAAAGATGGACGGTGGAGAAAGCTGACATTTTGGGGGAAGAAAAAGATCGCGAATTGAAGTTCATGCATTTGCAATTCTTTGACACATCACGAAAAGCAAAATGCATGATATGCATTGAACCACAGACAAAGTCTTTAATCATACAATGCAGATGATCATTTTCACCGTCAGTACAGCTAACAAAATTGTAGCCCTTAATTTAAATTTTTCTTACCGTCCTTGGAATGTCAGTGCTCGTGCAGCACCTGATCTGAAAGCATGTGATCGGTGATCACGCTTGATCAAAGGGGCTAATTTCTTCCAAACCCCCTCTCCATAAAAAAAAAATACAATGCGCCAGCATCGTGATGATGTACTTGGCACGACAAGTCATGGGTTACATTCAGTCCCGCCCCCCAAATTGTCAGATGACACAGCAAATGTTGTCTATTTTATTACAAAAATAAAACCACTCCAGTCTATCCTTAGAGCACGCGATTCTAGATGTTTTCTAGCCTCAACATCGCAACTGTGGGATAATAATGTAGGATCGTGTAGTTGGTATAAAAAAGATATAGGCCGTGTGGTTATCATTCGTCGGTTTTTCGCCTACTGGTGCAAGAAGATTCTCCTGCAAAAATATTGTCAAGTTGTTGGACTGATTGAAAATCATAATAATTTATGCTTGTCGTCTCGAAACGATGGGTCAATGATACTACTTTCCATGAACGGCATAGCACTTCGTTTGATTCGATTTGTAAGCGAACATTTATGAGTCCTGTAATCAAAGTAGTCTTGGCCCGCATTTAGTACATCGCTAATCGGCTTCTAAGTTCAATATTTTATACATACACATTTTAAACCTACTACATCAAAGAACACAATGAGAAAACTATTTCCAAAAACTCCTGCACCTATGTGAAGTTGTCAAATACTTTCTAGAATGCAATATCCTATTTTGTCAGAGCCACAATTATTGCTGTAATGTTTTGACAAACAAGTTCTCAATCTGCGATGTTAGGTGTCTTTCACTTGTGGGTGATTGAGGAACACGTAATTCGCCCAAACTTTTTGGCTTCATGTCAAAATTAAGGTTTGACAAAAAAGGAAATTGAAATTTTGGAAAAAAAAATTATTCCAAAAGTCCATTAGGCCAATTATGTTTGGAAATCACAAACGTGGTGTCTAGTCAGCATTGATCATCCTCATGGCAGATCGGCAATCTATCCTATACGACTTCACTAGAAAATAATGTTGTTTTGAGATTATTTTTTATTTTTAATTATGTTCTTTTCTTTCCGTTCTTTTTTCTTTTTCTTTTTTCATTTGTTTCCTCATTATCATCTTTCTAGAAAGGGTCAGTGAGGCCGTCGGGGCCTCTGTGTTGGCCAGCAATGGGTGAGAGTCTCCAAGCCCCGACAAGCAAATGGGCGGGGGTCTCGAAGCCCTTGCTAGCAACTGAGCAAGGACTGTAGGGGCTTCCAAATCTTCACCTAAATTGTGAGGTCCAAGCTGTGCTACGTGAAGGTGTTGAGGAGGCTGAAGGAGAGCCAATCATTGTCTGGTGACCTCTTCCCCGGCAACTACCCTTTCCTCTGGGGGAATCCAATGCTTGTGAAGAACTTGATTTAGAATGATGTGAAATTAAGAGTATTAATGGGAATTTTCCAAGAGTTAAGAAGACTTGTGGCTTAATCTCAAGCTCTTTGTATCTAAAACGATCCAGAATTAAATTCATCAAAGGACGAATAAAAAGGCGAGGCTAACCTAAGGGGACTAATCATAATTATAAATGAGTGGACATTCACATCTCTAGAACCATGATGTTTTAGGCTATTAAGGAGTTTTCTTTGGACATTTAGAAAAGTAGATGTTCAAGCGTCTAGTTAAGGAATAGGATATGTACATTATTCAATCAGTCAATTACAGCTTTTGATCATAGAAGAGTCGTGAGATCCATAAAATCAATTCGAAAAGCCTTTTTAGAAACTCTATACTATGACCCCCAAGACCTTCAAGGTCATTTTTGGCCTCGAAATCTATCAATTTCATGCATTTTAGGACCATTTTCTATGTATGGGCTATTTGAGGAAAATGTTATTGGCTCATTCGCTTTTGATCGAGTTAATTTTGAATATTAATTTCTAGTCAAGGTTAATTACGAGCCGGTCAAAAGAAAGGAAGCAATCCATCCATGCATCCCGTATCTATGTTATATGGATCCGCTAGGAGGCAACTGACCCCTTAATGACATACCAACTTGGATTATTTTGACCAAAGTCATCAAAGTCTGGATGGATATATGAACACGTTAATCAGAAGTTTATGGCCACTAAATTCCGTATGATAATGGCTAGTGGCTCATCAATGACCACTTAAACAGCTCTGAAATTTTCCACACCCGCTTTTGCCTCGTTGACTAATTGCATACACATGGTTCAATGCATAATCCTCGATCGAGAGTCCTCAGTCAACCCGATCCAATTTAAAAAGAGAGCTCATGGATTTGTCACCATCTCCAATTTTTTTTTGAAATAAATAATAAGATGTTGTAACAAAATTGATACACGACAGTTTCAGCCCGATAAAAAGAGATATTAAAAAATAATAACGGAGGTATGGTAGATTCAGCAAATGGGTTTGTTAAAACACATTACTTTACGAAAGCCATGTTCATTGTTGTTCCTCTTTTGAACTTTAGTATTCGGAGGACCCTTTATTAAATCAAATTTGGACAATTAGATAAGATAGACGTTGGATGAATCTGGGGGTACACCTGCACGAACAAATGCAGCCTGCCCATAATCTTATGGACATTTAAATACCAAGTTGAAGGATTTGTCTGTTCATTCCCCTGTAATGTTCATTGCTTCAACGTTTATTTTATGGTTTCCATGTATTCATGTCGAGATACAACCAATGATGGTGTGAGTTGGCAAGAAGGCTTGTCGTTATTTCAGTTAGAGACGGTCGAATAACAACCCGACCATAAAAGCTTTACTCAAAACGCACTTTGCGATCTGTTTAAAGAAGTGAAAATTGATATAACGTCCAAAGATATTTCAATTAATGCAACGGTATAAATATATTATGTATAAATGCATTCATTCCTAAGGTTAACTAATAGATTGGGGTCATTTGCGCTGGTCACCCTTGCCCGTTTGAGAGAATTATTTAAAAAATCCTACACCGATTGTATGGCGGCCAATTTAGTCATGAATTTTCCAATGATACCAATTTATTTTTAAATCTTTTGATGATTTTCTAATATAGAATGAACGATTTTTCTTTTCCTTTTTTTTTTTTAAATTTCTGAATTTTTTCCTTTATTTTCCTTTCCTTTTCTTTCTTTTTGCCTTCTTTCTTTTGCCTATCATGTTGCTCATCTTCTTCCTTCGTTAGTCGTTGGCCATAAGCGAGGATCATCCTCACCGACCATGCATCCAGATCTGGCAAGGGTGACCTTTGTCGCCCTCGTCCAGATCTGGGAAAGCGCAGCCCCCACTAGCTTGCCTGCTGGCGCTGTGGTTGGGCAGTTGCCATCATTTTCTTATGGTGTATAACTTGATAATACGCAGCATATATATTGAGCGAAGTCTGAGAAAATTTTCTCAAAAGTTCATTAGTCTTAGCGCAACACGAATGTATGGCGAAGCAGATTTGTAGGAGGAAAATTATAAAGCAAACTAGAGCTCCTAAGATCTAAATGTATGGGCGGAAACTTAACAAAGTTAAGAAAAAATGCATTTCGACAAATAGTTTTTTTTTTTTTTTTTTTTTATATATTTCACAAAGATCTTCTTGACGAAGTATTAGTCGCTGGAATAAGATCAACAAAATTTCAAAAATGGAAATGAAAAAGAAAAACCGCACCGCAAAATAAATAATGCTAGGCAGGAATTGAAATTTACAGACACTACTCCTATGTTATGTTACATCTCAAGTAATGAGTGAGCATCACACGAGCAGGGCATCTTTGATACTTAAGTTGAATATTACATATCACATAAATGATCAGATTTGTAAACTATTCTTACCCTATGATATGTTATTAAGTAAAAGAAATGAAGTGGCAACTTTTTCCGGGCCAATTATCAAGTAATGAAAGAAATGATGCACTTCTAAGAAAGTGACCTGTCTCGTATTATATATGATCAATGCTTTGAAAGTTGAGCTATTTTAATTTGAATTCTTTTTTATGAGTGTCCTAAGGACATCACTTAAAACTGATACGATTTGTTAAAAAGAAAAAAACCGCATATCAACAAATTTTAAACATGAAAAATGAATATATTTTTAAAATGATCGTTTCCAATGAAAAGGTGTTTGTATTTCTAAAGCACAATTAGTGAACCTTGTCTCATTTTTATCTAGCGAACTCAAAAGACAGTCATTAACATGACATTTCTTTTAAGCATATGATCTTTGGCATTACTTTTTTTTGGTCTTAGGAATTAGTTAATGAAGATTAATGAGGTTTTAACTTTAATGACAGATTCATAAGTCTACAGCTGGAGTCAGATGTTGAGCTTTGGAAGTTGAAGTCGAACCCAAAGCAGTTTTTGTCGTTTTGGTGCAGCAAGAGAAGTGTACGGTGCAGATGAGCATGTCACAACTTCGAAGAACTTTTGGGTTAATGTGATGCGTGGTCAAATCCTGTCGTCTCCCAAGCACAGAAAATGCTCGTTCTGACGAACGTTCAATGCACTAATACAACTTGAGCATTATATTGGGCGAAGAGAGGGAATCCACACAGAAAAAAATGAAATAGACGTGACAAATTGACCAAAATTAATTGATTAGATTAAGTTTTATTAGTTACTCAGGTGTGATTCGTATATCCAAATGTGGATTTAAGTTCAAGAGAGAACCGGATAAATTTGACATAAATATGTGAGTTAATAAGTGTGCCGGTCATTTTCTGTCTTCTAATCTGAAGGGGGAAAAGTCAGCTCTGTCCTCCATTAACCGATCCCGATATGTCCGACCAAAAAAAGTAAAGAAAAAAAAGAAAACGTAAACGTAAAGCAGGTGGGGGGAAATGATATTTCGAGAAGCATCGCGGATGCCGATGGATGAACGGTGGGGCCCCCACGGGCGCAAGCACTTTTCGGTCAGTGGTGGGCCCCTCCTCGCCCTTTGCATGCCCGTTTCCCATGCAAGGTCCATTGCACATTCATATAGTCGTTCATATGATAGCCTGAAAAAGCGCGAACTAGACTGCTTATTAGGTCGTCTCACAAGAAGATGAGGACAAAAAAAACAGGGTTAGGATCAATGGATCCTTCTTTTTCTGAATAACCCGTCCATAAATCTCGGGTTTTTTTTTTTCTTTAATCCTTTTCTTCTCTCTTCGGTGTGCGAGCAAGATCGAAAACGACATTTTGGAACTTGATGAATGGAGGGGTAGCACAAATGAAGGAAATCAAAATGAAACCCCGATTCCGATATCATGTAAGGAATTATGAGTTCCCTTTCATTGAATTGAGCTTTTGTCGACGTACAATCTTCGGTGGCCTAACACCTCTCTGTTGGTTGGCTAGCTAGCTAGACATCTTTCTTTACTTGTCGTGAAATGATGATTATTGTGTTAATCGACAGACCAATTAATTGATTGAGTTGCGATACTCACTAATCGATTGCGCAAAGATCTCTAACCCCCTCGTTCCCGAACCCAACAATAAATGGGAGAGACGTGCCTGAACTTAGACCTGACTCTTCTTTCTTTATTTGAGTTGCCTCCGCACTCTAATGAATAGTATGAAATCGAAGTCATAGCTAGAAATTGCTGCTCCCCTAACACTTTTCAGTATCAAATTATTGTTCTTTTTTAGCTTGGGTAGCATGACAGAAGATGAGATCCATACTTAGCAACGTCAAGGCAAATTTATGGGACCAAGATGCCAAGATTTTTCCAATGCCTCGATCAATTTAAGAAGTCAAACGAAGTTAACCAATTCTTGGTGGATTCACGATTCTTTAAATGTCAAAGAGGGAGGGTCCAAAGAGCTGACATTGTAAGGGGAGACGAAAAGGGTAATTGAAGTTCATGCATTCGCCATTCTTGATACATCATCACAAGTAAAATGCATGATATGCATGGAATAATAGGCATTGTCATGAATCATTCAATACCTATGAATTTTTAGACCGTCAGTATATCCAATAAAATTGTAGTCTTTGATTTAAATTTGTTTACCAACTTCGGAATGTCAGTATCCGTGTAACGTTTAGTCTAAAGGCATGTGATCGGTGATCACGCTTGATCAGAAGGGCCCATTTTCTTCCAATCCCCCTCTCCATGAAAAATACGATGAGTCAGCATCGTAATGGTCAACTTGGCACCTCAAATCGTGGGTTACATTCAGTCCCCTCTAATTGTCAGAAAACACAGCAAATGCTGTCTTTTTTATTACAAAAGCCAAACCAGTCCACTCCGCTTTGTCCTTAGAACATGCAATTCTAGCTGTTTCATAACTTCAACATGGCAACTATCGATAATAATATAGGACCGCGTAGTTTATAAAAAGACACAGGACCGTGTGGTTATCGTTTGTGCGTTTTTTGCCCACTGATATAAGAAGATTCTCCCACTAAAGTTTCGTCAAGTTGTTGGACAAATTGAAGTTCATAATAATTTATACTCGTCTTGATCCGATGGAACGATCAATCTAATTTTCGTGAACAGCATAGTACTTCGCTCGATTCAATTTAAAAGTTGTAATCAAACATTTATGAATTCCAAAATCAAACTAGGCTTGTCCCATAATTAAAGCACTGTGCTAATCGTCTTGTAAGTTCTATGTTATATCTGCATGTAATCTTCGCAAGAGGTTGTTATTCAAGCGCTATCTTCTTTAAATTGGAAGTACATGGGTTTCAATGGTGGATTTCATGATGGAGCGTGAAAAGAAATTTTTTTAGGAGGTATTGGGTCATTATTATACCGATGAAATCCTTCTCATCCATTCTCATCCTTATTCAAAGGCCTTCTTGTCTCCATATGATATCTTGGATGCAGTGTTCCTTAAGCATAGCCAAGACTTTATGTAACTGTGTCATGAAGTTTCATGATTTGCACATTGATAATTCATGTTTTAAACCTACTACACGATAAGATAACTAATCATAAAGATTCCTGTAACCATGAGAAGTTGTCAAATAACTTTTTGAATTGTAATATATTATTTTCTCAGAGCTGCAATTATTACTCCAATGTTTTGACAAAGAAGCTCTTAGAATGCATTATTGAGTGTCTTCACTTGTGGCTGTTTGAGGACCACATAATTTGCCAAAACTTTTCAACCTCATGTCAAAATTAAGGTTTGACAAAAAAAGAAAAAAATGTCCAAAAAGACCTTCACCTATTGTTTCGCCGTTAATTCAATTATAAACTTTTCACTTTGGATAATGCATTCCTAAACTTGTTGACAATTTTCCAATGAAGTCCATTTGGTGATTTGACTTGTGCAACTTCACTAGAAAACATTGTTTTGATAAATTATATATTTTAAAATTCTTTCTTTTCTTTTCTTTTTTTTCATTTATTTCCTCATTATCATCTTCCTAAAAGGGTCGGCAAGATTGTTGGGGCCTCGATCATGGCCAACATTAGGTGAGGGTCTGTAAGCCCTAGCCACCAAATGGGTGGGGGTCTCGAAGCCCTTGTTGGCAACTTAGTAAGGGACTGCAAGGGCTTCCAAATCTTTGCCTTGATTGTGTGGTCCAAGCTGTGCTACACAAAGACGCTGAGGATGTTGAAGGAGAGCCAGTCACACTTGGTGACCTCTTCATCGGTAACTGCCCATTCCTTTGGGTGAATCCGATGTCAATGAAGCACTTGATGCAAAACTAAAAGTATTAATTGGAAATTTACCAAAAATGAAAAGGCTTGTGATTGAATCTCAAGCTCTTTATATCTAAACTGATCCAAAATCAAATCATGAAAGGATGAATAAAAGTAAGGCTAACCGACCTAAAGGGATGCTCATGCTGATAAACAAGTGGACTTCACGTCGTTGGAAACATGATGTTTCGATTTATTATTGACTTTTTTGAACATTATATTCAAGTGTCTAGTTGTTCAAGTGTCTAGTTGTAGAATATTATTAGTACATTGTTCAATCAGTCAATTACTACTTTCGATTAGAGAAGAGTCATGAGATCCATAAGATCAATTCAGAAAGCCTTTTCAGAAGTTCTTTTATGACCTCACTGGACCTTTGAGGTCATTTTTGGCCTTGAGTTTTACCAATTTCAAGTATTTCAGGACCATTTTCTATGTTCAGGCTACTTCAGGAAAATGCCTTCGGCTCTTTTGCTTTTGATCGAGTTAACTTTGGATATTAATTTCTGTTCAGGGTTAATTTCAAGCCTGTCAAATGACAGGAAGCAATCCATCTACGCACCCCCCATCTATATTATATGGATCCGTTAGGAGGCAGCTAACCCCGAAATGACATACCGACTTGGATTATTTTTATAGACCAAAGTAATCAAAGTCAAGATGGATATGAACACGTTAATCATAAGTTTATGGCCACTAAATTGCGTATCATTATGACTAATGGCCCATCAATGACCACTTAAACAGCTCTGAAATTTTTCACACCCGCCTTTGCCTGGTTGATGAATTGCATACACGCGGTTCAATGCATAATCCTAGATTAAGTGTCCCCAATTAACCCGATCCAATTTAAAAAGAGAGCCAATGGGATTGTCGCCCACCATTTTTTTTTTGTAGAAAATAATAAGATATTTTAACAAAATTGATGCACGATAGTTTGGGCTCACCTATTAAATTTTGTGAGACCACCGCCGACTGTTTTAAAAGCTTAAACTGTTGTTAAATAAATGCGTGGTCTATTATTTGAATATTCTAACAATCCCACGCATGTGTGGTATGGTCTTTTGTTGTTTAGCATTGAGTGTGAAAAGTTAACTGGGAAGACAAATGGAGCCTAGAAAGATTCAAACTCAGAACCTTCAGTTTTGATACCATGTGAGATTTTGTGAAATTACTATTAATTATTTTAAATGATTAAATTGTTAGATGAATGCATGATTTATTATTTAAATATTTTAACACCACAGTAAAAATTAAAAAAAATAACAATGAGAAGGTAGATCAGTCAAATGGGTTTATTTAAACATGGCACTTTACGAAGGCCAGGTTCAATGTTATTCCTCATTTTTCAAACTTTAGTATTTGGAGGAGCCTTCATTAAATCAAATTTGGACAAATAGAAAAGATAGATGTTGGATTCCTTGAATCTGATGGTACGCCTGCATAAACAAATGCAGCCTGCTCATAATCTTA
>CM024468.2:13800741-13825283 GCA_014182885.2 Eucalyptus caleyi | reverse complement strand
GGATTGTTTTAGAATTTAGATTTATCCCAAAACACTGGAGAAGAAGGTGGTCAGTGCATACGTGCATATTAAAATTGGAGAACCTGACCTTTTGATTGTTGAATTCAAATCAGTTTCCTCTTTGTAATTGAAAGCATCATCAAAGCCGAGTTTTTCCTTGAGCAGTTCTACCTGTGACACAAGTCCAAAACTTGGGAGACTCATAAGTGGGCAGACGTCAAGTACTAGTCACACAGGAGCTCGTGAAAGCGACCTTTGCTTGCTTCCGGCGCAACCAACCACATAACAGCTGAGCAACTTCGCGTACTGTCTGACCATGTTCCCAACCGATCCTGAAGCCGCAGACACAAATACCTTCTCGCCTTGCTTGGGCTTGCATATTTCGAAGAATCCGGCATAGGCTGCAAGTCCACTGATCCTGGAAGAACAAGCAGAAAATTGATAAAGAAACATAACCAGAAGGGAGGAAAACCGTTTGGTAACCTCAAGCGTCGGCGACAACAAGTGTTTTTATTTAATGTTATCCTGAGAGACTGACATCAAGAAGTTGGCATAGCTTGAGACATCCGATGTATTACACAACTACAGCGCATTGTGCAAGGTACTGATCCAAGGTCAAATAAGCACTACATCATTTTTTGACCCCGTTAAGACATGTCCTTGTTCAAATGTGTTATTATCAGTTAATCACAACATTTTTCTGCCAGAACAAGGCGCGTCCATTCCAAAATCCGAAGCACGCCTGTAAAACTCTCTTCCCCGCCCGGCAGTCTTATGAAGTTCTTTTGACTAAGAAGAAATTCATCTATCATTGAAAAGATTATGATAATGGAAATTGTTGGTGATAGAGAAATTTACCGAATAGTCCAACATGGTATGACAAAGGGAACCCCAATGGATCAAGCTTTCTCATCATTCCATTTCTTCTTATCTTACTTTACTCCGCCCAAGTAACAAATCCCACAACCACATCACCGTTCTCAAATTTAACATTGTCTGAAGCCACAACTTTTGCCACACCATATGCCTTAATTTCCTGCGCACAGATTTGAAGACAAAAATCAAAGAAAACCCAATTCCTTTTTTTCTAATTCCCATCACATTTGCGTGATTGTCCTCTGAACGTATATTTAGCTGCTGTGAACAAGTCACACTCACCTTGCCAAGAGTAATTCCTTCTAAACCAGGACCCATTTTTTGGGTCGAGCTGTACCGCTTCATCCGGTTCAACTGATATGGGTCAATGGACATGTAAAGGTTCTTCACTATCATCTCATCTGAGCCGGGGTCGAGTGATAGAGCTAAAGGTGAAGTTTTGAGCTCAAAATGAGATTCTTTGGGTGCACCCTCTATGTGGGTCTTCAGGGTCACATACTTGTTGGCCACTTCCATGGTTGCAGAAGATCATGAAGAAGCTGAAGCTTGAAGACTAGACAGATTCTTGTCTGGGTGAAACTAACAAGTCTTTCGATGACCATTGGACCGCATATGTATAATCTGCATGAAATTGACCCCTGCAGTGGGAATCTACCACGGTGGTACTTCGCAAAAAATGTCGATGGCTTCTACCTTTTACTTTTTATATTCGTAATCTAAAGTTTGATCAATCTAAATAATATTATTTCAAAAGTTTCAACATATTTGGTTATTGACATTTTAACATCATAAAGTTTTTTTTCCTTAAAAATTAATTAAAATATTTTTGAGAATTATCTACATAAAAAGTGATGTCCAATATATTGACAAGATAGATTCTAAACTTAGTACACCGATACTAAGACAAATTCTCGTTCGGTTATAAATATGATCACTTTGTCAAATGTTGTCACAAAACTCGTTATTCTACTTATATAGACCGGTTTTAATAAACTTAGTACTGCATCCTAGGTAAGAGCCTGTTAAGTGATCGTGATTTTTTTGTCCTCTTCAAAAACATTAAGAATACTAAATATGGTTGAAGATAAATAAAAAAAAATGCAAACAGACAAGGGCGGCATCAAGAACGAGGAGTACCCGCAACAAGAGAAGATGCCATTTTCATTGGCCAGACAAGTTGCGATTAATTAAATAGAGATGAAGGAGTACTCATGCGTAGAAAAGGTTCCTTTCGGTCTACTGGCCATTTAAACCAAGTGAACACTAATATCCAATTGCATAATTACTTGATTGGTGGGTGATTTATTCTACAAAGTAGTTATAAATATAAACAAAAGTGGACACAATTGAGATTTCGTTATGTGTTGATCTCTAAAATGTAGAATAACAGCTCAATATTTCAGAATAGATTATTGCGTATTAGTCATTATTAATACGAACAATGCAAACCTTATTTTTCAATCAAACTTTTTCAATTTCTTAATCTCGAGATTTTGATAGATAATTTGTTGCAGCACTCATTTTTGTTCTCATGACACATAGTAGATGACATGATACTTAAAATGTATTATCATAGATGTTTCTTCATTTTTTTTTTTTGTTGAATAAATTTGTTTTTCTCGCTATGCACGTTTATTAAATTTGCAAGACTGAAAAAAGATGCATTAGAAGAATACTTGAGAACAAATAAACGAGCACCAAAGGAATACTAGGAGCCGGTTGAAATCAAACATTAGTCTATCTGTTATGTGACCAATAGCTCCTGTTTTCAACGAAACCCTTCTCTTGATTTTTCCTAAAATGCGCATGATAACTTAAACAAAATGATCCGATAACCAATTTGTTAACTAACTAAAAATTATAGAGCAATGGTATGGACCGAAAATGTGTGCTGAATAACTGTAAATTTTGTAGCTGTTAGATGAAAAACACCTCCCTCATACTTAGTCTAGTCTTTTTTTACTAGTACTAAGTAGGGGTGAGCATGGGGCGGGTTGGTCCGGGCCACCCCCTAACCCTAGGACCAACCGCACAGTGTCGGTCATCAATTTTTAGCATCGAGGACCGACCCTATTGAGCCTGGGACCAAGAACCGGACCGATCCAATGGGTTTGATTCGGTTCTAGGATCAACCCGAGATCGATCGATAATTTTTTCGTCTTATTTTTATACTTCCTAAAAAAGCAAACCTACAAATTCAAATTACACATCCATCGACAATGCGGCATTATGCAACTAAACTATAAATACCAATACGTATTTAGCAAATTTAAGATGACACAATAATAGAAATTTCGTACTCGTTTAACCGCTCATCGAGATATGGGACAAGATGGAAAGTTCTTGTAATCATCTATATTTAATATTCATAACATCATATGCAAAAGCGTTTTCCTACATTTGATCATGTAGAGTCCACTCAACCAAAAAATGAGCTTCACACTACTTGACTAGCAAATCATCGTAACAACTACAATACTACTCTACTCTTCAAAAACTTCTACCATTTGACACAAATTGAAAAGCAAAGTGCAGTTGAAATTCGTTAGTAAAATACAATTAAACCATAAAAAGTTCAAAATACTTAATATAAACCATGAATAGTTATTGATCAGTAGCATTGTACTTTTAGACTCCAACTCAAGCTCGAGTGGATCATCTTCCGAACAGAACGCCACGACCGGCACAAGCGGACCATCTTCCGATGTATCTTATGTGCCATATTTGCTACGCTTGACCCCGCTATGGTGATCTTCATACTAATACCTACCTTTATGCCCCCGGAGGTCGAGCTTAGCCACGTCTCTTCCCTCTCGTCCCTCGACATCTCCACCTCCTATGTGACTGGCCAATGGAACATCGCTTTCTAAGTCAAGAACCTTAGTAAGCTCATTGCCGTCCAGTACACTTGCATGGAGCTCCTCTTGAATTTCGATCACCAACTCCCCCTCTCTCATCCCACGTTCATTCCCGCTTATGTTTAGAAAAAAGTTATGTAAACTGTTTAGGAACTAAAAAATTGTTTAGGAACTGAAACCGTTAGTTCCTAAACATCATAAATTCTCCGCCTTCCTCACAGAACTCACCCATAAAAATTTGCAGGAACAAGTAAAAAAAGAAAGAAAGAGTTAACTCAAAATGACAGACCACTGGAATCGGCACGAGTGGATCATCTTCCTATGTATTTTATGTGTCGTATTTATTATGCTTGGCCTCGCCATGGTGATCTTTTTGCTGATACCTACCATTATGCCCCCGGAGGTCGAGCTCAGCTACGTCTCTTCCCTCTCGTCGCACGACATCTCCATCTCCTACGTCAACGCCCAATGGAACATCGCTGTCAAGAACCCAAGCAAGCTCATTGCCGTCCAGTACACTCGCATGAAGCTCCAATTGAATTTTGATCACCACCTCTCCCTCTCTCGTCCCACGCTCATTCCTGCCTTCATTCAGGGTCCCGACAACGTGACCATTGTCCAAGCCGAGGCGCTGTCAAAGATCTCGATCGTCAATATTGAAAATTTGTAAAAATAACCCGTGCGTGTCGGAATCCGACTCGCGTGTCAAAGTGTGTCAGAGGCAGTTGACCACGTGTTGGATTTTTCGACACGTGTTGACCGTTTGTTGGAACGTGTCGGAGCATGTCGGAACGTGTCGGAGTGTCGGATACGACACGAAGGGTCTCAGAGAGTGTCCGTGCAACTTAGGCGATAGCATCGTGATGATGCAAATGCAAAGGGATGCAAAAGCAGCTCGTTCCTTCTATTCTAAGATTGCAACAACTTGCTCGTTCGAAAAAGGATCAATGAAGGAGTAGAGAGGAGCATTACCTGGATTTCGCGAGGAGGAGGGGGGTTGGAGGAGGGCGGAGATTTCAGGAGCGCACTTCTCGTCGATCGGGCGGACGACTTCCATTTGAGATTGCTTCTACTCTCAAGCTCGTGAATGCTCGCGGATTTTTCCGGCAAAGGTAGTGACGGCGAACTCTCAATCCCGAGTTGTAGTCCAGCTTCTCCCGCTGCTATTGATCTCGTGGTGGTGGCACGGCGCTACTCGGCGTCTATACCTATACTTAGCGGCAAAAAAAAAAAAAACTCTAAAATATCTAATTTAATTATAATACATTTAATTTTGTAATTTTAATATTAAATCATTTAATAAAACTTTAAAGTACTCACTTGAAGCTAATTTTAGCCTTAAAATAGTAACGTGAATATTTAGTTAACGCCGTCAATCCGACCCACATTAAGTGAACAAATTTATGAAAAATGGCATATGAAAGTGATTTTTAGCTCATGAATAATTGAAAACTTCTCAAAAATTTATGAGCACGTGAGGACATGCTATTGCAAACTGAACACATAGATGTAAAATTAGTACATCCTATTTTTCCTAAATGACGTACGGTTTTATCTATATAGCTAGAATAAAAAATTAATTTAATAGCAAGTAAATGAAAATAAATTTTAAAAAATACCAAAACTTTAAAAAAAAAAAAAAAAAAATTGCATCGGACATCATTAAAAGGCTCTGGAAAGTGAGAATATCCACCACGTAATTTTATGACCTTCCTCACACGGGACTTGGTTCTTAATTGCAAAGACTCTGCACCTATCCTAAAAGGAAGGATTGCATCATGCCTAGAAACTCTTCTTTTCAAACAATTTCCACGAAGCA
Organism: Eucalyptus caleyi; assembly: GCA_014182885.2. Taxonomy (NCBI): domain Eukaryota; kingdom Viridiplantae; phylum Streptophyta; class Magnoliopsida; order Myrtales; family Myrtaceae; genus Eucalyptus; species Eucalyptus caleyi. Next base: position 13,819,730 of record CM024468.2, on the reverse strand, counting down.
AAGAAACCACTGCCATTTTCTTCCAAGGCTTATGCTTATGAACCCAACTGATGTTGCAAAATACACAATTACTCTCAACAGGTCCGGACCTTCCGAGTCGCTTGCTTGCGCTACTTATCAATTCAACTGAGACAGATCATAAAACCTTTACTATTGCCTAGTCATACAGTGCAGCTTTATCTTTATCAACATATTCTTCACCTTCAACACGCTAGGAGTAATAAGTTAATTGTGCTGCTAGGTCGAACGTGCGTTTGGCTATGATAAAGATCACAAGGAAACAGAATTATATTCTCGTGGAGTAGCATCTGATGATAGATTGCTAACAGTGTTCATGATATAGTTTAACTATAAAAATAAATGCCATGAAGAGGTTCCCTCCAACCCAGAATCCAATTAAATTAAAGAAGAAGAAATGCTTGGGATAGACGATCATGTAGGGTGTCAAATTTTTTAGCATATTGCCCATGCGACAATCCATAGGCCAGCTTAGGTTCATAACAGATACTTGTGTACCTTCTCCTCGATCAGACCACCTGAAGTAAAGACTCCAAAATACTCCGAGTTCTGAAGAACTCTTTTCTGCACAAATGAAAAAAACAACTTCAACACGCAGCACAACCGGCTGAAATAACACAAATTGAGGAAATCGCCCCAGCAATACAATTGCTATCTTAAGAAACAGAATGACAAAAACGAAGTGCGATTAAGAAAATATGTATGATGCTAATACAAAACATAATCAAAATGACAGAACCTTGGGATGTTAACAGCAATTCTACATGAGCAAATCTAAAGCTAAAGCTTGGTTATACCAACAATTAACAAGGTCCAAAAACCAGAAATAACTAAGGCAAAGTGGTCCTCACAAAACAAGCACATTGTGTGCAAACATAGCGGTTTGGTAAAATCATTAGTGCAACAATCATACACTGCTTACTAGAGTATTCCAGCAATGGTACTGGCATTCACAGTGCACGAATGAGAAAATACTCAAGCAGAAAATGATGAATTCTCTGGTGTTGTCCAAAAAGATGCAATTCAGTGTTTTGCAATTACCTCACTCTCATCATCAAGAACTGTTTCCATGAGATAAAGATCAGAAAATTTGGTGATCTGCAAAAGTACTTCCGACACAGAGGATCTTACAGTTGCTCGTTTCTGCAAAAAGAAGTACTAAATCAGGCAACACTCATGCAAAACACATGAATATGGTAATGAGACCCCACAAAGGATTCTATTACCTGAAGCTCCTCAGGACTACTTTCCTCAAGAATAACTCCGAGCGAACGACATGTGACCCGAACAAATAGCTTAAGCATCAATGCATGACTCGATGAGGCAAAGAGAAGTGGGAAAGCTTGGTGCTTAGCATAGATCCCGATTTTGAGAGAGAAAGGGAGGGAGAAGAGGAAGAGGTGGGGGGGCGGTTTTTGGAAGGGAGCGCACGCGCAGAGAGAGAGAGAGAGAGAGAGAGAGAGAGAGGGAGGGAGAAGGTGGGGGGAAGGGGCGGTTTCGGGAAGAGAGAGACGTGGAAGGGAGCGCACGCACAGAGAGACTGAGAGAGAGAGAGAGAGAGAGAGAAGGTGGGGGGAAGGGGCGGTTTCGGGAAGAGAGACGTGGAAGGGAGCGCACGCACAGAGAGACTGAGAGAGAGAGAGAGAGAGAGAGAGACAGAGACAGAGAGAGAGAGAGAGAAGGTGGGGGGAAGGGGCGGTTTCGGGAAGAGAGACGTGGAAGGGAGCGCACGCACAGAGAGACTGACACAGAGAGAGAGAGAGAGAGAGAGAGGGAGGGAGGGAGAAGGTGGGGGGAAGGGGCGGTTTCGGCGCGTGCAAATTGGATGACCAAATTTTCAGGGATTTCAGTTGCCTTTGCACGACGTTCTCACGAAGTTCATCCTTTTCTCTGAGCATCGATAAAATGACATCCCATCGCCCCCAAAGTACTCTAGAATTTGCACTGTCGCTATCACCGGCCTTACATCTAGAAGGTCGAGGCCGCTCCCAAAAACCGAGACAGATAGGTCACAGAGAGAAAGTTAAGGCTATTTCTTTTCTTTTCCTGTGCTCAAAACCATTGCTAGCACGCATAAATGCCGCTTGTTCATTAGCTCATCATATTAAGTCTAGGGATCCAAGGGAAAAATGAAGAGGAAAATATAAAGGGGAGAAGTCGATGGATACACGAGGAAAATTCCTGTGTGTTCTCCATAATGACAAACAAATGAATTCTTTGATCTACGGTAGAATAAGACCGAAAAGGGATAATACTTGTTCATTTGACAAAATATTTGCTCAATGAAATGAGCAAGTACTATCTTATTTGCCGTCTATGCTGATTGGGACAATGCATTTGAAGGTGCCCTATTCTGAAGTAAGATGAATTAATGATAGCTGCTGGCTGAATTGGCATAAGCAAAGAAATCAGTGAAAACACAAAGTGTAATCCGAGAGCTCCGATCTATACTTGCATTAGTTGATCTAGAACCTATACGTATCCATCGACCCGTATTAGTTGAACTGAAGCGTTACAGCTCATCGCAGAAAATAGGTCCCATTTTCAAAGGAATTACCCTCGGCGAGGTGAGTGCAATGTGTTCACAGCAGCTAAATATATGTTCAGAGGACAATCATGTAAATTTGATGGGAATTAGAAAAGAGGAATTGGGTTTTCTTTGATGTTTGTCTTAATCTATGCGCAGGAAATTAAGCCATATGGTGTGGCAAAAGTTGTGGCTTTAGACAACGTTGAATTTGAGAAGGTGATTTGTTGTGGGAGTTGTCGGTTGGGCAGAGTACGAAAGATAAAGAAGAAATGGGATGATCGGAAGCTTGATCCATTGGGGATGCCTTTGTCATTGGAATATTAGCTAAATTTCTCATTCACGAACAATTTCCTATTATCATAATCTTTTCAGCGATGCATGAATTTCTTCTTAATCACAAGAACTTTACAAGACTCGCCGGGGTGGGTAATAGAGTTTTACAGGCGTGCTACAGATTTTGGCATGTGCGGCTTAAATAGCCGTGCTATTCTGGCAGAAAAATGTTTTAGATAAGTGATTTTGAGAGAAGAATGGTGAAGTCATATGGTTTTTTAGAGCAATACGTCACAGAAGGTATACATTAGAAGAAGGACAGCTCTCAACAGGGTCAAGAAATGATGTGTGGGCAATTTGACCTTGGATCGGCATCTTACAGAATGCCCTAAGTCAAGTTTTGTCAAGTTCTTGATCTCAGCCTCTCAGGAGACATCAAACTAAAAACCATTTGTTTGTACCGATGCTTTAGACTACCAACGTTTTTCCCCCCTTCTGGTTGCGTTTCTTTATGGGCTTTTGGTCGTTCTTTCAGGATACAGTGGACTTAAAGCCTATGCAGGGTTCTTCAAGATATGAAAGCCAAAGCGAGGTGAGGAGGTGTTTGTATCAATGGCACCGGGGACAGTTGGGAACTTGGCCGGACAGTACACAAGGTTGCACAGCTGCTACATCGTTGGTTGTGCTAAAAGCAAACGAAAAGTCACTTTCGCCAATGTTTCCGTCACCAAAAGTTCGTGAATCATGATGAACTTGTTTTTGTTGTTACAGGTACAACTGCTCAAGGAAAAATCTAAGTTTTAATGAGGCCTTCAACTACAGGTAGGAAACTGATTTGAACTCAACTCCCGAAAGGTCAGATCGCTTCAGAGCATATTAAGAATCTAAATTGTACATTCTCTGCTCAAAAGAATAATCTGGTCTTTTTTCGCCTGTTTGCTTTTGTTGATTGATAGGTATTTTCCTGACGAAATCCATATATACTTTAACAATGTGGGTACCGAGATGCAAGAAACCGCAGTCGCTAACATGAATACCTTTGGCAGAGTCACTGCGTCCGGAGAAACATCCAAGTATGCAGATTCAGGGAAAAGAACCGCCCCCAACATGCTATAGGCCATATACAACAGAATAAAGACCCAGGGGCATTTAGCACAGATCATGTTGGTCTTTTCCAGGATTTCATCTTGGCCACCAGCAACCATCTCCACAGCGGCAAGTTGTGCCCGCTCGAGGACATCTTAGATGGCTTGCAGAGCATTCCTTGTGCTTTCACAGTGCTGTTTCACGTCGACAACATTGGGAAGAAAATTGTTAAGATTGCAGAAGAATGAGAGTTTGCTAATGGTTTGTGAGTTAGCCGGATTCAATGCCTCAATATCGGATTACTTCGAATTTACCACATCAACTTGACAAGCGATGTCATCTCTAATAGTACTATTTTACTCAAATTCCTACATATTATCGAAAGTATACGCATTGCATCGGGTAATATATTATCATATTCACAAAAAGGAAATTTTTTTTACATAAAGTTGTACCGCATCACCAGATGATATACAGCAAATCAATCGACATTCTCGTTGCTTCCTCCGTCATATAACTTCCAATCTGAATGTTGGGGCAAAGGTTGCGATTAAAGGTGATCATCGGGGAGGCTCGTGGTGGATGGGCATCCAGTTGAGGCCTAACTTATGGCCTAGCCTTGCAACATGAAATAAAAGAACAAAAAGCTTGACAAACGAAAAATCTCGATGCACCATGATTTGATTACATGCTTGATTATGATTATTTTCTTAATCAAATTCAGTTTTAGCTTCTTCAAGTCTATGGCATCTCTCTCTCTCGTGTCCCCTCTCCTCGTCATCTCCTTCAACCATCAGCCATAGGGGAGTGTTTGAGCTAATCTCACCCTCTCCTCTCCCTCTTTTATTGATTTTGTTTGTGTTTTATTGTTCTTTTCTTACCTTTTCTTCTCTCCCAATTTGGATTTGAGAGCTTTCTTCTCCTGATTTAGTTTTCTTTTTAAGAGTTTGAACTCTCACAGTCAAGTTGTGACTGTGGGGAATTCGAGATGAAGATTTAGATTTGGAAGTTTAATAAATATACTTTGGGGAATTCGAGATGAAGAAATTGACACAGTTTGATTGAAAAATGAAGTTGGTATTTTTCATATTAATAACGCCTATCTATTTTAAAAATTTAAGCATTTATTATATCCAACAAAGTACATTTTAGAGCTCAACACATAAATAAATCACAACCGTACTTATATATTGAACTACTTTGTAGAATAATCACCCACCAATCGACTAATTTTCTTTACCAAATTAGGTTTTAGCTTCTTCTAGTCTATTCCCTAAGTAGCACCGAAACCAATACACGACACGATACGACACGACACACCAATACGTCGTTTATAAAAATTGAAAATTTCGACACATTGGAACACGTTAAATATTATATGTATATTTTATATATAAATAATAAATTATTATCTTTATGATTATTTTAATCAAATTAATCCGATTTAAATTCACAAATAAATAAATACAAATAAAATCCTATAATAAATTTACACTAAAAACCATAATCCACAATTTATTAATATCGTTCATTATTTCAATTTAACAAATTCAACTCCATTTCAATAAATCCATGAAATTTGGAAAGAAAAAAAAAGTAATTCACATTCTAGACTGACGTGTCGAAAGAAAAAAGAAAAAACTTGAGAGTAAATTGTGTATCACGGAAAGTGATAGTAAAAAAGAATAGAATAAAATATTAGGTTTTTCTTATTTCCTAATTTGTTATTTTTGTTATTGATTGTTATTTTTTGACATATATATATATATTGACCCTTCATTTATTGAAAATTTTTAAAATTAACCTCACATGTCAAAATCGTGTGTTGGAAACTCACATATCGAAATTCCGACTTGAGTATCGACGAGTGTCAAAAAAATTGATCAGATGTCAGAATTTTCGACACGTGTTAACCGAGTGTCGAGAGTGTTGAACACGTGTCAAAGTGTTCAACACGACACGAACGCTCCCGGAAAGTGTCGGTACTTCATAGTCTATATGATTGCTCTCTCTCTCTCTCTCTCTCTCTCTCTCTCTCTCTCTCTCTCTCTCTCTCTCTCTCTCTCTCTCTCTCTCTCTCTAGTGTCTCCACCTCCCCTCCAAACCATCTCTACCCTCTTTTGTTGATTTTGTTTGTTCTTTTCCTTTTTTTTTCTTCTCTCCTAATCTAGATCTAGATTTGGGTGCCATCCTCTCCCGATTTAGATCTGGGAATTTAATAAATATACTTTTGGGAATTCAAGATTAAGAAATTGACAAAATTTGATTGAAAAATGAAGTTGGTCCAATTCATATCAATAATGCCTATTACGCAATAATCTGTTCTAAATATTTATGTTGTTATTATATGCGACAAAATACATTTTAGAGCTCAACACCTAAATAAATCAAATCATGTCCTTTCGTGCTTATATTTCGAACAACTTTGTAGAATAATCACCCATGAAATCGAGTAATTATGCAATTGGATATTAGTGATCACTTGGCTTAATTTGGCCAGTAGGCCTTAAGGAATCCTCTCTAGCCTCGACTATTCCTTCATCTTCATTTAATTAATCGCCACTTGTCTGGCCATTGAAAATGGCATCTTCTCTTGTTGCGGGTACTACTCGTTCTTGATCCTGCCCTTGTCTTTTTGCTTTTTGTATTTTTCTTAAAACATATTTAGTATTCTTTTAATGTTTTTGGAAAAGAAAAAAATAAAAAAGAAAATCGCAATCACAAAATAGGCCTCTTACCTTGAGTGCGATGAGTTTATTAAAACCAGTCTACATAAGTAGAATATCGAGTTTTGCGGTATAGCGCAAGCGGACATTTGACACGGTGATCATATTTATAACCTAATGAGAGTTTGTCTTATTTTTATTGTATTAAGTTTAGAAATCTTTCTTGTCAATATAATTGGCCTCACTTTTTATGTAAATAAATCTCAAAAATATTTCAATTAATTTTTGGAAGGAAAAAAACTTTTATTGCTTCAAAAGGGCGGTGGTATTTCCACCCCTACATGACTAAATCCACTCAATTTCTATTAAAAAGAAAAATTATCTTCTATCATTTAATTGTAATTTAATTAGTGGTCTCAAATTTATTTACTTTTTATTTATTTACTTTTTCTATTTTTGTGCAGGATCTACTTACCATAATTAAGAATTTAATATGTTTAGGTTTTGTTTGTTGTAGATTTTCCATGTACATTAAAGGCACTATTTTTTGTTTATTACTAGATATTACCTCCATAAATGTTCATTTTGTTGAAAAGAGAGTTTTCCTAGAATTCTAATTCTTTTTCATGTTGTCAATTATATTTATAGATAAAATGTTAAGTAGATGAAATTTAATTACATCAAAATATTGCACAAAGTAAGAACTTTAAAAAAAAAAAATCCTAGTTAAATATCATTATTTTGGATTAGCAAAAATTAATATCATTTATGTATTGTACAAAAAAAAAATATCAAGATACCTTATTGTGTATAATGTTTTTAGTGTTTTCCTATATATTCATATAACGTCTTACATGCTTTGTAAAAAAGTGTTTCACTAATATAATAAGGAAAAAGGATAAATTCTTTGATATTGTAAATATAGAGATTTAATATACATATTAGACTAATGAAATTAATAAAAATTTCACCAAGAAAGTGAGATTTTGAGATAGGAGGGACAAAAAAATAGATAATTTTTATAAGATTAATAAAGAATAGACTTTTTAGTTTTATACTATATCAAATAATGTCTTCTTTTTTCTTTTTCTTTAAACTATTAGTGAGATGATTTTACACAAAGTATGTAAAATCTTATAAGAATATTTGAGAATGCATGCTTCTTTAATACGCTAAAAAAAAAAAAAATATGTAAAATGCTTAATTATAGCCCTATCATGAATAGAAAAAGAAAAAATAGAAGAAATGATTGGGGCCATCACTTTAAATTGCAATTGAAAGGTTAAAGACAATTTTGTCTTTTTAGTGTAAATAGGGGTAGATGTAGTCATTTAGAGGTGGAAATAGCGCCACCCTTTTAAAATGCCAATAACTAAACATGTTGAAACTTTTGAAATAATCTTATTTAAATTAATCAAACTTTAGACAAGGAAAATAAAAAGTGAACGGTAGAAGCCATCAACTTTTTCTGCGAAGTCCACCGTGGTAAATTCCCATTGCAAAGGTCAATTTCATGTAGATGTTTTATACATATATAGTCCTATAATAATAGGGCTCGTCAATTTCCCCAGACAAGGATTTGTCTTGTTTCCTATCTTCAGCTTCTTCCTCATCTTTTGCAATCATGGAGGTGACCAACAAGTATGTGACCCTGAAGACCCACATAGAGGGTGCACCCAAAGAATCTGATTTTGAGCTCAAAACCTCACTTTTGGCTCTATCACTCGACGCTGGTTCAGGCGAGATGATAGTGAAGAACCTTTACGTGTGTGACATCTTGAATTTTTGACCCCGTTTCGATAAAATAAAATGGGCATTTCATTGATATGCCTATGGTCCTTTTTCTATGAGCTGATCACTTACGAGTTAACTAACCTGTTAGCTGAAGCCGTTAAGGGATATATTCGCAGTAAAATCCCTAAAAGCTACATAATTGATTGGATTGAACTAAAATCGCGACCGGTCGATATTAACCAAGAAATTGAATTCGGTTTCGGGAATCGAATATTCGAGCACGATTCATTTTTAGGACCTTGTCTCATCATCCGTCGAATTATCAACGGGTCCGAAATTTCGGAAAAGAAATTATCGGAGGAAAAATCGAAGACCGAAAGAAAACAAAAAGGGAAAGAGAAAGGAAAATAATAATAGTAATAAGGATAATATTATTATCTTATTATTTTTATTATTCTTTTTCTTCTTTCTCTCTCTCCCTTTTCTCTCTCCTTTGAGGGGGGAAGATCACGTGGGGGACGAGGAACATCGCTCTCTTCGTCAAGAACACCAGCATACTCATTGCTGGCCAATGTACTCGCCGGTGACAGGGAGCTTGTACAGATGATCTGGTTAATAGCTAGTGAAAGGCAGCATAGTTTCTTCTTCGTACTGCTATATAGTCATGTAAGATGTTTTTTTTTTTTTTCACAAGGTTTGTACATAACTTAAATATTTTCTTCTAGTGAGAACCAATAAGTCTAATTTGTACGCAATGTTAATGTTTTATGTGGGTTTAGCTCGTTCCATTGTTGGTTTTCCTGTGAGATATGACGCAACATGGAAAGATTGATGCAGCATTACTGCATGTATTTGCTTCTCTCTGGTCTCCCGAGGCGAAAGTTATTTGCTGGGGCTTATTTGTTTTTTTTATTTTTTTTTTATTTTTGGTCAGTCCTACTCTATTTATACTCTACACTCACTTTTAGACTTTTGCCCTGCCTCTTGCAGGGCGTGGGAATCGAATCCCACTCCTGAAACTTATGCATCTCCACCCTCATCCCCCATGAGAAGGTGGGGATTTGAACCTCTCACCTCCCCCTTCCATATTGGAAGGGTGGCCACTGGGGCGAATCCCAGTGGTTTGCTAGGGCTTATTTGTTTGAAGTCAGAATATTTTCAGTTTCTATTTACCTGAAAATGGAATGGGAAACAACCATCCGTCTTCCAAACATGTGCTTCGGTTCGTGAAGATAAAGATCCTCGACAGAAATTATGGAAATGTATTTGGTCCTGTCATTTTCCATGTTTTTCTCCATATTTTCATGTTTAAACCCGTGTGTCATCGGTATCGTGTTCAAGATGAAAATCACGTGGGTGGTAGCAATTTTTTTTTTTTTTTGCCAATTAATTCATGTGCCATAGAGAAGTAAAAATAATGATGTTAAAAGGGTCATAAGTTATGACTTATAACATGCATGTGAGTGGTAGCAAAGAAAAACATAAGTAGATAGTTTCCATCCCAATCCGAACCCTAGAGAAAAGAAAGGTGAAAAAAAAAAAAAAAAAAAAAGGAAATCCAGCAACCCGACCTAACCCGAAACACAGATGCAAGTCTAATGTGTTTCGAGTCGAGTCGAGTAACAACAAAACTCGACCCAACCCGACCCGTTGACATCCTTATCGTGTACTGTACAGGCCATAGGCTACCTGTTAACGTAAGTGAAAGGCGAGCCCAATGAATCCTAAACATAAAATAAAAAATAAAAAAATCTCATTTTGATCACTTTATCGAATCAATTTATTTATTTCCCATGCCTAAAATTTAAAATTCACATCATTTCGCAATTGACTCCATGGCCCGATACGGGGCCCATGTGGATCGCATGAATTTGCGCTTTTCAAACTTCAAATTAATCTTGAAATTTAGATCAAGTGGCCAGCGTAGATTATTAAATCAATTACACATCACCTTCTGTCCAATCAGGGTCCACCAGCTGTCACCCACGCCACCCCTCGGTAGGGTCCACGGGGTCTAATCAACGCGAGAGCGTACGGAAGCATAGCGTTCCGCTCGTTCAAAAATCAAAAAGAGCCCGGGCGTTTCATGGACGGTTCGAAACCTCCCCCAAACCGACGCGGTCTCAACCTGGGAAACCACCAAGCGGAGAGTGCCAAAACCGTTATAAAAATTGAAGAAGAAACGAAACTGCAAAGAACAAAAAGACCAAGCGCGGGGCGCGCGAGGCGAGGTGCCATGATGGATGTGAGCTGCTGTGGTGAATCTGTTGCTAGACAATTATGACTTCCGTGGGCTCAGTCCTTCGCCATAACAAAATTCTACATCCCACGAGAGTGATATTTCGGGGTCTCTTTCTTTAGGATAGATGGATTTGGGGGACCAGAAATTTGATTTCAGTATGGTAGAGTCAGATTCGCCATCATCTTCCTTCATCACTCAATCTTCTGTAAGTACAACCTCTCTATAATTGTGAGTTAGCGCATCGATGTCTATGCACGCCAGTTCACAATCATATTTTTCTTTTCTATTCATGATTGGTCTGTAATTAAGCATTTCACATATTTTTTTATCGTATTAAAGAAGCATGCATTCTTAGATATTCTTATAAGATTTTACATACTTTGTGTAAGATCATCTCACTAATAGTAAAGACATTATTTGATATAGTATACAATTGAAAAGTCTATTCTTTATTATTGATCTTATAAAAAAATTATCTATTTTTTTGTCCCTCCTGTCTCAAAATCTCACTTTCTTGGTGAACTTTTTATTAATTTCATTAGTCTACTATGTATATTAAATCTCTTTCTTTACAAGATAAAAGAATTTATCCTTTTTCCTTATTATACTAGTGAAATACTTTTTTATAAAGCATGTAAGACATTATATGAATATATAGGAAAACACAAAAACATTATACACAATAAGGTATCTTGATTTTTTTGTACAATTCATAAATGATATGAATTTTTGTTAATCCAAAATAATGATATTTCACTAGGATTTTTAAAGTTTTTACTTTGTGCAATATTTTGATGTAATTAAATTTCATCTACTTAACAATTTATCTATAAATGCAATCCACAGCATGAAAAAGAGTTAGAATTCTAGGAAATCTCTTTTCAACAAAATAAACATTTATAGAGGTAATATCTAGCAATAAAAAAAAAAATAGTGCCTTTAATGTACATGGAAAATCTACAACAAACAAAATCTAAACATATAAAATTCTTAATTATGGTAAGTAGATCCTACACAAAAATAGAAAAACTAAAAAAAAAAAAAAAAAAAGGAAAGTAAATAAATTTTAGACCACTAATTTAAATTGCAATTAAATGATAGACGATAATTTTGTCTTTTTAATAGAAATTGAGTGAATTAGTCATATAGGGGTGGAAATACCACCGCCCATTTTGAAGTCATAAAAGTTTTTTTCCTTCCAAAAATTAATGGAAATGTTTTTTAGAATTATTTACATAAAAAATGAGGTCAAGTATATTGACAAGAAAGATTTCTAAACTTAATAAGCTAAAAATAAGACAAACTCTCATTAGGTTATATATATGATCACTCTGTCAAATGTTAGCTTGCACTATACTGCAAAACTCGATATTCTACTTATGTATACTGGTTTTAATAAACTCAGTACTGCACTCTAGGTAAGAGCCCTGTTTTGTGATTGTGATTTTTTTTTTTGTCTTTTCCAAAAAATTAAAAGAATACAAAATATGTTTTAAGACAAATACAAAAAGCAAAAAGACAAGGGCAGGATCAAGAACGAGTAGTACCCGCAACAAGAGAAGATGCCATTTTCAATGGCCAGACAAGTGGCGATTAATTAAATGAAGATGAAGGAATAGTCAAGAGTAGAGAAGATTCCTTAAGGCCTATTGGCCAAATAAAGCCAAGTGATCACTAATATCCAATTGCATAATTACTCGATTTCATCAGTGATTATTCTACAAAGTAGTTCGAAATATAAGCACAAGAGGACATGATTTGATTTATTTATGTGTTGAGCTCTAAAATGTTTTTTGTCGCATATAATAACAGCATAAATTTTTAGAACATATTATTGCGTAATAGGCATTATTGATATGAGCTGGACCAACTTCATTTTTCAATCAAACTTTGTCAATTTCTTAATCTCGAATTCCCAAATGTATATTTATTAAATTCCCAAATCTAAATTGGGAGAGGATGGCATCCAAATCTAGATCTAAATTGTGAGAGTTCAAATTCACAAATCGAGAATTAGACTAGGAGAAGAGAACTCTCAAATCTTAATTAGGAGAGAAGAAAAAAGGGAAAAGAACAATAAAACACAAACAAAATCAACAAAAGTGGGTAGAGAGGGAGGGGAGGTGGAGACTAGCTTGAGGGTTGAAGAGAGAGAGAGAGAGAGTAATGGTATAGACTAGGAAGCACCAACACTCTTCGGGAGCTTTCGTGTTGTGTCGGACACTTCAACACATGTTCGACACTCTTCGACACTCGATTAACACATGTCAGAAAATCCGACACCTAGTCAATTTTTTTTTACACTCTTCGTCACTTGAGTTGGAATTCCGACATGCAAGTTTCCGACACATGATTCTGACATGTGAGGTCAATTTTAAAAATTTTCAGTAAATGAAAGGTCAAAACATGTGTGTGTGTGTGTGTGTGTGTGTGTGAAAATAAAAAAAATCAATAATAAAAATAATAAATTAGGAAATAAGAAAAACCTAATATTTTATTCTCTTCTCTTTTGACTGTCACTTTTGGTGATACATAATTTACCCTCAAGTTTTTTTTTTTTTTTTTTCTTTCAACACGTTTGATACATAAGTCTAGAATATAAATTACTTTTTTTTTTTCTTTCCAAGTTTCATGGATTTATTAAAATGGAGTTGAATTTTTCAAATTAAAATAATGAAGGATATTAATAAATGGTGGATTAATGTTTTTAGTGTAAATTTATTATAGGATCTTATTATTATTTATTTATTTGTGAATTTGAATCGGATTAATTTCATTGAAATAATCATAAAAGTAATAATTTATTATTTATAAATAAAATATACATATAATATACAACGTGTCCCAATGTGTTGGAATTCTCTATTTTTAAGAAACGACGTGTTGGCATGTCATGTCGTATCATGTCGCATGTCACATGTCGCGTGTGGGTTCCAGTGCTACTTAAGGTATAGACTTGAAGAAGCTAAAACTTAATTTGGTAAAAAAAATTACTCAATTGGTGGGTGATTATTCTGAAGAGTAGTTCAATATATAAGTATGATTGTGATTTATTTATGTGTTGAGCTCTAAAATGTATTTTTCTGCATGTAATAACTGCTTAAATTTTTAAAATAGATAGGCATTATTAATATGAACAACACCACCTTCATTTTTCAATCAAACTTTGTCAATTTCTTCACCTCAAATTCCCCAAAGTATTTTTATTAAACTTTCAAATCTAAATCGAGAGGTGATATTACCCAAATCTACAACTAGACCGTGAGAATTCAAACTCTCAAATAGAGAACTAAATCATGAGAAGAAGGCTCTCAAATCCAAATTGGGAGAGAAGAAAAGGTAAGAAAAGAACAATAAAACATAAACAAAATCAATAAAAGAGGGAGGGGAGAGGGTGAGACTAGCTCAAACACTCCCCTATGGCTGATGGTTGAAGGAGATGACAAGGAGAGAGAGAGAGAGAGAGAGAGAGAGAGAGAGAGAGAGAGAGAGATGCCATAGACTTGAAGAAGCTAAAACTTAATTTGGTTAAGAAAAATAATCATAATCAAGCATGTTATCAAATCATGGCACGTCGAGATTTTTTCGTTTATCAAGCTTTTTGTTCTTTTATTTCGTGTTGCAAGGCTTGGCCATAAGTTAGGCCTCAATTGGATGCCCATCCAGCACGAGCCTCCCTGATGATCACCTTTAATCGCAACCTTTGCCCCAACATTCAGATTGGAAGTTATATGACAAAGGAAGCAACAAGAATGTCAGTTGATACCACCGACCGCGGTGGCGTGGATGGTAGGGCCTTGGACCTCCACGCTGGAGGCCTTGGTTCGAATCCCCTGCGAAGCAGGGGGGCAGTCTTAGCTACTATTGGTGACTTAAGCGTGACGTCGGGGTGGTGGTTTCCCCGCTAGCGTCGCCAGGGGGTTTACGGCGCACTGTCGGTGCAAGCTGGTTCCATCCTGTCCCAACAAAAAAAGAAAAAAAGAAAAAAAGAATGTCAGTTGATTTGCTTTATATCATCTGGTGATGCGGGTACAACTTAATGTAAAAAAAATTTCCTTTTTACAAAATATGACAATATATTACCTGATGCAATGCGTATACTTTTGATAATATGTAGTAATGTGAGTAAAATAGTACCATTAGAGATGACAACGCTCGTCAAGTTCATGTGGTAAATTCGAAGGAATCCGATATTGAGGCATTGAATCCGGCTAACTCACAAACCATTAGCAAACTCTCATTCTTCTGCAACCTTAACAATTTTCTTCCCAATGTTGTCATCGTGAAACAGCATTGTGAAAGCACAAGGAATGCTCTGCAGGCCATCTGAGATGTCCTCGAGCGGGCACAACTTGCCGCTGTGGAGATGGTTGCTGGTGGCCGAGATGAAATCCTGGAAAAGACCAACATGATCTGTGCTAAATGCCCCTGGGTCTTTATTCTGTTGTATATGACCTATAGCATGTTGGGGGCGGCTCTTTTCCCTGAATCTGTACACGTGGATGTTTCTCCGGACGTCGTGACTCTGCCAAAGGTATTCATGTTAGCGACTGCGGCTTCTTGCATCTCGGCACCCACATTGTTAAACTATATATCGATTTCGCCAGGAAAATTCCTGTCAATCGACAAAAAGCAAACGGGAAAAAAGACTAGATTATTCTTTTGAGCAGAGAATGTACAATTTAGATTCTTAATACGCTCTGAAGTGATCTGACCTTTTGGGAGTTGAGTTCAATTCAGTTTCCTACCTGAAGTTGAAGGCCTTATTAAAACTTAGATTTTTCCTTGAGCAGTTGTACCTGTAACAACAAAAACAAGTTCATCATGATTCACGAACTTTTGGTGACGGAAACATTGGCGAAAGTGACTTCTCGTTTGCTTTTAGCACAACCAACGATGTAGCAGCTGTGCAACCTTGTGTACTGTCCGACCAAGTTCCCAACTGACCCGGTGCCATTGATACAAACATTTTCTC
This sequence comes from Eucalyptus caleyi, assembly GCA_014182885.2. Taxonomy (NCBI): domain Eukaryota; kingdom Viridiplantae; phylum Streptophyta; class Magnoliopsida; order Myrtales; family Myrtaceae; genus Eucalyptus; species Eucalyptus caleyi. Next base: position 13,804,206 of record CM024468.2, on the reverse strand, counting down.
ACCTCGCTTTGGCTTTCATATCTTGAAGAACCCTGCACAGGCTGTAAGTCCACCGTATCCTGAAAGAACAACCAAAAGCCCATAAAGAAACGCATCCAGAAGGGGGAAAAAACGTTGGTAGTCTGAAGCATCGGTACAAACAAATGGTTTTTAGTTTGATGTCTCCTGAGAGGCTGAGATCAAGAACTTGACAAAACTTGACTTAGGGCATTCTGTAAGATGCCGATCCAAGGTCAAATTGCCCCTACATCATTTCTTGACCCTGTTGAGACCTCTTGTTCTTTTAATGTGTACCTTCTGGGACATATTGCTCTAATAAACCACCCCGGCAGAGTCTTGTAAAGTTCTTTTGATTAAGAAGAAATTCATGTATCATTGAAAAGATTATGATAATAGGAAATTGTTCGTGAATGAGAAATTTACCCAATATTCCAGCATGGTGTGACAAAGGCAACCCCAGTGGATCAAGCTTCCTGATCATCCCATTTCTTCTTTTCTTTCTGTACTCTACCCAACTAACGACTCCCACAACAAATCACCTTCTCAAATTCAATGTTGTCTGAAGCCACAACTTTTGCCACACCATACGCCTTAATTTCTTGCGCATAGATTAAGACAAACATCAAAGAAAACCCAATTCCTCTTTTCTAACTCCCATCAAATTTACATGATTGTGCTCTGAACATATATTTAGCTGCTGTGAACACATCGCACTCACCTCGCCGAGGGTAATTCATTTGAAACTGGGACCTATTTTTTGCGATGAGCTGTAACGCTTCATCAAGTTCAACTAATACGGGTCGATGGATGCGTATAGGTTATGGATCAACTAATGCAAGTAAAGATCGGAGCTCTTAGATTACACTTTGTGTTTTCCCTGATTTCTTTGCTTTTGTCAATTCAGCCAGCAGCTATCATTAATTCATCTTACTTCAGAGTAGGGCACCTTCTAATGCATTGTTCCAGTCAGTATAAAGGGCAAATAAGATCGTACTTGCTCATTTCATTGAATAATTTTTTTCTTTTGAAAATAATCCTTGTTAAATATTTGGTCAAATGAGGTTTGTGCCTTGTGAAAGTATTATCCCTTTTTGGTCTTGTCCTACACTAGATCAGAGAATTCATTTGTTTGTCATTATGGAGAACACATACGAATTTTCCTCGTGTGCCCATCACTTCTCCCCTTTATCTTTTCCTCTTAATTTTTCCCTTGGATCCCTAGACTTGATATGATGAACTAATAACCAAGCGGTATTTTTGCATACTAGCAAAGGTTTTGAGCACAAGAAAAAAAAAGAAATAGCCTTAACTTTCTCTCTCTAACTTGGGGCGCGCATGACAACCATTATGTTCCAGAAACTATTTATGGAATAGAATTTCTATTTCTAGAAGAGTTTCGAGGCAAAAATAACTGTTCGATAACGACACAAAATTTCTACTCTAAAAATAGAAATTGGTTTGATAACAACACAAAATTTCTTCTAGAAGAGTTTCTAGGCAAAAATAACCGTTTGATAACGACACAAAATTTCTACATTGGTTTGATAACAACACAAAATTTCTTCCTTTCGGACAGCGCGGCGATGACCGGCCACCTTTAATATAAAAAATAAAAATAAAAATGATTTAGTAACAAAAAATAATGAATAAAATAAAATAAATCATAAAAAATAAAATAAAAATATCATTTTATTTTAAAATTAAAATATCCTTAAAAATAAATTTATTTTATTTATTCTATTTAATTTTATTTTATAAATAAATTTATTTTAAAATGAATAAAAATAAAAAAATAAAAAAAAATTTATTTGGCAAAACACTGAAGGCAAATAAAAATAAATTTAATAAATTTATTTTTAATAAAATAAAAATAAAATGATAAATAAAAATAATTTATTTATATTAACAAATTTATTTTTATTTTTAAATGAATAAAATGAGGAGAGGCGGAGGAGGAGGAGGAGGTAGAGATGTAGAGGAGATGAGGGAGGACTCACCGAAATTAGGGTTAAGTGAGAGAAATTATTTCTGAAATTATTTTTATTTGCTTTTCACCTTTTTTTTTTAAATCAAATTTTATTTTTTATAAAATAAATGAATATTTAATATGTCGACCAATATTTTTATAATTTCATCCCTATTGCAAGATGTGAATAAAATAATCGAAATGAAATAGGAAGAATGCATCGTTGCTTGGTCTTTACTTCCTAACACTACATATTTTAGAAGGTTTATGAAGAGGAAGCAAAAGCAAAATATCCAACCAAAAATTATATATCCCTCTAATTTTTAAAAAATTACAAAAAAAAAAAAAATTATATTTAAAGTCACATGCAAACATTTGCATTCGGTGAATTTTAAATTTTACAGATTTTTAAAGTAAATGGCAAAAATGCATGAACTTTATATGTATTGGCAACAAGGATAAAAATTCTTATCGTACATTGCATTTGGTGTCTACTCAAGACAAGATAAAATCGGATATAAGAGAGATATAGATTAGACAAAATTATCTAGGAGAGGTGGAATGAAAATGAATATAATTTCTAATATCCATAATAAAAAAGTTATTTTTCTCGACAAACTTCTCAAATTAACGAAAATGAAATTATATTTTAATATAAATAATATTTAAATTCTAATATAAGAAATTCAAAATAACCAAAAATAACAATTTATTTTTGTTAATTCAAAATAACAACGGGCCATGTCCACTATTGCTAGCGCCCTTGGACTGGGCACGAGATTGGATGGCCCTTTATTATAGGATTCTGGGTATAAGATTCTTTGTCTTTCCTAGGTTTAGGGAGTGTTGATAGGCCCACTAGTGGCTTTGTGGGCTTGAGTATCTCTTTTGATTTATGTTTCTTGGGCTTTACCAACATCTAATATTATCAGTAGTAATAAAATGAGAAACTCTCAAATAAATGAAAATTTTGGAAAGTAAATCTTATATTGTAAATTAAAAAAAATTAAGTCTCCCTACATTATAGAAAAAAGCAAAGAGCAAATGCTGATTTCCATTTAATAAGAGTTAGATAATCAAAGAATTTAACAGAATTTCTCTCAAGCCAAACTATTTTGACATTATGTTTCTCTTGGTACCTATTCAAAGGCCTGAGCCCACTTTTAGATTCAATGGATTAGTGCTCCCCACATATTGTGCACGCAACCTTCTACTTAACATTGGGAGGACCTAAATTTCAAATGTCTTCTAAACAACAAACATTCATCCTCACAAAAATTAATGTGGCATCATTTTGGTTCGTGCAACCGTGGGGGTAGCGCTTTTTCCGGGAGTGGGTAGCCCCCTCTACCACCCTTGCATTTCTGAATCATCGTCCGGTTGTTCTCTTGGTCATTGTGCAATTCTTGCCGCTCTTTGGGTGGAGCAAACAACATAAGGAGTTTCACGTGTTCCTGAGGCAATAGTGGCTTGGGTCTTTTTTTTTTTTTCTTTTGGTA